>NTHP01000210.1:128205-196334 GCA_003416845.1 Oplegnathus fasciatus
AATAAGTGTATTTGGAATATCAGTTTTAGTACCAGAGTGAGTAACAATGGAAGTTGAATATGTCTGAATATATTCCCATCAGCTGTGATTCTGCAGCATGTATCTGAAGTGTAAATGTCTCTTAAAAGCATTCCTGTGTTTAACATTGATGCTGTTGACACAAAGAAGACACATGATTCATCTGTGTGTTCTTTTCTGAAGAACACGACAGTGTGTCTGTTACACCGGCCATTGTAAAGAGCTACATCACAGTGAATGTACTGTGAGCCGGCTGTCATGTCTTACCAACGATGTTTGGATGGTCAATTCCCTTCAGGAGCTTCGCCTCCTCGTTCAGGCGCTTCTGGTAAACCGCCACCTGCTTGGTTGCACACTTACTGTTGATCTTCTTCACAGCCCAGGGAGACGCATTCAGCTTTCCCATTCTAGGATTCATTTGAACATATACATTAGGTTTATTTGTTTTATTTCCACAGTATAGAAGCATTTGTTCAAGCCAAGCCCTTAATTTAGAAGGAAATTAAGGGCTTTTTGGTGATTACTGTGGCTTGGCTCATAGCTAAATGCACATACAAGGCAGAATATAACTTAATATCTAACAGGGTCTGTTGCACATTTAACATATAGGTAAAGTGGCAGGAGTACAGTGCAGAAGTGTTGGATCAAGGGTAAGGAGAGAAGAGAGAGGAGGGATGAGGAGATAGAGGGTAGCTGAGGTGTAAACCAATTTATAAACAGTTTGTCAATCAGAGAACCGTACAAACCTGTTCATGAGGTAAACATTGACTCCAGTCCCACAGCCCAACTTCTTCATGAAAGGTGAAGCTGGGATGGTGACTGGGGTCCCTCCGGTGCTTGCAAAGCTCCTCACTCGGGCGGTTTTAGGGGTCTTGAACGCGCCCTCATCAGTGCATGTGGCAGGGGAGGCCATTCTGTCCCAGGAAAACAAATAACAAAATAGGTACAATGGACAAAACACAGCTAGTCACCCAAACACACAACATTTAACGATACTGAGCTATACTATGACAAGACTTAATTTCTAAAAGTTAATGTTTTCTAGAAGTAGGTGAGGTTTGGTGTATGTGATATGAGCCGAATTGCAATCTGAAGTATCTCATTCTCCACTTAGTGTGTATAAAGTTATCTTTGTCTATGACTACGTAAAACGACAATAAAAAGCCAGATTTTGAATGGAGCCTGGCACAATGGCCCTCAACAATGGAGTTGTGAAGTAACGTAAAATGCCTCCAAGTTTGACGTTAAATAACGTTAAGAGACATCGTGTCAAAGTTTGGCAGCTGCGTAATTAGAGGCATTTAAAAATTAAAAACGACATTAACTGTTAGATAACTTGTTTGTCAACAAGACAACATTGTTCAGTGAACATTTAGCCAATGGCGGAGACACAGTAGCAACCAAACTTAGTGTCAGAACAGCTAAAATTAACGTTAAGTTAGCTTTCACACTAAATCATTTGACAAATTACTGATGTTATATGGCGACAGTCCGATTTGAATTGTCTTTATAGTCTTTTGAGTCAGATAACTCAATAATTCAGTCAATAAATGTAATATTACCTGCGTTTTCTTTCACTGTCACGACTAAACTGCTGCAGTTAAAACGCGCCGAACATTCAAACTGTTGCTTCTGTCGCTGTACGGGTGCCGCAGTGGAACAAACTGAACGCAGCTCGTTTGCGTTTAGAAATGACAACAGCAGAATAAAAAACTACAGGCCAGTTTTCTTTGTTTTAACACACTTTAGGGAATGTAAATGATAAACTGTGAATATAAAGAGCGAACAGCGGTACCCTAAAACAATTTCAACATAATTTTAAAAGCCGTCAGAGTTGTAATACAGCTTTTCACCAGCTGAGGTCAGTCATGTTATAAAATTGTGGTCTATTATTGCAAGACTGCAAAATGCAAAATGAATTTTCATCAATAATCATAATAATAACTTTATTTCTATGGCACCTTTCAAGACAAAGGTGAAAAGTGCTTTACAATAAAAACATAACAATAAAAGTTCATAAAATCCAAAACACAAGATATAAAACAAGATAAAATAACTGAAATAATTACAACAAATACCATCAGTTAAGAAAAAGCCACAAGATAAAAGTGTGTTTTAAGAAGAGATTTAAAAGAGGACATTTAACACATCATTATCAGTTGGCATAGTTACATAGATAGATCACATCAATCACAAAACAGACAGACAGCATAAAGAAGGGCGCAATAAAATATCATAATACGATAAAATAACAAAAATACAAACAATAATTAACTACAATCTTTCACTAGAAACAGAAGTAAACTAAAACAGGGACAATACCGACTCTAAATATAGACAATGATGATGATAATGCCAGCAAACAAGTGATGACAGGCCACATTTCCAATAATCGACATTGTTCCCAGGCTTAGAGGATGTTGCTTCCTCCGTTAAAGCTTTTTTAGTCTTTACTAATGAAAAAGTATTTTCACACCAGCCTTTCACTTTTTTTCTTTCATCAATGAACTCTGAAAGCCTAATTGCCCGGTGTGAAATGAGAAACAGTGTGCCCTGTCTGTTGTGTTTCAAATTTCCCACTAAAAGAATATGCCAATCCTCTTGATGATGGTTTTACTTTGATTGTTATCCTTGTGCCAGGTATAGGTTTTGAAATTGAGTATTTTGATGCAGTACTTTTTATGTTCATCAACCACATCTACTCACACTTGTCCCCTTCTGGCAAACCACAAATGAGGTGTCTCATCATTACAGCAGCATGTTGCCTGAAAACATCCTTGTAATAAAATGTAGAGAGGATTTAAAGTTACATGCATGTATACGCACATGTGGGCAATAAGAGCAAGAAGAAGAAGAAGAAGAAGAAGAAGAGATTTGTTTAATTTTCATCACAGCATGTGTCTGTTCTCTCTTTACTGTCCGAAAGAATTCACTCACTCAGTGTTGACCTTGACCTCGACTCTCATGATCCCATTTTTGTTTCATCTCCTTCACATACTGCAGATGTTCCCAGCCTGCTCTCCTCATTGTGTGGAGGGATAACCGTTTCATTATGAGGAAGAGGAGTAGGAATGTGGTCCGATGACAAATGGACGTGGATGGGAAGACTGGGACTGTTGCTTTGTGCCTCTCTCTTTTCTTTCTCCCCTTTCCTCGTTCCCCTGGAGGGAAATGAGCTCATGTTTGAGGGCTCTGCTGCCACATGTTGTGGTGCGCTTTTAAGAATAAGGATGGGTTACTCTCTGGTCAGACCGCAGAGAAACAGCCGGAAAGACAGAGAGGACGATGCTCACTGTCATAATCGAGTGAAGAACAATTACATCATTTCATGTAATGATTCAAATACAAAAATAAGAGGACTATAGTGTGTAGTGAAGAAGGTTAATAATCAATTAATGAATATTTAACAATCATACTGTGAAGATACAGCCAGATGTTGAAGGACAGAACATCCATTTATAATGACCATGTAAACAACAAAACCACATTTGTATGTAAATAGAAGAACTTATATGAATCCAGGACTTTCATGCACCACATGGATAAAAAGTATGTGGATACCTGAATATTCCACCTATATTTTACAATTTTACTGTAAAGATGTTGAATATCGTTCTTTTTTTAGCATATTTTATTGGAAACATCTTTGTGTTTCTGTTCATATATTCCATATGTGTGTCTTCTGTGCTTGTACGCTGTATACGTCCATGTTGTTACATTACATGCTTACATTGTATGAATACATAATACTAATAAATAGTAATAAATACAGTAATATATTACTCTCATCACTCACTCACTCACTCACTCACTCACTGTGGCTTCTCTTTAGTAGTCAGGATTACTACTTTTTTTTTTAGAAAGCAAGAATAACATTGAGAAAACAATCTCACCACAAGCTCCATTTAGTGGCTGTTCCAGAGGTTTTGATCACATCACAAGTTTTCCCAGTTTTAATGGAACTGAAGTTGATTAAATTTTCATTTTTTTCTGAAGACTTTGACGAGTTTTTGTCCACATTGGCGCAATAGTCGAGGTTCAAAGTTCATTCTTGACCTTGGATGACGGCAGTTGATTTTATTTGCTGAGAAGATCATGTGAAAGCCCCAGAACAGCTGAATGGACCTTGTTTTCTCAACTGCTGTTTCCAAGGTCAAGAATGAACTTTGAACTTCAGTTTTCAATTAAAGGACCAATAAAAACAATCCAAACTGACATATAAATGAAAACTCTGAAACTAATCATGTACAGCGGAAGAAATGAAGTCCAGTTTTACTCCTAAATGCAGATTCAAAACAAACTTTGTTAAAATTATGCAGCTGTGTAAATTTCATTCTGACACAGCCGGATGTTTTGCTCACATATGGGACAGAATATGTATTTATAACGACCATGTAAACAACAAAAAAGCTCATAAAAATGATATTTTCAGATTTGTTTTGAACTACATTCATATGTAAAAAATAGAACAGATAGGAGTCCAGCACTTTCATGCACCACATGTGGATACCCGAATATTACACCCATATGTGACTGTTGAACATCTTATTTCAAAGTCATGGGCGTTAATATTCTGCTTTAACAGCCTCCACTCTTCTGGGAAGACTTAATTCAACTTACTGAAATTTCTAATAAGTAAACCACTAATTACGAGAGAGGGAAAATAGACCTAGAACACTTTAAGCATCCCCAATTTAGTTCATTAGCATTTTGTTTTTCAGATTTTTTAAGGTCATGGATACAACAACACTTGGAGTGCAGGACCACCCACGATTCATGTGTCAAGATTCACAGATAAATTAAATTTCTCTGTCTGTTTGAGGTTTTCACTGGTGAGAAAGTGGCTTTTTTACATCTGGAATCACACAGAACTGTAGCCCAAGAAACACGTTTTGCTGTAGTGCAAACATGCAGCATCTGACGCTGTCTTCTCGCTTGCGCGTACAAAACACTGACAACAAAAACCTGTGTATAGTTAGATCTGTCCTATAAACCAAAAAGCCACAGCCTGACCAGCCATCATAAATGTTCAACGATGGCATGAAGAGAAGGGAGGGATGGCAGCCGCCTTCATATGGAGCTGATGCTGAGGAGAAATTAAAGCATGTGTTGTCTTTCTCTTCTTTTTTTGTGGTGGTCAATGCAAACATTTTGACCAGTGTTGTGGCTGATTTCATGCCTCTGATCTCTGGATGTGGTTCTTATAGGTTGAAGCCTTCAGGGCCCTGTAGAAAATGTTTTAATGTATCATGAGCGTAGAATCAGAGCGAGAAATAATATGTAACAACACATCCTCATGTGAAGATAAAGGTGCTGCTATTGGTTTATTTTAATACAGTGGTTGTTAAGCTGTGGTTAGGGGACATGCAGGGGTCCTGGAGGGTGTTCCAAGTGGGTCCCTGCTGAATGAGAAAAACTATGACCAAAATCACTCCCTCGTTCACTCCTTCACCACTCCTTACACAATACTCAATAGTTTAGTCTATAGTCAGTATTAAATTGAACTTTGGACAGAAGTTTCACATTAACCAATGGCGAAGTGTAGCATTGTGGTACTTTTAGCAGAAAGTAGTGTACATACTGTGGACAATCTTAATATTCACACTCAAATTAAATAATGTTAATTAAATATAGTGCGCTCAGGAGCAAATAAAGAAGAAGTTCGAACACACTCAAAGAATTAAAAAAAAACATTTAAAAAAAGCAGCTGTAATCAGTATTTTTTACGTTAATTGGTTAATGTGAAAGGTGTCGCTCATAGCAACAAACCCACTGAGAACTATCAGCTGACTCTGCAGTTACTGAGGCTAAGCTTCTGTCAGCTCATTGTTTTGGTTTTATGGCCCACAACTTTACTGTTTCAGCTGACTCTTACCGCTCTTGTCGTTCAGTGAGACAGAACTTCCCTCAGGAGCTAAAAGTAGAGTGAATATTGGACTTACATCATCAGGTGGACACAAACACAACTCCAAATGGATGCTAATGCTTCTCTATGTCTGCTCAATGTGTAAATAAGCAACGTTTTGCTAACAAGTTCACCATATCAACAGTATAAGGTGATAATATGTCTGTGTTGTGTTTACAGCTTGCTGTGCTGCCCCCAAGTGGCCAAAAAAATCTTAAAACGCAAGTTTAAGGCCACAATGTGTAGTATTAGTAAACTCAGGCGCCCCCGAGTGCTAGTTTAAAAAAAGACACTGTGGTATCCGACCCAAGGAAATTGAGATGAACAGCTGAAAGCAACACAAAGACTGCATCTACAGTATTTTCACCATGATTATGTATTTCTTTTCACAAAGAAGCTTTGAATGATCCCAAGCAAATAATATATTGGAAAGACTCAAGATGGGTTTTACTTTCACTGTTACTCTTTCCCTGCATACAGTGATATTATTTACAGCTTTACTATCATACTGTGAAGATACTGAATCTTGAGTTGGTCCAGTTGTCATGGAAATGTAGATGATTAAATTTCAATTTTTTAGTTGAGGTTCAAAGTTCATTCTTGACCTTGGGGACAGCAGTTGACTTCATTTGCTGAGGAGATCATGTGAAATGATTGAAAGCTCCAGAACAGCTTGTAGTACATTACTAAACCTACAGCAAACAAAAGAAACACGTCTCTAGAACAAGATATTATCAAATCAGGGTGTTTCTGATGTCCAGGTGAGAAACGCATCCATCCGACCAACCATCCACATATGTGTAAAACTACTCACATAGCTTTACATTTTACCCTATCAAATAAAAATAATAAAGTCTTACCCTCCTGGAGGATAAGTGAAACCACGTTGGCCCGAGTCAAACCACAATGACCCGAGTCAAACCGGCTTCACAGTCTTTGTTCTGACTGTCGGCCATGTGTGTCGGAGATCAGGTGATTTTTCAGCCAATCATTTCTACATCCGCTTCACATGTGGAAACATTCATACCTGTAATCACTGTCCAGAGCTGTCAGTCAAGGCACATACATGTTGCACCTACATGTGTGTAACTCCCACACACACACACACACACGTCCAAGTCAACTTCCTCCCTCTCTCTTCACCTGTTGTGCCTGTTTCCAATCCACCTCCTCTCAGTGTTGTCAGGAATAACAAAGATCACCTGTTTAAACAAATCTACATTTTATTATTTCAGCAGTGCATATACAGCATTTTAGTGGTACAAATCAGCTGAACATAAGGTAAAAAGTGTATTTTTTTAAGTAAACGAGAAGCACTGTATCAAGCTCTTTCTTGACATAATCATGTTTGATTTAGGTATTTATTTTTGTATGTATGTTGCTAACTCCATAGCCCTTATATGTGTTATGACCAGCACAATGCAATAAAAAACAGACACATGTATACGCATATGTGTTTAGAGCCATTATGCCAAAGTAGCATAGTAAGGTCTTTGTACAACCAAGTATACATTAAAAAACCAAACACTTTAAAATCTGTACTGGAACAAAACGACACATTTAAGTGGTTAAGTGCACTCGGTTTAAATCGCTTTGCAATGTGTTCTCACTTTCAAAGGTAACGGCATTAGGCTGCTTTACATTTTCAAAGCATGCGAGTTATTTGACCCTGTGAGGCCGAAGCATTGATCTGAGGTCAGAGGAGCCTCCAACCAATCAGGAAATCACATCACAACAGTTTTATCCTGCTGATATCTGATAGGCTGCAACTTCGCCAGGAAGGAAGATGAGTCAAAACACATTTAGCTGTGAGAAGATGGTCGACTGGAGGAGACACTGGCCCATAATTATGCCCGTAAGGTTCTGATATGTGATTGGTCTGCACTAATTTGTTGCTGGTGAAGCCTCTAGAACCCATATTTACCAGAAACTTGGAGTTTTAGTTCGATTTCTCTTTCTTATTCCTTAAAGTTAAACCCATTTGGATGGAGACAAAAAAAAGCAGTTTGCGCCGGGGAGACGCGATGCTCATGTGACAGATGATGCCTGTATTTCTTGGGATTTTGAACATTACAGGACAGCTACATGTACTGAATACAAAAGAAGCAAAAGTATCAGACCAACCAGAATCAGTGAAGAAAAAAACGGACAAAGGAAGTGTTTTTACTTTTTAGCATAAAGGATAACCTACAGTAGAGTTAATCCTATATGATTCATCCAGAAGAAACAATGGTACAACTACAGTCAGCAGTCATGTTGCTATGAATTTGACTCTTGATACTGTATGTCTTTTCTTGATATGCAAAGGAGTTGCAAGAGAGTTTCTGAACTATGTTGATATTTGCTTAATAATCTGCTTAATAAAAACATACTCAAAATGTAACATCATTCCTATATCCAGTCCCGTTTGAGCTCTTGCACTTGATATTAGAACACAAAAGTGCTGTAATAATTGAATTCAATCTGTGTAGTTGAAACCTGGGAGCTAAAAATTGAGTCATGGGCGAGATAAGGCTAAAAACCCTGATTTACTGCAGCTGCTTGGTCAGTTTTTGAAAGTGTAAACGGCATCGATCTCCAGCCGATAATCTACCCGTCTAATTTATCAGTAACTAACAGGCCTAACTCACTTTTATTGTTCAAACTAGCCCTAATAACCTGTACATACTGTAGGTAGATAAGCTGCTGTAGTTAGCCTTGCTGACCATTAATAAATGTCACAGTCATGGATGAGAGAAGCCATAAATATGTTTCCATTGTATTTTGCCAGTTAGCGAACTGGTGCTCTAAATACTTGACTGTACTGGCAAACACTTGGCATCATGATAAGAAGGAGTGAGATCAGAGCAGACCAACCACTGGCTATTTTTCAAGTAAACATCACATTCAGAGTTTTGAAAAAGTCAGAATATTTATCCCTTTTAACGTTGGTCTTTACTTCTCCCACTTTGCTCCTCTTAAGTTTAAAAGGAAACGGCAGACAAGTTGATAAACCGTCTCTCTTCAGTGGCAGACAAACAAAAGCTGGGAACACTGCCATATCTTCATGGCTGCTTCTATCAAGATACTTAAACATTGCTTTAATGAATATGAAAGGCCTGCTGGTGTCAGTACTGAGGAGTAAAACATACTCAAACCTGCGCAAATATAAAACTATTTTCTGAGAAAATGTTTCACAGGAATTTCAATCGATAATATTTTGTTTGCTTCTCTGGTTAAAACAGGGTTGCTGTTTTTTTGTTGTTTTTTTTAAAGAGGAGATGACAAATAAGTGGAGTGAAAATAAACCGAAGGAGCCCTTTGTGTTATCTTTGGCTGTTGTTTTAGAAAGGCAAAGCTTTAAGTAATAACTCCGCCGCCAAAGTGCCGAATGTGACGCCTCCACGAGGTGAATGAGAGACATCAGGATCAGACACACAAAGGCCTGGCTGCCACTCAGTCGTACTGTCAGCTGCACTTTGCTGCTGCACAGAAAAACAGAGCAGTTATTGTACGAGTGTGTGTGTGTGTGTGTGTGTGTGTGTGTGTGTGTTTTAGAGTATTACACTCAATCATGCACACATTAGTTGGAAAGTATACAACTCTATAGCCTTGTAAATTTCTAATTTCTTCCATTCTTTTAAGTATAACTAGCTCATGGCGTAGAGGAAAAATAAAAGTGTAACCATAACAAGTTGCTGATACTCTATATTAAATGATTAATGACTGTTTTATGTAGGACTGTATGATAGTTTCCATGTACTATGAAACTCAGCAAGTTACTTTTATCTCTTTCTCCTGTGTTTAACACGCCTGAATGATTATTGCATAGCGGTGTCATACAAGGTAACTTTGTACTTTGGCAGGCCCAGGTTGCAGTGAGAGATCTTTCGTCATTTTTAAAATGTATTTTCACCACTGAAGGACGTGACTGCCCAGAAATCTGTCACTGTCAGCTGCTGTATTTCACATATCATATTTTGTTTTATGGCTTCCTGTGCTGAGAAAAGAATTCCTCCTTCCTGATATCTGAGAAGAGGATATTTGTTATCTTTAAAGTGCTACTTTGGGATTTATGCAGATGTATTTTTACATTCAGGTCTGACCTGGTCTCCATTATAAGATATTAAGATATAAGATATAAGATATGTTTTAGGGCTGCAACTAGTTGTTATTTTCATAGTAGTTTTATCTGCCAATTATGTTCTCAATTATGTGGTCCATCAAATAAAAAATGTCATGTGAAAAATGTCTTGTTTTGAGGAGAACAAGCTGTTGTTTTGTCCAAAAAGTCCCAAAACATTAAATTTACAATCACATAAAACACAGAAAAACAGCAAATACTCACATCTTAGAAGCTGAAGCCAGAACATTTACTGTTGATCGACTAATCGATTAATTGTCAGTTCAGCTCTAATGTGTATTATGATAATAATATGCCAGATACAACAGGGATACATCAGGCAGCCATGTACTGTAGTGTTGTTGTCATTACATCCCAATGGCCACAGTAAGAAACATTTAGCATTGAGTATTATTGCTTTTATAAAACAGTTTCCAAACCTTGTGAACAAAGTGAAAAATCTTCAGCATTAAGGAGCAAATGAAAGTGAAAATGATACCCAACTATCTGTCAATGCTGTTCATTCTCAGGTCTGATGATGTTTGTAATGTATTAAATTGTGCTTGTTGTTATTCGGCGATGCCAAAAGGTTAAGAAAAAGGTATGTGGTAATGCAGATGTGCAAAATGATGACAGCTTTCTGCATCAGAAGTGGCTTCCTGACAAGACTTTGCACAAATGATAGCTTTTTGCAGTTAGCACAAGTTATTGAGTGCTAATAGCAATCAACTTTTGAGGAAAAATATGCAAGGGAAACATGTTACCCACCCACAGTTCCCTTTGTGTTTCTGTGGCGTCTTTTGAGACACATCAGTCTATTGAGTCTGGTTTCTCACCTCATTTTCCCTTTCCCCCCCTTTTCCTTCTTTAATATGTCTTCTTCTGTGGCAGAGTCGTGGTTTCAAACACAAACACCAAGGCACTCGAACATGAGGTAGAGAAAGTCTTTTCTGGCTGCACTGCCTTAAAAAGTCAAATTCATATCCAATATATATTTTTTTTGCCTCCCTCACATGGACACAAAGTGGGCCAGACAATTCTTGATCTGTTTAAACTAGGACAGCTCACACAGACAGATTATAGGATATAGGAGCAGAGGGAATTCGACTACAGCTCCTTAGGGGGAAAGATTTTAGGTTCGTGAGTTTGCCAAATTTTAAGGTGCACTAAAAATGTTTTCCCTCTTCAAATATAAAACATGACTGGGTAAAGAGACAGGTTCCTGCATATATTTTATTCCAACCTGCGGCTCGGTGGACACTTGGGAGGTACCAGCCTTTTTGGATTTGAGGGCAGCCGTAAAGATTAAACCCCACTGAGAGAGGCATAAAACTCAGAAGAAAAGGCTTGTCTGTTATGGTTGGTATGGTGTGTGTGTGTGTGTGTGTGTGTGCACACACATATGCATTAATGCTGAAACAACCCAACTTTTGGCAGTAAACACTGACAGACCCGCCGCTGTAAATCGTACAGGGCAGGCGTCCATGCATCCATCTGTTTATACTCATCTGTTCTCTCTTCTTCATAATCGCTTCTTCCGTCAACTGCAGTGTCTGGTAACCCTTCCTAAAATCTTTGTTAGTTGCATGTTTGTTTTTTTTTCATTTAAATTTTTTACAAATATAAAGCACACAGTAAACACTGATTTGGTGATTTGCAGGTTAAAAGACGTGTAGATTTTGAGGTTAAAACTGCAATAAAAAGCTGCGATAATTGATTTTATGCCACTTGGTGGTAGAAGAACTTCACAACAAGCTGAAAAACATCCAGGAAACATTTGCCAATTTACACATCTAGCAGACAGAGACCAACAATAGCATTCGTTTGAAGTCGTGTTTCTGTCCACCTGATGGATGTAAGTCCAATAATCACTCTCTTTTTTAGCTCTGTTTTGGTCTCCACCAACGACTCAGAAAAATATCTGTCTGCTGGATGTTCCACTTAATTCACCAGTTGTCACAAACTTATTTGTGTTTGTCCTTTGGTGCTGGGCAGGTAACAAACAGAGGGTTTATCAGCTTTATTCCTTCCTGTTGGGGCAGGGGATAAGGTTGATGAGAGTGTAATTTGTGGGCCGGAACACCAAATCAAAACACCAAAACAATGAGCTTTGTACAGTAGAATTAAAGATTTACTGTAAGTAATAATTCTCTGTGTATAAAATGTAAAAATACTGGTTAGAGGAGATTTTTTTTAAAAACTTTAAAAGGTACCCTGTGAAGTTCTTGACCACTAGTAGCACTATGGAGCAATATTTTTTACAAGTAGAGCCCGTTTTGTTTTGCAGGAGGACGCGCATGCACGCAGACGATGCGACACACAGCCCTGTCACCGATTTCACACTATTACACTGAACAACAGTTAACGGTGGTGATGCGCAAAGAAATGTAACAATTTGCCAGGGAAAGCAAGGAAGAAGAAGACTGCTAGCTAGCAAAGATGGATGTAAACAATGCATGATTTAATTAATTAATAATTGTCTTTGCAAATGTTTTATGAAGAGGAAAATGTACTCAACCCTTTTGTTAGACCTCCAGGATATACGCAGTGTGTTTTGGTAACACTGAATGTAAACAGAACTTTTTGAACTCCACAGGGCACCTTTAAAAGCAAAAAAAATGAGACAAAGCTGAAAAAATGTGAAATTTTAGCCCAAATTTAGGCCAGTTTTAACTTAACTCTAACTGCTTTTGACCTGCAAATCATCAAATGATTGCTTACTGAGTCATGTGATATGATATATAATAAGGCAACATTGTGTATGTTTAGCATCACTCAAAAGCCATTCCTACATAATACTGTGAAGAGCAGCTGCCTGTAAATGAAAAGTCAGTTTGTCAAAGACACAGTCTTGTCAGTTTCTTCATGCGCCGTCTCAGCTCCTCAGCAACTTGGAGACGACAGCTGACAAACGAAGGCTCTGGGATGACGAAGTTCCTCCCCACACTGGAGGTCAAAACAGCAAACTGGACTCTAGATGAGCCTGAAAGCTGACCTTCGGCCTTCACTGGAGACTGTTATTCAGTCTGATGAAGCAGTCCTGACGAAGAGTCCTGTCGTGCAAACATCCCCGTGTACCAGCTCATGTGGTCGCTCAAAGTTTGAAAATATGTGCATTTTCTTTGCTCCCATGATTCAGTCTTGTAGCTAAAATGATCACATGTTTAATCATGAACTTCTAAAAAAAAAGCTGCAGGTTTAATTCATGCACAACATGGAGGTTTGTCAGGTGAGGGGGCACTTTTTCTGCAGGTAAAAAACAACATACTGCTAATGTGACACCCCTGGCAATGGTAGGACGTTGTGCACCTTGTAGCTTCTGAAAAGATTAAGGCACTGTTTAAGGAGCTGCTCGGCCGCTGCAGCAGCGTCAGGATCATAAAGGTTTAAACGGCGCAGGTCACACCAGCATCCTCCACGTGGCCACAGTTGGTTTTGCCCCAGCCAGGAAACTTACACTGGTGGATGGTGTCTTCAGTTCCTGTACACGCCACGTCATCCATCCAGATCAGACCAGTACCTGCACAGAAAGGAGAAAACATATCATTTTTTTAAATGTAGGAACAATTTCTGTACTGCGTAGACTCTGGTGTCTCAGCTATGATGTTGCTATGACCTCATATTAACCACCAAATTGAAAGTGTGTGTTGGATATGTGTGATGAGTGATGCAGAGAGCGATATCACGTGTGAACGTAGTACAGCTCGGGTTGACTGCACGAACTGGTTTGCAGGCTTCGCTCCATTTCTCTGAGCCTGTTTTCTTGTTTTTGTTTTATTTTCCCCCCCCCTTTATTCCCATCTGTTTTCCTTTGTTTTTCCTTTATTTTTTCCTGTCCTGCTTTTATAGTTCCTGTTTTGTTCTTACTCTGCCTATTGTTCAGTGAAAACCCAAGAAATATATACAAAAAAGTTCAGAAATTCCAAGGGTGTAGTTTTGGTTTTAGAAGTGGGGGGACACAATGGAGAAGAAAAAACAAACAACAACAAATTATGATAAAATTGGTTTTGTGCTTTCCATAATAATGGTAGAATAACAAACATTCTATGTAAAACTATGTATTGTAACCCTACTTAACATAATTTTTAGCTTCATTTATAGACACCTGATATTTTGATAATGTTTATTACAAACTTTACTATAAAGAACTTCATTTTCTTTATTAAAACTGTAAACTTAATTATCTTTTTACTACAGTATTAACTGTAAATAAAAATACAGATTAAATTTTTTAACCCGAGAAATCTAGCTGATAAAAAGGTCATTGTAAATTTCTATTTTATATTTATGATTCTTGACTTTTGCAGTACTTGTTTTTTCTTTTCTCTTTTTATGTTTATTGAGACCATTATGCACCAAAATACCAAGTTCCAGTACGTGAAAACCTACTTGACAATAAACTGCTTTCTGATTCTTCTGATTCTGATTCAATAAGGTAGGGCAGCCTGTGTGTAGCCTGAGAGGCGGAATCCAGGGCAAAAAAACAGCCTGAAAACACCTGTCAATGCTCGCTGCTAACTGAAGATCACTCAGACGAATGTGTATGAACATTTTTCCCACTGAGATCTTTTCTGATTTGGATTGCGGTGCCTGGACAGTAAGATGACCATGTTCAGAAAATCAACCTGAAACAATAAAAGTGAGGGAGACAAAACAGGATTTTGAAAAGTGACCCCAAATGGAAATTGACGAATTCCCTCAGACAGAAGCCCCCGTCTACAGTGCAGTACACAGGTAAAAATGTGGAATGCAGTGAATGGAAAAAAAGGTAACTTCCTAACTTTTCTTCATCATTATAAAGATCAACTTTCCAGCCAAACATTAGAATTTATTTGGAAGAAAAAAAAAAATCACATCTGGACTTCAACACCAGCCGTCCAAGTTCAGCCTCAGACGGCTCATTCATGCATCTCTTCCCCTCTTCTTCATGTCCACATTCAAAATGATGCAACTGCAGCCAAAGAGAGTGAACAGTGTTGGCCAGAGCTGCTTGTGAGTTTAATCATGCCACACATACTGTATAGGTTATAAACGATAGAAATCACATATAAACTCAACATAAACACACCCTGAACCCACTGAATGATTCCGACATTTGATTTCTTGTTTTTGGGATGTAGAAAGCACATTTTCCTCACATCATTACCAAAGTAACAAAGCTTTTAGCTGCGTTGTAATCATGTGAGAAGAAGGTTATAAGCGTAAGCTATAAGCAGCTTGTGTCCTTCTTCTCTTCTTACATTGTGTGAGTTGTAGATTTTTGGGTTTGGTGTAACAATGTCTCAGGCAGACAAATGATTCTTCAGTAGTTCAGTAGTAGTGTAACGGTTATAGGAAGGTTAAAGGTTTTAAAGGCAAGTGCTGTTAGATGCAGAGAGATAAATTAAAGACCAGGTCCTAAGAAACATTATCATGATTCAAGTGTCTGTATATGAGTCTTCTGATTGAGACAGTAAGTACTCCCAGTGCTTCCTCACAGAACTGTTGATCAGATAATATTGTATCCGGTAATAAAATACACAGTTCCAGCTGGTAAGCAGAGCTTTTGGCAGTATTGTTTTCACTATAAATCTTGGTTCCTGTTTGTAAAAATCACTGGAGGGCTTCAGAAAGTCCCGGTTTTGTAAAAGTTTTGCAACAGTTTTTGATGGTCGGAGGAGATGGTATTCAGCTGTGAGGGAACAAGAGTGAGATCAAGTAACATTTGGTTGCACTCACACGCTGATAATCCAGTTTAAGGATACATAACTAAAAGGTTTATATGCTGTAGGTGAGAAGAGAGGCGGACTCATCAGTGATGCCCCGTAAAGCAGCATCTGGAATCGTGTCATCTCTGCTGCTCTGCTCTAAATCATAACTGTTAATCACTCAGGTGAACGGAGCCGTCAGAGAGGAATTCAAACAACTTGTGGTGCTCAGAAACACAAGATAAACAATGTGCCAAAGTAACAAACACCATATTGGTAAAGCCACAGAAGAGGAAGATAAAAAGCACAAAATCAAAATCCAAATTCACAGAAAACAGAGAAGAATAATCAAAAGCACGAGTTCAGCTTCAGGCCGGCAGGCTCATGAGGCCAAACTTAAATAATTTGAACCAAACTCTTCACTTCCTCTTACAACTGGCAAAAAGTTCAAGGCGCCATTGAGATCAAGACAACTGAAGAGCAAATTATCGCCCCATTGGGACCATCTGAAAAACAATTACTGTTTGTGATTTGTGGAAGAGTACACTGAACCCATTTTCTTATTCTTGTGAATCCTTTGTCCTTAATTTATGTGTGACTAACCAGGAACAACAAGACACAGACCCAGAGGTTGCAAAGGTCATTAGCTAATACTGATGGCAAAGGAAACCCAGAAGTGTTGCTGCTTTCTCATGTTAACTGTAAGCTCCTGTATCACAGGTGCAGTGGTTTTATTGTACTTAAGTACAAATTCAAGGTACTTACTGGAGTACTTCCATTTTATGCAACTTTATACTTCTACTCCGCTACATCTCGGAGGAAAATATTGTTCTTTTTACTCCACTACATTTGTCTCACAGCTGTAGTTACTAGTTACTTAACAAATTAAGATTTTTGCACCCAAAACATGAAAGAGCTTGTAAAATATGATGTTATGTTCAAAGTTAAACTACCCAACAGTTTTTACAAATATGTAAAAGTCTCTCACTGGTACTGTTAGACAGCACGTCCTTCCACTTCAGTTGTGTGGCTCCATTGAGGCTCTGCTCAGAAGAAGAAAGTTTACAGTGTGTTTTACAGAAACAAGCCCAGACTTGAACTTTTATCCTTGTAAGTAGCAAAAACACTGCAGCTCTGGCTGAGATTTGATTATATGTGTGTTTTTGAGTTTGAAAGATTTACTGTATGTTCCCTAAAAATGCTGACTAGTGTTTGGGAGCTGGTAAGTTTCCACTCCTGCCAGTTACAACTTGGCCTGTTTTTGTGTTTTTACCACATTCAAGCTCAATTAGAGCAACTAGAGTTAGAAAGAGTATGACGTTTTTAAGACTAATAAAATGTAGGTTGACTCAGTTCAGTTCCATATACATGGCCCAAAATCTCAAATCAAAAATGTGCTTCGAAGGGTTTCTCAATTTGTACAACACACGGCACCCTCTATCCTTACACCCTCAATTCGGATGAGAAGAAAACTAAAATAACATAAAAAACTTTAAAAAGGGAGAAACTTCAAGAAGCCTTCTTCCAGGAAATGTAAACAATTTATCTTGTCCACAAACAATGCAAATTTCTGTAAAATCTGATAAAAACGTTGCAGTTAAAGGTTGATATCTGAATAAAAACAGCACAAATCAGCAAACCAATATCTCAAACCATATGCTTCCTACATTCCTGCTTTGCTTCACAATGTACATAACAAAGAGAAACTGGCTGCAGATTTGACTTCTTCAAAGCAACATGAAACGCCAGGCGCACGTGTCTCCATGCAGGCGTGCACAGGATGGAAATGAGGTATGCACTGGGGAATACATGAGCCCCAGCTGTTGTGCTGCTGAGCCTTCTCTGGGTTTGCTTTAATGGACACGGACCTTTAAACTGTTTACTCTGGATCCCAGCACACTTTTACAGCACCGTTTGCAGGCTGGGGGTCGGTCCGCTCGCACCAAATTTTATGACACTTCTCACAAATAAGTGTTCTGTCGCCAAAAACACTGTGTGGGATTTCAAGGGAACACCCAGAGAGAATTTAGAAAAGAGTCAATTTCAGGGAGATTTGAAGGATTAAAAGGCCGTTTGCAAAATGAGGCAAAATTTATAATTGTGCTGACAAAAAACAACCCCCAATCTGCAGAAAATCAGTCAGTCCTGGATTTTGTTAAAGATCATTTTTTTGTCCCTCAGTGACCGATTCTCCTTAAAGGTTGATGTCTGTGTCTCCTCACTGCTTACATGGTCAGACAAACTCTGTTCTTTTCTTCCTACTCAGATAAAAGTCGTTGTTCACGCAGAGAAAGCTACTATTTAATTTACTGGAATTCCTCCGTAACATTTGAGCTCCTTTAGGAGCGAGGAGATGGTTGATAAACGGTGAAGAAACAACAAAGACTCAAGCAAGTGCTAAAATGTCCCGATTACTTGGTTTAGATTCAAATTTAAAGAAAAAAAAGATTTAGAAACTTGTGAACTAACATCAAAAACATAGTGAGGTTTTGATTCCTGAAAACACTGCTATTAGTGTTGATTTTTTCTGTACACTTCACATCTATTGCATAGCTGTCCGTTCAGGGAGAGGGATCACTCCTCTGTTGCTCTTCCTGATGGTTTCTTACATTCTCCCCCTGTTATTTGGGGGAGTTGAGGGTCTAAGGACAGAGGGTGTCGTATGTTGCACATATTGTATATAAATAAAACTGACTTGACTTGACTGCTAGTGCAGCTACATCATACCCCCTAAATCATCAATGTCAGAATGTTAAGAACTAAGAACGCAGAGGTCTTTATCACCAAAACAACAATAAAAGATTGAACCTGAAAGTTAATTCTTGACCTTGGAAACAGCAGCTTACAAAACAATCTCACCATGAGGTCCATCACGAAGATGTTCTAGAGCTTTCGATCATATAAAGCGATCTTCCTCAGCAGATGTAGTCGACCCGTGTTGTCACGGAATCGTTGATGTTCAAATTTCCATTTCTCTGAGCAGTGCAAGGACTTCTCATCTATGTTGGCTTCAAAGTGAGGATCTAAAGTTCATTCTTGACCTTGGAAACAGCAGTTGACAAAACAATCTCACCACAAAATTAAAAGTTAATCTAGGAACGGGTGTGTGATACAGTCAAAAAGCTCCAAATCAGCTACTAAATAGACCTTGTGGTGAGATTGTCATGTCAAAACTATAAGAAAGTACAAATAAGGAGAAAAAGTGAGGTCTTCCCACAAACTATGAGTCAAAATGATCAAATGTTACGCTTCATGGATTACTGAAAAGCACAAATCGTGATTGCATTTGTCCATCGAGGCATCACATTATGGTTTAAACAGTAGATATTAAATGTCTCTCACAACTACACTACTTTATAACACAATAAGAACAATTTGTGCTTTAGTTGTTGCAGCTGAGAGTTTTCATCCACTGCAGATAAATATGAGCAGAAACAAAACAGACGTGTTTGCCAGTATTTCATGGGGAAAATAAAGAGATTTAGACCTAGTTAATGTAATGTCCGTTAGCAGAGTTTTTCCAGTGTTATTGACTAACAGTATGGCTGACCAGCTTCCCCTCACTGGACACAGTGGTACAGCGTGTTCTCTCCTGTCAAATCTGGGTCTGAGAAATGCCTTAAAAGATGTCATGGATTAAAAAAAAGTTACACTAAAAAAATCATAAAGGTAGGTGACTCATCTGAAAAGATATATTTGAATTCCAGATTGTTTTAAATTGAATCCAGCCATGATGTTAGTCACTGCTGTTGTCTGGAGGTCGTCCCCTGGAACAAAGGCATGTTTTCCCCCAATTTTCCAGACTTATTGGGAACAACTTTGCCTGGACAGAGACTCTGAGTGATGTAAGTCTGACTTGGTGAATGAAATAAAATGGAGAGAGAGAGAGAGAAAGAGAGAGATGGATATGACCTTGGAGACTCTTTCTTGACGACATCTGGCTCACACGACTTTCCCCATAAAAAGTTAATATTAATCCCTGCAGCATTTTAGGGCACTGTTCAAGTCATACCACTCACCAGCAAAAAAACAGCAGAGTTAGTAAAAAATCAGAACTACTTCCATCAGTAAATTTCACCCTGGATGTGTGCTGTGGGCAGAAGACATTTCATTGATTTCCTGCCGTGATTGAGATGAATGAGCTTAAAGGGAGATGCCTTCAAATTTATAATCAAAATATTATCTACTCATCCTCGTGTTATTGTAGTTAAAGCACTGGTGATCTGTGGGATTGTGTATACCTTTAATACAGCTCATCCATTTACCAAATTTTACCACATCTTTAGATGAACTTCTTACCATCCAGGAAGCCTTTGGTTTATGTTCATGTCTGTATGGTACAAAAATCTACAGGAACTAGAAACTTCCCAGAGAGGGATGATCTCAGTTAACATCTTGTGCCTGTTTTTTAATTGTCCAACTCACATTATCATTGCATAATTAAAAGGCCCGATATGTACAGTTCTGTGCATACTACACTGGGTGCCTACATAAAGAGACACTTCCCACTCAGGTGCAGTTGGTGGAGTTGTGGGCGTGTACAGTCTGTGAGGGCATACAGTTTGGGTGTTGCAGAACAGACACAAACTGTATGTCACATGGACTCTCTTGGACTCTTGTAACTACACAGACATGTCAAGTAAATGTGCCTTAATGCAGCTGTAAGTAGGGACACTTCTGAAAACTGTTCCCTCTTGCTACTTGTGGAAAACTTTGATTGAACAAACCTTTTTACTAAAAGAATCAACAAAATTCACATTTTCTGTAAACTTTTTTTTCTTTTGTTTTCAATCATTACCCTCTTTTTGTGTATGAAAGATGCCACATAAATAAAGTTTACTATCATTATATTAAAGTTTTTTCAATGTCCATGTTTGCGTACTGTTGGTCTTGAGGGTCTTTCAACGACTTAGCATGAATGCATAAAATCTTGGATGATGAAGCTGAATAGTAGACAACCTATACTGTATTAAGGCTCTTTAGACCAAAGTGCTGTACAATGTACCTTTAGTTTACTCATGCATACACACAGTATGCCATGCAATACACTGGCCTGGCTGTTTGAAGCAGCTGGTGTTCAGTGACTTGTTCAGTGACTCTTAACCCATGCAATGGACACTGCATGTTACATTAACATAAAATCTCCAAATCTAACTCAGTGTGTTACATTAACGCACATTTTTACAAATCTTGGGTTAATTTTTTTTGCACATTGCACAAATTCTTCATACTGTGAACTTTTGCACATTCCATCTGTTTTTAACACTGCACAGCTCTTTTAAAACAGATATATTTTATATATTTCTTTAAATTGATTTCTATTTCATTTATGATTCTTGACTTTTGCAGCAATTGTTTTGTCCTTTCTCTTACTATGTTTATTGTGACTGTTATGCCCCAAAATACAAAGGCAAATTCCTTGTATGCGAAAACCTACCAGGCAATAAACCGATTTCTGATTTCTGATGTGGACAGAAGGAACAAACGACCAACAGTGAGATTAATGGACGACCTGCCACAGCTGCTTCCTTGAACACTCCTTTATCCCGTAATAATAATGTACTTTTGACGAAAGAGTAACGACTAAATGTTCCCTATGAAAGAATGACTATCTCAAGGTGGTTTTAAGTTTTTGCGAGCACATAATCACACTGTACAGACATGAACTGAAACAAATGGCTGCATGTTTGGCAGGAAAGCAATCCAGGAAAATGCACCAGTGAAATGACAGTTTGTATCCGCGTGTGTAGACCATCTCATACCCTGTCCAAAGCGTCCAGTCTTATGGACCTCAGTGGCTCCTCGGTATCCCAGCATCCTACACACCACGTCTCCATCCTTTTTATCCCAGACGTCATCACACACCGTCCCCCAGCGGCGTTCATGGAAAACCTCCACACGACCTTCATGAGGACCTGACCCGTTCACCAGCCGCACCAGGGTCTCCTCCACTGCAACACACACAAGCACACATAAACATAATGATCAGTATATGCAAATACACATATGAATTCGCATTTATACACATTTGTTTCTACCATTTAATGTGGTGTCAGACAGTTTTTATGCATTTATTGGAGCCTCCATGAAATAAAATGTTTGTAGCAAACAGTGTCATTAGGCACCATGTTCCTTAGTGTGCAGAAATACTGACGTCTGATTGATACATTGAAAGACACATGACTCTCTTTTATCTGGCGTTTGCTGGCATTGCTTTGAACTCACACTGAGCAGATTATTTTCATTGTGAGTGTTTGAGTTTAATGAAGCCTTGTAAATCAAACCAATACGAAAACAAACGGAGATGAACAACAGAATTGTTTCCATAAACCACAGAAATAGTCTTTGATTGAACAAGAAAAATAAATAAAAATTATTCTGAGTGAGGGGAACTTCTTCTTTCTTCCTCTTATGTGAACCCCCTCGTAAAAAGTTTGGGGTTACAAACATTTGGGATTGAAGTTCTGTCCAAAAGTAATTTTTGAGTGATTGCTGACCATCATCTGAACATCATGACCTACTGTATAGTCTGGTAATAATCTTGGGGACCTGACGGCATACTGGATTTTGAAATTTGAAACTTCTTCATCTGTAAGCATTTACCCAGTCACCTTATTGGACAAAACTCCAGGAAGTCACTGCTTCCGATAAAGAAATAGTCCGGCACATAACCCCTCATGGAAAAAAACGCAACTTGTTGTTTTCACACTTTTTGTACGGGTTCAGAAAACGAGACATAACATGGTTTTAGTGAGCTTTAGAGATGCTGGTGGGTGTATTTTTTTAATCTTTACCCCTGTTTACAGTCTTATGCTAAGCTAAGCTAACCAGCTGCTGGCTGTAGCTTCATATTTAGCGTACAGACATGAGACATCATCTAACTCTCGGCAAGAAATTGAATAAGCGTATTTTCCAGAATGTTAAAGTGGCAATAGACAAGTTTTTTTGCTTTAACTTATCATTATGAAGTGAATGTTGATTGCACAATGCTACAGAATAATGACACCATCTGCATTTGGATTGGTTCCCTATAAGCCTTGCTTTCCTTAAGCAATTATGTCTGCCACTGAGTACGATCTCCCGGGAAACCCAACTTGTCACATATGGACACTTAGTCAGAACCCCTATTGGTGTCATTTTTTAACATGCCTGACCAAGCGGCCATATGTGGCGAGTTGGGAGTGAGAACGCTAGGGAAAGAAAAGTTGTCTATTGCCACTTAAACTATTCTAGATTACTACATTATGAGGATCCACTATATACAATATGAAACATGACAAAAAAACATACAGTATACACCAAATACCAACTTTTGTGTGCTGAGACACAAATAACCAGAAATAAAGTGAAGAGATAAGGAAGTTACAATTAATAATTGAATACATAAATTGCACTGGAAGGAATTGGGTGGTGTGTCTTGTGTCTGCATTTGCAGCATCAAAAACCAAAGGTCATTTTTCCTCCTATAAGCAAGCTGTTGGACATTTGCTAATTTCTAGAATCAATAAAAGCAGGTAAAAACCTGGTTTCAGCCTCTGTTGTCACTGTGAAACATAAAGCAGTTTGATTTGCAACATTTTGCCAGTACTAGTTTATTATACATGGTTTAATATTAGGCTATTAAAAAAAACTTGTTAACAATAAAATGTTATAACTATTGAAATACATTGTGTAAAGTTTGAGCCAGGTGACTGGATTGAGGGTTGGAGTGCCTTGCTCAGGGGTACAATGGCTAAGAACTTGCATACAAGCACTTACCTACATTATAATCAGTGTTCATGTATGTGTGTGTGCGTGTGTGTGTGTGTGTGTGTGTGTGTTAGCAGGAGCTTCATGGATCCACAGTACATCTCGTATTCCTGAAAGTATGCAGCAGCTGTACTCGTATAATTGACTTGATTTATCACCTTTCAGGACGCAGAGAGAAAATGAGAAAGAGAGGTAAACACACACACACACACACACACACACACACACACACACACACACACACTCTGGACTGCTCCTCGGTGTTAAGACATGCCTGCTGACTGAGACTGTTGACAAAGTGCTGGAGAGTAAAGCCAGACACATTATCTAGACAGGATATTAGTCTCATCAGACCATCATAAATTTTAACTGTGTACCATTTAACTCTCATTAGACAGTCAAGTACTTTGCACTCACTAGCCCATCATAATTTAATATCTACCATAACGTTATACTATCATATCTGCTGCACATATTTGTATCATATTCTTGCAAAAAAACCCAGCAAATTAAAACCAGAAATTAGATGTACTTTCAACCTCCTGTTGCTCCTTTTTTCAGTCTGAAAGAAAAAAGACTGAAAGAGAGGAAAGCAACGAGTGCTGGAACAGCACAAACCTAGTTCTGAAAAAGGGGTGAGTAATTGAATACTCAATTACCCGAAACAGATGTTGAAACTATTTATTCACTTGTCAAATACAAAACAGTCCCTCTGTTTTCGATTGGTATGAAGTTGGGTATAAACTGGAAGATCCTATCACAGCGATTAATAGTTTTTTATTGTGGTTAACTTATTTTCTAAATAGGATACCTTACTTTTAAATGTCCTTAAATGAACCGCTTGGGCCACCAAACCAAAATCGACTTCAACAGCTGCAGGAAAAAGTCTTTCCACAGACTTGATACATAGTCTTGCTAAACAGTCATTTATAATTATGGTAGTATATCATTACTCTCATTGCTAATCTTCTAGTAACCGCAGATTCACTGAAAAACAAAATTAGCTTGTTACATATTTTTGTGGTTCTGGTGAAACCAGATACAGACAAACACACTATAGTTCCCTTTTAATCAGCTGATTTGATTGAATTAGAGTTAATAATTAATGTTATTTAGATATAACTGCCAGTAATGGTGGCGTTGCATTTTGCCAGCCATTTTGCCCCTGGTTTGTTGACACTTCCTAAGTTCTTTTAACCACGTGGGAAATATCTTAACAGCAGAGATCAACAATATCTCCAACATGGAATTACCACTATAAGACAGATGGGACCACTTTTACCATTTGGCTACTCTGATTGTAATTACAGTCTGTGCTGTACAGTCTGACATAAAACACAGATTAAACATGTAACCTATGAGGGCACTTCAGAGTTTCCAGTTCACCTGAAAACTTGCTCGTCTTTGGATTGTAAACCCACATAGAAGTTGCAATAACCTAAAAAGACAAAGACTAATAATCGATCCCAGGACTTGCTATGCTTTGAGACAACAATGCCAACAAATGCAGCACGTTGCCAAACCAGTGGTGGGAGAAACACTCAGATCTTTTACTTAAGTAAAAGCAGTAATACCACAGTGTAGAAACACTCTGTTAAAAGTAAAAGTTCTGCATTCAAAAAGTATTTTCATCAAAATATACCTGAAGCACAAAAAGTAAAAGTACTCATTACGCAGAATGGCCCATTTAATATTACTTTAATGTCGCAGCTGGTAAACTTATAGCTTGTGAATTTCACCAAGGGATCAATAAAGTTTTATCTTTATCCATAATAATGTATCGTAATTTATTTGTCATATTATATTTGGTAATAATCTGAATCTGCAAGGTAACTTAAGTTAAAGAAGTATAAAGTAGTAGAAAATGGCAATACTGAAGTACATAACAAGTACCTGAAAGCTGTACTTGTACAGTACTTGAGTAAATGTAATTAGTTACTTTCCACCACTGTGTACATCTTACATACGTCTTTTCTCTTGTGTTTGTTTCATGTCACTGTTGTTTTGGTGTTTGTTGGTGAGTATATATTTGAGTAGTCTATACACTAAAAGAACAAAAAATATTAAAAGTATTTAATATGATATTTGGTATGATATAGATAATCAAACAAACGGTATTATATCTATTATATCACCGACTCGCTCATCTATATAATAAAAGGCCATTAGCAGTCCCATATATCATTCTAATCTCAGTGTTCACATGTTTGAATACCTCTGAGACATGACTCACCACTTTTTCACAACTCTCTTACTCTATTCATCTTTTTCTCTCTCAGCCTTTCACTCCTCCCTTCCCTGTAAAGCGCCTGAGGCTCCCCGCTGTGCAAATGAGAGACTCTGGGGAGAAGAGGAGGAGGAAGGAGAGGAAAGGTTCTGGATGGAGGCAGCACATGTAGACTTTAGTCTTCAGAGATAATGAGAACCATACAAGCAAACTTCACAGACATTCATATCTCTGCCATGAAGAGCTGGACTGCGACATATTTGAATTGTGCTGAATTTATGTTAATCTGTGAAGGTTTGCTTGATTTATTTTGCCGGAAACTTCAGAAATCAGGCAGATGCACGAGGAGAAAGTTAAAGTGAATCAATCAATTTTAAAAAAGATGTGTGTCGTAAAAAGTGTAGCGGAGATGTTGGATGACACTGAAGCTTCTCAACACTGGAGACAGTTTGTTTTGTGCTATTGGGCGGAAACCTTTCATGCTTTCAATTTATTTATTTTATTTTTTTCAAACTTAAGAATTACACGCTCCACTATGGTTAAAGTCAACTTTTTCTAACTTCCTAGGCTCATAAAATGCCAGAAGAAGAAGTGGTGGAAGAAGTATTCAGATCATTTATTTAAGTAAAAGTAGCAATATCACACTGTGAAAATACTCCATTACAAATTACCCATGTCTATATACTACTATTATGACTGATGCATTCATGCGTAATGAGCATATTATTGCTGCGATTGGTCGAGGTGGAGCTGAGTTGAACTATTTTATATACTGTTGGGTAGTTCAATATATTTCACGTACAAAACGATGAACTTATAGAACATGATGCATTGTTATATCAAGTTCATCATATGTTTTGTAAGTAAAATCTTTGACTGCAAAGTAACCACATAATTGTGGTGGAGCAAAAAGTACAATATTTCCCTCTGAAAGGTAGTGGAGTATAAAGTGGCATAAAATGTAAATACTCGAGTAAAGTACAATTTTCTCAAAATTGTAAAGTACAGTATTTGAATAAATGTACACTGGTCCTGGATGCTACTACATAAATGTTTGCGCTAACATTAGCAGTCTTGCCCTGTTCTTTATTGGATTTGGGGAAGTTTATACTGCAGCAACCCAACCAAATTGTTACCCGAGATAGAGTTACGTTTGCCAAATACATCTAGTTAATCTTTATCCTCAAAGCCTTTTCTCTTGTAAAAGTTAAATACAAGCAATAAAGCATAAGTGTAACCTCTGTTACTTGTATGTTTTGTTTGAATAAGCTATGCACCCAAACAGTGACGATGTTGGAACCAAATTATCTTACCTTTTCCTTGTACTGGGCTACAGTATAATACTAAGGCTAAGTAGTTCTACACTGCAATACAAGAACAATGTTTATGTCATCTACATGGATCAACATGCAACTTTAGCCTCCATCTTTCAGCAAAATATGTCTGTTGCCATCAAGTGCATATTTAAGACCCCTTACGCAGAAATCTAATTTTAAATTGAGTCAGTAGGAAACATTAAAATGTCAACCACAGACTGTTTTCAACTGACTCATAATATTAACTTAATTTGCTATCTAGCTACAGCTGATAAAATCTGCCAGCAACAGTTGTCATTTCAGACAGGAAAATCTACGGTCACAGGCTATAAATGAGAAGTCTGTTTTTGAACTTATCTAAATTCAAAGTTTCAAAAAAATTATTAAGGGTTTTCAGTGGTAAATCTGCCAGTGTTAACTACATATACATACACGAACAGAAAGCTTAGCGTAGCAACAGTAGCTAACGGCAGCACAATGTTTGGAGAAAACATTTGCTGGTGTCATTCACCCTTGTTTCCAAATTGTGCTTAAATATCATAAAATATCAACATGTCAAAACCACAAATTTCATTTTTGGATGAAAATATAAATTAATAAATATCAGCTGTTATTCCCGTGATGGAAAATAAGCCGCAAAAAGCTGAATTCAACTAATTAGTGAGACTTTATGTGGTTTAATGACTTTTCCTGAGTCAATTCTTGTGCACAATATCACAGTTAGCAATCAAAATAAACACTTCTTTAAGTAATTATGCAGAAAGTCAAGTCATGTCTCAGTCTGACAGCTCTCATGTTCACCTTGGAGAGCCAACAAAGTGGTTCCCCATAAACTACAAACACTCCCTAATTTGGACAAAACCTGACATTTCATAACAAGCCTTTTCTGTGCGAGTGGGGAAATTAATGCGAGCTGCATGAGATATAATGACTGTTTTTGTCCGGGGGAAAGCTAGACAAGCGAGCTCCAAGTGTTGGTGGTCGTCCAAGTGGTTCAAGCCTCAGAGGCCAGGGGAGCTACAGCACCAGACTATCAATACCTGAGGAAGGCCAGAACATGATCGCGTATTACTAATGTTTATCTGGCAGGCAGGAAGGGTCTGGACTGGACAGGACTGAGTGGCTTCAGGATAACAGTTAACAAGCTCCATCTGTTCATAAACTGTTCTTCTTGAAACTCAGATGTTGTTGTCTTTCACATCGTTTGCTCTCCTACTCTCTTTAATGCTTTCTTCTTTTGACTCTTGCATTGTCTTGTCTTTCTGTTCAGCGTAACTTGTTTACTTCTAATTTGTTTTTCTTGGCATGTGTACATGTACACTCAAAATTTGGCAAGCATTCAATCATATTTTGAAACAGTTCCAGTTTGTGCCTCTCATGTGAGCTCTGATTTTCACATTTTATTGGAAATACTCGTATTTGCTTCCCTGCTGAGTGCTCGATGAAAAGATCGATACCACTCTCACATGTGTTCGGTAAATTAGGGCTTCAGCCAGCAGCCGGTTAGCTTAGCTTAGCATTAAGACTGGAAGCAGGGGGAAACAGCTAGCCTGGCTCTGTCCAATGATGACAACCGACTATGAAAGGGTCAAACTGGGTCTGATTCTGAAGATGATACTGTAAAATAAAAGCAAAAGACTAACTTACCTCACTGTTTCTGCATGTGTGTTTGCTTAACTTTGTGTGCAAGAAATTATAAATGAATACAATTAGATTAAACGACTCTGTTGGGGAGCTGGGTTGTTCTGTTCCAGCATCAGATAATTGGATAAGCAAATAAAAAGTGAACATAAACAATAAAAACTGGCTAAGTAGGGGGTATTTCAACATAATTAAGTGAGAAGTGAAGAGTAGAAAATAAATATGTATCGACTGATATCTGATTCTGTTCCTCAGCACTGATGTTGGAGGCTTGGCTTCAGGTGACCCTCCACATAAAAGTAATAACATGGTTCCAGGGTATATAAAGTCCTCATAAGAGTCTGAAGCTGAAATCATTTTCATATTTGGATCCCTGTAGTCGCACAGGTCCACTGTAAAAACAGCCTGTCAAACATTAAACCCACAACACTTAAAGCTGAACCCTGGAGATCAAACTGGCCTCTAAGAACTGTGTGTATGTGTGTGTGTGTGTGTGCATCACTTCCAATCTCTCTTGTAATACGTCAACTGTCAAGTGAAAATTACACCAAATTTTGCAATGCCCCAAAAATGAAAAGCAAATTAGGTGTTTTATTACAAGTTACAGATGGGAAAATGTCATTCAGGAATTATAATTGGCAAATTATTGGACTTTAGCCTCAGCTAATGTTTGACATATCTCATGCCCTTATCCTAAAAATCAAAACTAAACACAGTACAGTTCTTATCGGTCTCTGTTGAATTCAAGGAACCATGGAAAGATTCACAGGAATTCACAGTATTGTGAGTGGTTTCATGTGTGTTTATCTGCTCTAACATAACCCACAATCTTTAGCATGCCCAGCTAACTAGCTTTAACCTACAACAGTGCTTCCAGACTAAGGAGCACATTAGTTTGTGGGGTTACAGGTTACTTAAAAAAAAAAGCCCAGATCATAACTAGCACATCCACCGTGTAGCATTTCCTCACTTTGTGGATGATGGTCCTGCATGCTGTCAGGGTTAGCCTTTTCTCTTGCAACGTTTAAAGTGAAAACATACTGTTTGAAATTATGAACAAGTAAGCCTGTGCATATCAAAGTCCCCTTTACAACATTCTCATTTTAAAATAAGCCAGCTGGAAACATAAAGAACAATTGTATTCTATATACTATTCCTTATCAAAAACCATATCATAAGTATGGTTTACAGAGGGAAAAAAATCAACAACTCTGAGCTGGGGGAGTTACAATTCATATAAAGATTATGAACAAAAAACAGGTTTTAATAGTTTTTACAGCCTTTGGATTAATAGAGAAACTAATGGAGTAGCTGTACTGTTGGACCTCCTTTGTGAAAACCAAGAGGTTTGTTTTTTTAACCTGTAAATGTGCATTTATGTATATGAAATATATATAATATATAAAATTAAAAAGTTAGTAATACAGAGTTGGGAATTTAAACTACAGCAGGTTACAGGCTAAACTGCTAATGCATTTACATAAATACGTAGGCAAAAAAATTATCATGAACACCAGGAACACTGCACATATCAGAGAAATCAGAAATATGGACTTCGCTAGAGGCACTAAAGACAAAGATCTACAAGGCACACAAATTAGAGAGACCATCCCCCCAAAACTCTTTATTTTTCTATTTTGATTTTTTGTGGTCCGGTTCTATTTCCTCTTTCCTCTCTTTTTACTTTAAGTGTGTTTCTGGTGACTTACAAGACTTCACTGTCAATTAAAAGAACATAAATCCAGATACAATAGAAGGAAATTGTTTTCCACAGATGAAAGATCGTCTCTCTCTCTCACTCAATCTCACAAATGACTACAATCTGGGGTCCATTTGCTCTTTTTTACTCGTTTTTGTGCTGCCAAGGCTTCAACAGAGCAAAAGATTGTGACCCTTTCGGTGACATAACGTCCTGTGTGGCAGGTTCATTTTGCGTTAACACCCAACATGTGTGGACGAACGCAGACAAAACTTCTTGGGTCACTCTGGTGCTCCTTCTGGTGAGTGATCATACAGGTATGCCCCGTATGCTTTGAAGTGTAAAAAGATCCGAGTCACACATCAAACGATAAGTCAGCCACATAAGGTGTGTGACAGAAAAGTGCACGACATGGAGATTCGATATTTCTGACAGCCAACAGCATGTGGTCTCAGTCTGCCTTTCTTTCTACAAAACCTCAAACATCCGTGTCTTGTAAATGATGTGAGGAAAGAACCGATCTTCGACAGCTCTGCAATGGGCAGAAACAGCATTCAGATGGTCGAGGGATCAAGTCTATTTGATGTGAACGTCACTCCATCGCTCATCACATGGAGAACAACCATGATGATGTTACAAAGGAAGAATAACATTTGTGGCCTAAAAAAAAGGTTTTGGGGTCATTAATGTTTTTTTCTTTCTACCTGAATCCAGATTGGTGGTTTTTGTACAAGGTTTCAGCTTACCACCACAGGACATATGCATACACATAATGGCTTTTAATGGTTTTCAAATCCTTTTGATGTGCACTAAACCATGTGGTCCTTCAGCATGTGTCGGAAACCGTGAGATTATGCTGAAAAGAAAAGCAGATCTACTGATCCTTTAAACTTCCCACAGGTCTTTGCACAGGATATCAGGTGGGGCAGAGATGTATGAAGCCCATAAAGTCATCAGCTCGTAAATTTTTGCCAACTGTTGGTTTTGGATCATATGTACTGATATATGTGATCATATTACAGCAGTGGTGCCCCAGAAGATTCACTTTACTGTGACTGTGGAGCTAGACTGCATTTTACTAAAATATAACTACATTTTAACAGTAGATTATTTACTGTATATATTTTACCTGAATTGTTCTATTTGATGCTGCTCATAAATTAAGTTATATTCAATTGTAAAATCAATGTTGTCTCCGTTTTACAAACTGGGATTTCTTCTCAAATGAACATCTTTGGAAAACCCAGAAGGCTGTTTAATAACTCAGCTTTTCTGAAGGTATTTCCAGAATCCTCAAAGACTCTCATAACCATCTGGATAAACTAAATATTTTATCCACTTCACATTCAAAAAACATTTTGTAATAGTTTCCAAGTTGCAACTCTTTTTCCTAACCTAAACCAAGATGGTAGCCAAAAATGACAGGTCTACTTGATAAAAATTTTGAATTCTATTATCAGTTATATTGGTATATATTGATGTTTCTTTCCAATATCTTATATTTTCAAAACAACGTGTTAATATTTTGCTTGTGTTTTACAAAGACCAAGGACACATTGCCTCATTTCTGCCTAAATGGATTAGAAAACAGTCGCAACGCAGTGTTATATTTTTTCATCCAGATGGTTAGAGGAGTCTTCTGGAAATACCTTTAGAACAGCTGTATGTGCTGCTGAACAAAAGAAACAGGTATATATTTGTAGAAAAATCTGAGGCGTATCTTTGTGACTCGACTGTAATGTTAATAGACCAGCGGCACAAACTGGGGCTACTTCCGCTGTGGTGTGTGAATTTACATTAGATGTCTGTTTATTCTATTTGTTTATTCTAAGATGTAGAATAAACAGAGTAATGTAATCTGGTGTCGCTGTTCTTTACATGAAGATCACTTAAAATGCATCCAAACGGTTCAGGGTAATGCTTCATATCTTAGTTCATAACTATGATCCTAAACATCTTATTTATGATTAATTTCTAATACATTAATCTGTCTGTATCCTGTCTTTCTTTGCAGTATCCTGTCACAAATTTGTGCTGCAACGCATGCGGCTCTTCCACCAAGACCATTAATGTGTCATTCTAATACTTTGGGTTTAAAAGCTACATAAATATGAATGAATCCTGGAAATGAGTGTGATTAATAAATGTTTGTCCAATTCCCACAGAAAGTTGTAAACAGTATGGCAGCTGTTTTAGTGTTTAGTGTATATTAGATTTCTACGTCTGAGCATTGTTGAATTACACTTTTCAAAGCAGAGAATAAAAACTTTTCTACTGTTGTTCATCTAAAAAGGTTTAGTTGGAGAAGAAGATGATGGAAAAAATAGTGTCACTGGAACTGAAACAGTAGTTTGTTACCACACTAATTAGTGGGCATATTACTGTAACATAAGTTGTTCCAAAATGCTTTTCCGCAATGAAGTCTATAAAACACTTAATTTCAGTGTTGAATCTTTTAGCAGACCATGTTCATTTTACTGATTAACCATATTGGATTAAATGACATCTGTACTAGTCTGTCTGCATGCATGTGTGGCCATCTTACAAGCTTGAAGCTTTCAGCTACTGCTGGCAGACTTGGTGTTCCTTACCGGATGTTTTTATTTTGGGGAATTTAAATTGATGGACAGATATGTCCAGCTTTGCAATGTTTTGTTGTTACTGAGCTTGTTCAAGTAGGACACTCAACAGTATTCTCATGTTGGAATTTAACTGTAGTGAGAGCATAATGTACTATTATAGAACTGGGGTAATACTATTAAACTATTTCTCATTCTTTCTGGGGACCCCTTGAAACTCCCTCAAGGACCCTGGAAGATCCCAAACCCAGGTGAATGGTTGAATAGTTACTTGATAACCCGTCACCGAAAACATTTTCAATGCAACCTATACAGGCTAACATAAGTCTCACACATGTCTGGTGGATGTTTGATGATGTCAGTTTTAGCAGTTACATTTCTCCAGTCCTGTTTTATTTGCTCAAACAGGTGGAATAATAGGAAAGACAGGAAAGACTTTTCATGGGCAGGAGGAGTGAGTAGTTTTGCCCTTTTCTGAGACTGCAACAGCCCTGGTCCAGTCTTCAAACAGCCAAAATAACCTTGTGTTTACTTTATGTGTGAATTATGACTATTGTCTCTTAGAAGCGAAGGTTTGAGTTGCGTGATGTTGTTATCAGGTTGTGAAACATGGGGGTCCTTGGGGGGTCTGAGACCCCTTGACTGACACTTGAGACCCCCTGAAAGCCTCAACAGCAAAATTTTGGGAGGTCTCTGGAAAAAAATCTTTAAAAATTATTTTCCGCCGTAAATGACACAGCCAGCCAGAACTGCAACAGGTTGTGCGAAGAGAGCCTGTCTTCATCTCTGTTTGTGGACCTAAACAAACCCCCTTTGGACAAATTTGATCCAGTGCCGTTCGTGAGAACCTGGATTAAAGCAGGACATTGTCTCTCCTCTTCTCGGATTCCAGTATGCCAACGAGAAGAAGCCGAGCCAAGGCCTCTGTGGTCTATTCTTTTTTAAGGTATGATAGAATATTCTTCGATCTCCAGCCTTTGTTTGCTGTGACTGACTTGTGATAGACCTGCTGTGCATAAGGTGAAAAGTTGTACAGCGACTCACAAGTGTGCATGTGTCTAGTTCGAGTGTGTGTGTGTGTCGGGTTAGAGAGAGAGTGTGCTGTGTGGATTCTGTTGCAGGGCATAGTTGTTGCGTGGTTGTGTAGTTGTGTGAGTGGCCTTACTGTTAACGATATTAACCTTGGTGATGTGTGTGCAAAGCGTGTAAGGCCTAGTTGATTGCCTTGGCTTGCATCCATGAAATCTTGTATATTGCGTGTTGAGTCTGTGTAAGACTTCAGCATAACACTGGAGCACTAACTGGGGGGGGGCCTGATGATTGCCACCGGGTATTTCGCACACCTCTAGGGTTTCGTAAAACCTCTCAGGTAAGAGGTTGGGGTGGATGGTTAGGTCAGCAAAGCGTGTGATTTGGACACTGTTCCTTAAAACCTTCAACTAGGTAGTTACATTTGCCTAAATTTAACCAAACCTTAACCATAGTGCTGGCAAATTAGCAGAGTCCTATGAATCATTTTTGTAACTATGACAGACAAATATGTCGTCCTGCCGATAGGAGCGCGGGAACAAAAAACACTCATAAGCTGTGACTGAATGCTGTCATTTCTTTATACTGTCAATTCATACATCAGCTCTTACCTGTTTTCTCTCCTCTGTCTCCTCGATCCCCCTTCTCCCCCTTGAACCCTCTGTCTCCTCTGTCACCTGAGGACAAAACAGAAAAACAAACTGAAAATCATAAAATCCGAATATAAATCTAATACAACTCTTACGACATTTATAATCAATGTCTAGCACAGTGAGTATCAAGATTGAAATATCAAAGTAAAACAAGTTCAGTGTTTTTCACTCAGATTTTGTTCGTATTATTCAAGTAGAAGAAGTCTCTATAACATCATGGCACAACGTTTCACTGCAGGTTTTAGTGACAAAAGAAAGGAACCTCAATTACATTAAATTTGGATGACACTAATAATATATTATAATATGCTGTTTTTAATTAAAGACCAACAATGGTAGATCTGTTCATCAGCTGCACCAGACACTCACGACCAAAACTTATCCTAATGTGTAATACAGTTACCACAATATCGCACACATGGGGACAGAAATGTGTGTGCAAATGAAATAACCAACAGAAGACAGGTTCAAATTTTAAAGCCTTTCCTTTACCTCACACCCATTTCCTCCCCTTTGTACTCCTTTGTATATTTTCAGAAAAAGCCTCTAAAATAGTCGGCCCTGTAATCTTGCCATGTGATATGGGCATAAAATGTAAAATTAGAGGATACCCACCCCGCGCCATGGTGCTTAATTTACCTCTAAAAGTTGTGGTTAGATGTTTTTTCTGCTGTGGAGTGGAGGTGAATGAGGTCCAAAGAGAGGAAGCAGAAAGAGAGAAGACCAAAGTATTGAAAACAGATTTTTTGGACTGAAATAAAAAGCACCAAAGTCAAGGTAATCTTTACAGTGTGAGATGTGTTGGAAAAGTTAATACAATGCAAAACCGCTCAATCAATGTAAGTAAAAAGTCTTTTGTTTGTGGTTTCTGCAAAATTACGGTGCGTTTACGCGCGACACCTCCCTCCAATCAGCAGCCTGGATACGACTATTTCTCATTTGTTTTCCTTTCAAAATATGATTCTATTCCAAACTCCCAGGAATAACCTCCAAAGCAGGAGAGAGTCTGTTTCAGTGCCATTTGTGGCTAATTTTCATCCATGAGGGTTGAAACCACAAGTCTGTTTTTGCCATGAAGCTATAAGAGGATCAGCTTCAAGTTGGCATTCATCCCACCTTTAATTTGGCTCTTTTTTCACATCCAAGACCACAGGGCAGCTGCCAGCTGAGGTGTCCCACCTACCATGTGTTACTGTATGTGTGTGTCCATGTCTGAGTTGTGTAGCTAACACCACACCCTGCCTGTGACGCCCTCAGCTGTCAGTGTCACCTCCATGTTGACCACATCCTTAACAACTAAATAACACTGCAAGGAAAACCCAAACACACTGGTAAGCTACCGCTGAGCCACAAAAGATAACAGATGCATTTGATTTAAAACTGCACAATTAATTTCGTGTGCTGGTGGCCCTGAATTTAAGTACTTAAAGCTTCACTTACTAACATTTTTAGCTATGTTAGCAGCATGGCTGTATGGATGGCAAATTCAGTCTTTCGGTCCACTAATTTTCTTCAGATTGAAATATCACAACAACTATTGGATGCAATACATTTCGTACAGACATCCAAGGTGTCCTAATGACTTTGGGTGAAATTCTGCTGGTCAAAAGTTACAGAGCTGTTACAGAGTTACAGAGCTGTACAGAGCTGCAGATTTCCTGAACCCAAAGAAAAACAGGCTCAATAGGTATCACACAATCCAGTGAAAAATAAGCAATTGAATACGCATACAAAGAACGGCAAAAATAATGAAATGATAAAACTTAAAAAATTCAAAACTAAAGAAGAACTTGGAGTAGAGCTGTAGAAGTCTTCACATGATTTTTTTCAAGAAAATCCACGACATGAACTGGGAGGTCCTAGGTGAGTTGGTATGGAATGACCCAATAATGAATCCAGCTTTAAACACCCAGAAATGACAGACAATATTCTCAGTAAATGCAGTTTGTCCAACTCAGCTGATCTGTGGTGCTTTACTATGAAAGAAAAAGCCAACACCTAAAGCACTCCCTGATCAGTCTACCCACCATTCATCTATAAAAAAGAAACCATGAAGCTTCCCAGTGCTGTTTTAACAAGCTTTTCAGTATCCCTCCTCCCTCCACAGCTGAGCAACTGCCTTCCGCTGAGGCCCCGTTCACACCAGAAAGTCTACAAACTCTTCACCCTTCACTGGTTTGTTAAACCCACAACCAGACCCCAGATGGGTGAAGCACAGACAGACATTGTTGTAAACTACCAGAGTGAAGATGGCTCAACACCCGCAAAGATCTTTGTTTTCTACATCTTGTCTCCATTTTTTTTTGAGAACGTTTACTTGTGTGGTGTTTTAAAATGCTCTTTACTTAATTAACTTGTCAATCAAACAGTGTCGCCAGTAACAGAGGTTTTTGTGGGTGACGCTCTTTTCATGTTTGTTCGGCCATTGTGGCTGTTGCTGCCCGTGCTAATTTTCCATGTTTTCCTCTGTTTACTCCATACAAATCGGAGGCCTGTTACACCAAATTACAACATACAAGCTATGATTTGCAACAAAAGATAATTTCCTCTTGCTCATTTTTACACATTTTACTGATCAAAACAAACGCGAGTGACAATGATTTGCAACATATGATGCTTCCGCCATTTGAGATCTGTGTGTAAGCAGTACTTGCAAAGTGCTGAAACAGGCCCCTGATACTTAAAATGTGGCTGTTTAAGAGATAATTTTTTCCCCACTAAAGAGCAAGAAAACGCTAGTCATTTGGAATAGAAAAAGCATATTTGTTGAATTATTCAAAAGTTATTATTCTGCCACCAGCAGTTGGTTTCAGCAACATTTATTGGCAGGGTCCCATGGCAGATTAACTGACATTGTTACATCCACCAGTTTGTAAAATATGTGACCAATATTGACTCACTCCAAATGTCCTTGTGGAGCTTTAAGTTCACCTTTTATTATAATATACTTATTATACTTTTATTACCTTGTTATTACTGATTTATTTCTGTGATTAGTTTACTGATAACCAAGCTAGCCATTATGCTGGCTAATACCATATTCTAGGTAATTGTTGGGTATTTTCCTCCTTTTACTTTCACTCCTGTGTAGTCAGTGTGTTTACTAGATTACGTACTGTCTTCCTATGGGGCCCGGTAACTCCAGCATTTAAATATTTCAAATTTTGCGGTGAAATAAATTCATTTCAATGGAATCGCCGCAATCAGTGGATTCACTTGCGGAGGCAAAGTCAATCTGCAAGAATTTTTCACGCTGAGTTGAGGCGAACTTTAAATTGACCAATAGCAACTTATTGTCCTGTTACTGAATGAGCTTGTTAGCTCCGATAGCGCAGATGTACAATCCAGGGGATAGTAAACGACCCAGTACAGAGAAAACACAAGTTTGGGGAGCTACTGTGACTCACTAGCTCTAGCCTGTTCCCAGCTGGCTAGCGGGTTAGCAGTTAGCTTGCCAGCTACAATAGTTCACCAACTAGCCCTGTGAGTAGTCCCCAGGCTTATACTATAACGGAATATTTCAGGTGAATTTCGCTGCGTCAGTGTAACTACACTAACTAACCCGACAGCTTGTCTATATTTTTGTAAATCCAGTTTCCTTATAACTGTACTAATTAATTTTTACAACACCTCTGGTCTACAGTAACTCTTGTTAATGGTCTTTTTCTGATTTGTAATCAATATGATTGAATTTGTTGTCCGGTATTGCTTTCACAGTTTAACGATTGCTTCCGGTAAAGACTTTGAAGGCCAAGAGCTGTCTTCAACAGTTATTGGAAGCTTGCTGCATAGCTGTGCACCTACACACATAATAAGGCCAGAACAGTTAGAACAGCAATCAGCAATGGGCACATCTATCTAGACAAAAATGCACCAAAACTAGAGTGGAGTCTGGTGCCAAGTGCTGAGCGCCCACACAGAAGACAACAGATCAGCCTGGTCCAAGGTTTTGAGAGCTACTGGCCAACTGAGGGACTGTGGGACTCCAACACTGGACATTTTAGCCAAACCCAACTCTGATCGGCAACAGCTGTTTTCTAAACACACACACACACACACACACACACACACACACACACACACACACACACATACTGTATGATGTACATACACACACAATGACATGCTGACACAAGAAAGACTGCAGCTCCTTATCATATGGCTGTGTTTTCCCCAACAGTACTCTGTGTGTGTGTGTGTGTGTGTGTGAGTGTGTTTTTGTTATCATTGGCACTTGGCACAGTCCAGCTGGTGATGCCAGAGTGGAGACATCAACACCCCAGGGGTTTATAGATGTAGACTGGTCTGGATAAACGGATAAATGGATGGATGAGTGGATGAAAGGAAAGGCAGAGAGAATGAGAAAAGAAAGAAAGAAATCTCAGCACTAGGTCATCAAGGTATCGCGTGTTCAAACTCCTTTTTTATTCCAAAAGTTGGCATCAAATTCCATCTGTGTTATAGCAGATTATTCTCATGTCTACTTGGAAAATTTGAATCCTGATGTCAAAGAAATACATATTTATAGTGTGTAATGGAAAACTACTGGAAATACAGAATGATGGAGAATTTCCTAATGTTCTCTTACAATATATAATGGTATATTCAGCTGTCTTGACACTATTAAATGCTCATTATGGATTTTACATCATATATATGAATTGTTGACCTACTTAAACTCTCAAAACGCATTCTACAAAAGCATATATAATAATTAGATGAGTGGTTGTTGTGGGCGTGCTATGGGTCACTGCATACCTTTACTTCTGAAAGAAATAATGGATTAAAAAGTAGAAAATATGTGTGGGTGAGCCATCTGCAAGTCCCACATGTGGTAAATACTGTGTAAGATGTCATGCCAGAGTTTCTCAACCTTTTCTGTTGTTAGTTTTGTTTTAAGGCTCCCACACTGTGAGACTTGTGAAATTTGAGAATGGCATATTTTTATAATCCTTTAGGTAATGTTAGGAAAATGATAATCAACTCTGCTTAGGAGCCATTTCCTCCATTGAAACACTACAGTGAGTTTATGGAGGGGAAGAAGGGTGAGTGGACTGATCAGTGGACGGATCATATCCAAATCACGGATATATTGAGAGAACTGGATACCATTTTCTAAGAGTTCTTTTGGGCTCATAAGGATGCACATTATAGTCGGTCTTGGCCAAATCGGCTGACTCACTGCGCACAAGAATGACACAAAAACACTGATGATACATCTCTTGGAGAATTTTAATTTTTATTGGACCTAACGGCTCAAATTGTGATACGACAAAGAGTCATCTTGAAGTGTTTATGATGCTCAGAATAATGTATTCATCGTTTTACAGCTGAATGATTATATGTGGTCAAATATTTTCTTGCACTGACTCTTTTAAGACAGCTGAAAACTGATCTGACTAGCACAGACAGCTGTTAATTTTGGAAAAAATATAGTAAGATATGGATAGTTGAGCAATTATAGCTTCCATGGCTAAATATAAAAGAAAACAGTGCCACCTGTTAGTGATGGAAGATGTGTGAAAGATTTGGTTGTGCTCCCTGGTAAGGAATTTTCTACTCTGGCAATAAAGTCAACATCTCACGCAGCCGTTTGACAGTTTCTCAGTTTGAAAGTCTGAAATGGTTTGAGCTGTGAACGCGTTGACAAGATTCAGCTGTGAGTTGTACAAGACTCCCGGGAGTAACAGGCTTTTTCTACTGACTTGTGAATGACGAACTGCTGGTTGAGCGAGTAAATGATTCACTTTAATGTGACTACTACTGTTTTCCCAACCTTGTGTTTTGTACATTGTGATTATTACATTAACCTGTGATTATGATAAGAAATCTGTGCTGTACGTTCTTGTTGAGCTTCCACATGTTTTCAAGGTGAATGTTCTTGGCCATGACCTCAATAAATCAAGCCAGAAATGAGCAAAAATCAACTGTTATTTGCTTTCATAGAGTAGACAAGCTAGAAATATTTTAAAAACATTCATATCAGAAATAAAAGACTTACCTCTGGGACCAGCAGGTCCAACGTCTCCTTTTTCTCCCTGAACACCGTTGACCCCAACAGGCCCTTTGATTCCCCGAGAGCCCTGGATGCCCTTTTCTCCTGTAAACCCTGAAACACAAACACATGCAAGCTTGATTTGAATAAATTATTAATAACCATCCAAAAGGAAAACCGTGTGGTCTTAATATGCTGCAATATCAGTCATCAGACTCTCTTCTACATGAGCTATGACACCATTCAAAGTGCCTTAACTTTTTTATCTGCTTTAAGGATAAATCATTTTAAGAGTATTTGATCAAAAATGTTTCATCTTTCTCCTCATCATCCTGGCAATTTTGGAATAACTCCACTAAATACACAGCAGGAGTTGGTTCTGATTGCTTCCACTAAATAAACAAGTTCTAAACTCCTTCTGATTGGCATTTGAAGTGGAAATCATCCAACCAAATACAATCCATGAGTTAGAGGAGCTGCTGTGGTACCAATCAGAAATCAATATAGGATTTTGTCTGATTCAGGTTAACTTTACTTTTACTTACTCATTACAAGCCTATACCACAGCAATTTGAAAAAAAAAAAGTCTTTACGGCCACATTTCCAATAAGCCTTGCTGCTTACTGTCTCTCCCCACCCTGACATCATTTCTGGAAGATACAAAGATGTTGGGAGTGATGTTAACGTTGGTCTTTTACGTCTCCCACCATCTGCCAACGCCTCAATCTCTGAACGCTTGCCAACGCTGGAAGAAAAGCACTATCCTTTATTTTGTTCCATAAAACAATCATTCAGATTTTCTGCAGACTTCTGCCCCGTAGCACACAATGAGAATGTTTGTTTACAGTAAGCACACTCCATTGTCTCCAAATTAATGTGGTAATGAGTTATTGATCGCACTGTTGAAGAAAGCAAATTGTCAAATGTTGCTGTGCCCTGATATGCTCTGATTACACTGTTGTGACTACTCACCACTCTGAATGAAATAATTAGACTGAATATATTAGAGCCCAAGACACAAAACAAACCGATGATGGATGATGTCATGTTTTCTGTCTCTCTGCTGTGAAGCGTCAATAACTCCCTCTTCAAAAAAACCTTTTGGGAAAGTGCTATCAATCATATTTTGGAAGGAGTGCAGAAGTGTTCTTTGTGCTCTGCAGGACAGTCCGACTAGCGTGCTCAACAAGTCCAAAAGGATTTTTAGAGCCTGAATGTGATGATAGATCCCTTTGGCTTGAATGCAAATGGTGTAACAGAAGTACATGTGCTGCATTATAAACAGATTATGTCCGCTTGTTAATAGCATGTGTCATTTTTTTATTTTATCATCAAATAGAACCGTCAGCAGAAAAAAATCAGAATATAACATTTATTTTAATTTAACTAATTAGCAATACAATAATAATATAATAAAGTGATATATAGATCATGTTCTGGTATGTAATTACTTGCATGCATTACGATACAACAGCTATCCAAAAAATGGTTAAAGCCCATAACTGCAGAACCCCACAGAGACTGACCACCACCATTAAGACTTTTGTTTGAGATGACTGCTCTCCACAGCTTAATGAATGTTGGGGGTAGTTCTGTTTTGGTCCTTGGGGGGGTTTCCATTCAGTTTGCTATGTTTTCACGATTAAACAAGCCTTTTTCCTCCTTCCCTAAGGTTAGAAATTCTTTTTATTCACATTTTCCTGGAACTATGGCAGTGACGGTAGGGGGTTTCCCTCCCAGCAGGAAGATAATGCTTCTTGGAAATGTCATGTGAGAGCTGCAGTTCATCGGCCTGGGAATGTGGGATGGATGATGACAGGGGAGGAGCTGAGGGGTGATGATTCAAGAGGTACCAAGCTGGAAACGGTCCCAAAAATATCTGGATTCACATTGTCGCTGTTTGTACCTTACAGTATCTATGAAAAATAGTCATTGAGGTACCAATTCTGTCTGGATGAGGGTTCACGTTGTGGTTTTTGGTGGAATTACCTGCAAGACAAAGATAGATGACCCATCCCAGTGGTCCTGTCTACACCCTGTCTGAAAATAAATCCCCATCCAAAGTCTGAGGCCTTGTTTTCTTAAACGGATTTATACAACCTTTTTTATTCTCTGTGCTCACTGCATTATAATGCAACTGAATGTAATCACAAAAGCAGAGGTAATAACCAGCCAAAGTCTGTTTCGTGTAAAAGGTAGCTAGATGTTCACCTTTCATGCCACTCAAGCCTAAATCCTCTTGCGTTACAAAATTTGGTGTTTACATTGGACATTTATAGGCCAGGTAGATTTTATGACCTACGGGCTTGTAAAACTCCAAAAACCACACAAGTCCAAAAACACACAAGGGAGTAAATCAGAAAATCTGACATTATTTTACACTGTGCTTGTGCGTCTCTGGCTTCACATTCATTAAATCAGAAATAGTTTTAACACCCAGACATTCCTGATATTTCCTTCCTTACATGTAGTACAAAGGGTTAAGTAAGATACTTCCAAAGCTGCAATACTACAGCATTCCCCAAAAGTTGAGGATTTCTTTGCAGTGGTTGGCCCAGAAGTTTCAAACAATGGCATTTACATTCATCAACAGAATTCAAAAATAAACAGGAGTCATTTTTCCAGTTTATACAATCAGTCAGTTTGCAATTTCAAGTGCATGTCCATGCTTACTTCTGAGAGAAAATAATAGATTAAAAAGTATTTAACAGTCTATGTGATGACACATCTATTTGGGTGAGCCATCTCTACATATAGTAAATACTGTGTAACAATTTATGCCACAGTTTCTCAACCTTTTCTGTTGTTAGTTTTGTTTCAAGAGAATGACTTGTTTTAATTATCTATTTTTTCTAAATCGATTACATCAACAGTGTTTGTCGATGCTGACCTGAATTCTACTGTGATGTGTTAAAGGAATAGTTTGGGAAATTCGCTTATTCACTTTCTTGCTAAGAGTTAGATGAGAAGATCGATACCACTCTCATATCTGTCCATTAAATATGTAGCCAGAGCCAGGAGATGATTAGCTTAGCTTAACAGAGACTGGAAAAAACAGTTACCCTGACCCTGTCCAAAGGCTAGAGCTAGAGCCAGGCTAGCTGCTTTCAGTCTTTATGCTAAGCTAAGCTAGCTGTCTCCTGGCTCCAGTTTCAAACATATAAACATTTTTTGTGTGACATGTTTGCCTTTATCTGATAGCAGAGAGTATCGAGACATTTAACATATAACATTTATCGATCTTCTCATCTAACTCTCTGCTAGACATCGAGTATTAAATTAGAATTTATGCAATTCAATAACTGATGAATGGTAGTCTGGATGTACCCACCTCTCAAGCCTGTCAACCCAGGAGCCCCGGTGGGCCCGAGTGGTCCAGTATCACCCTTCTCTCCCTTTGGCCCCGGAGGACCTGCAGAAAGAAACACAAATATGGTCACAATTGATGACATAATGCATTGGAGATACTGTGCGAACAATGCTAATGCTAATACAAAATCTGTCATTGTTAGTAGCCATTTTCAAGTCCTTTACTACCAACATGATCCTGTATTTATATAGAACGATCAAAAGTACTGAAGTGGACATGAGGAGGACAAACTTTTTTCCGTCATGTTTCTGAAGCTGGTGGAGATTTTAGATTGTGAAAAACAGCATCAAGTGAGTTGAAGAAAAGCTCAATAATCTTCTACTTTTCAGTAACAGAGAAAAGATACTTTGTGATCTAGCAAATAAATTTGCAAACCTTCTGGTTGCCCAACTGCTGAGCACCTTGACGCAAACACACAAATCCAGCTCTACTAATTGAAGCTTGTAATTTTGGCCAACTGAAACGTGAACAAGGTTTTACTGAAAGTCAAGTTAAAGTTGCACCTGTGTATAATGGCTATGTTTTTAATCCATTTACTTTAAACTAGTAACTCACAACATGTCCATGAAAATAACTCTTTCTTTTTAACTTTACTTTTGCTGTTCAGTATAGTCTCCTGGAGAGAAATGGGAGCTGCAACAGGGGTTGTTTGGAATAAAAAGAAAAGCAGAAATGTAAGAGACTCTCAGTCCACACTGAGTGTCTTTATTATTACAGCATGTTGGACCGCTTATCATCAAAGGTGTTGCCAAAATCAAGGCAGGAAACATTTGTGGAGATTATCACTCGAAAAGGGAACACATGGGACCCAAATTTGTTTCAGAGAGCAACATGTGAGCCTTTAATTCCTGCAGATAATGATTTTATCAATGTCATGAAATCCCAGTCATATTTATCGCTTATTATAGTTCACACACACACACACACACACGCACACACGCACACACACACACACACACACACACACACACACACAGTGACATAGCAGCAGTCTTACAACTGGTCTAAGGATTCAATCCAAAAGTTTGTTGTACTTGGAGAAAGTGAGTGAAAAAAAGCCAAATAGTGAGTGAAAGAGAGAGAGAGAGAGAGAGAAAGAGAGGTCTGGACACAATGGGAACCACATGTTTAACAAGGTGGACCACAACACAGCTTGTGGGAATGCTTAGAAATTCGGGGCTTGTTATGGTCCAGCACATGTCCAGCGGTTCTGATGCTTCAGAGCTCAAATGTTCTTCATTTGCAAGTTTCTGATGCTGAGAAGCTGCTGAGCGGCTTTGAGATACAGATCTGCCTGCTGCCGCCTCGAGCAGCTTCACAACTGCACACACTTAACTGGTGGCCTGCAGGTCACGAGACCGTGAAAAGGTCACATTAAGAGGGGTCACATTAAGAGTGTATGTGTGTGTTCTTGTATTTCTACCCTTGTGAGGCCAACGAGCTGAGAAAACTTGTCCAAAGTGAGGACTGTCATGGAGTTCAGGTTGAGGTCAGAATTAGGGTTATGTCTAGAGCTGAAACACAATGCAATCAGCAACTGTTTTGACTATTTTGATTAATCGCTGAATTCTTTCTTCTTTTTTTTAAAATGCCAAACATTCTTTAGTTCCAGCTTCTTCATTATGAGGATTTTGTGCTTTTGTAATCCAAATACCTTTGCTGTGCTGTTGGTTGGAAGAAACTTGATGAAGTCACCTTGGGCTTTTAGAACTTGTGATGGGCATTTTTCATTACAGTATTTTCTGACATTTTATAGACCAAATGATTAATGGGAGTGATTAATGACTAATCAGGACAATAATCAACAGATTTACAAAGTGGGGTTTCTGTAGAGAAGAGCTTCCTATTGAAGGCCTTGGTGCAGAGTTGACCCCACAAACATCAGAGGACCTGATCTGACCTGGGCTAACCTTTGGTTCACAGTTTCTTGTCCACCACAGGTCTGATTGGGGACAGACATAAACTGCTACAGGTTTTGGGCTTCTGCACACTTTTGACCCCATGGACCCATGAAAGGTCAGCAGTCAACAATATAACATGAACAACAGATGTTGCAGTTTTAGTCAGTTGCGTTAGTCAAAACGCAACAAATTACTGAGTTGAAGAAGGCTTCATTATGTGAGTATTTGTGTTACTTTAAAAAAAGTTGCGTTTTTGGCCAGGAGTCAGCTTTTCTGGCTATTGGGTTTTTATTTTCATTGGGTTTAGACAAGCCCAGTAAATCTCACTATAGGCCATTTGTGTTGTGTGAGGGCACAGCTTTAACAGAAAAACTGCCGCTGTTTCTAGAGGAAAACAAGTCAACAAAACAAAAAACAACCTACAGCCACGCTAGCAGCTCTGTGACATGAATATTTGTACCAAATTTCATCCAATCCATCTAATAGATATTTCAATGGATAAGTGAAAACTAGCTAGATGAAGAGTCAGGGGTTCACAAAAGTCAGTTGGATTCATCTTCAACATGAACGTCTGTACAAAATGTCAAGGCAATCCATCCAAACGTTGTTGAGAGTTTGGGTCAGATCTGGTCAGGTCAGATGAGGTCAGGTACAAATTGATGCCCATGAACACGTCTGGTTACACCTCCCACCCACTGATTGAGATGCTGTAGGTTTCTCCTTTCTCTTTGTCCACACTGTTTTTTATTGCGATTTTGGATATGGACACTGGTGCAAAATCTTCTGTGGTCACAGGGATCAGTAGATCAAAACTTAAGAGATAAATAAAACCCCCAAGTTTCTCTTCAACAGCAGCGAGTCAGCCCGTTGTTGAGAGAAAGCTGGACTCACTACCTACATCACTTTACAAAATGTGTGGATATTTAATTCCTAAAGTTCACATTTCAATTAGCAATTGGATTAAATCGTCTGCTTTTAAAGTTATAGTTTGGAGAATAACTCTGCAAGGTCCTCACACGTACTGTAATACAAACGTCTGTGTGCATGCCGCAGCTTTGGTGAAGACAGTTCACCCTGGTGGTCCTGAAGAAATTGCGTCCTCGTTAATAGTTTGTTTTAGCAGAGCTTCACATTATTAATCTCCTGGCTTTCAGAGTCCTATTTGTTCATTCAGCTGAAAGTGTTTCAACAATAACAAGCCCAGCGGCCCCTCCAGGATCAGCCTGAAAACATCTGACTGCACTGAGTCCAAGAATACAACATTAGTGAGTTCAGGCGCCTCCACCCAACATCCAGTCTGTGTTACAAATCTACTGCAGGGTGGAGCAACAGGGCAGTGAGCTTTTTTTTTTTTTTGTCTTTTACACATGTGTAAGAGACAGTCAGTCTCAGCAGAGATGTGACAACATGTATGTTAAATGTAAGGGGTGATAAGGAGGGTGTTGTAAAATTCATCACTATAACGAATGACACAAGGCATTATCAGGGTTTCTGTTATTTGAGGATACAGACATTTTAACAAAGAACAGATGGACAAAACTGCGGTCAGAAGGAGGCTAAAATGTTCAGTGTATGTCGCTGATCTAAGACGACAGGGCTGTGTTGAAAAGTGATTCGTTCTGATGGAGGATTTAGAGCAGAGGCTTTCTGCAAAGTGCCTTGGCTCTACAGAGTGATACTATTACAGACATTTACTGTATTGGCCTGATATAAGACTATATTCTTTCTGGAAATTATGTTTGAAAAAGTGTTGTCATCTTGTATTTTAGGACAAGACAATTACACGTTCACAAGATCAGACATTCTTTTTGAATGGAGAGTGCAGCGGTGTAACCATGGCTCCTACAGAGAGAGAGTGTTGTTTATACTCTGTTCGAGTTAGTTAGCACTCAGAGTGTTTTGTTAGCCCAGTTTAACTGACATGAATTTCTGAAGGCTCGTGTAACGCGTTTTGTTGCCATGGAGGAAATAAATTCCTGACGAGTGAAACTAGAAACAAGTTGAAAACATCTCTTGACATCTTTAATGCAGAAACAGTCAAACAGCCAAGAATGAACGCTGTCACATATGATCAGGAGCTCAAAAAGACAAAAAAACAGTTTGAAAAAATGCTAACTGCCGGACAAAATATTTTTGACGGCTTCCAAGAGCCCGACAGGAGAGTGTGTGAGTGTTTGACTGATAGACAAACTACACAGATGTGGGATTTAGGTTCTGCTTTAATGGCATTAGTTCTTGTTTCACTTTCATCTGAGAAAAGGGTTCAAGAATTAGGACTCTCATCTACTTGGATTGATAATATCTTAGGGAAAACTTTCCCGTGTGAAAATGTGTTGTATGTTCAAAAAGTTTTTTCAAACAACAGGTGTTGGAAAAGAGGGGTGGGGGGTGATCTTATATCCAAGCCAATACATATTTAATCACGCCCAGTAAAACAACGGCTAACTTTCCTTCATTTCCTAAGTATATATTTACTGAGAGTGCAACTACATCAATCTTTACTTAATAAACCCTTAATTTGAAGTCAGGTCAATATACTGTATATAATACATTACAATATGTAGTGTCTGTGTGTTTGTATGTTATTCATATTGACAATAAATGTGAGGAAATGGGGGGAATATGGATGTAAGAGTTTAATTTGTTTTCTCATCGCACCTCCCATTAAAATCAACAACTCCATACTCACCGTACACATAAATGCTAAATATTCCCACATATTCTGGTCATGTGATATTTTGGGAGACTATGTTTTAACCCTTAGAGTCTTTTTAGATTATGAGATTTCCTAAGGACAGTAAGATATTGTATCTAGGATAAGAAATTCCCCTGGTTGCCTGCAAAAAGCAATTACTAAAAACAACGGATGGACACAGTAGAGATACTGTATATATGAAAATTGACAAATTCCTTGAGGAATAAGAGGAGGTCTTTCCCAGAAAATGGGTTAAATGGATCATCTTCACTGCAAACAACGAGGACGCTATCATATCTGGATAAATCTAAGGACAATAAGGACATAAAGTCAGCAGACCAGGAAATGTACTCCCCACTTGGTTCCCATGCTTTGTTAGTGTTTGTTTTTCCATTTCTTTTGTAAAATACATTTAAATCGTGACAAATAAAAAGTGACAAAAAAAAATGTGACTGTGTGAGCTGGATGTGAGTGTGTGAAAGCCAGCCTCGACATGACTCTTCACTAGCAAAACAAACATGCCACTCAAAATGTGCATTAATGGTCATCAGACGACACAGAGGCTGTAAATGTTTCCAGGCCTCAGCTTGGTTCAAATCAACTCGTAACATATGACTAACTCGGCACACGCTCCTGCAGCTCAGCAGCTTTCAGCAACAACAGATCATCCATCCGAATCTGTGCATGTCACCATTGCTGTATGAAAACCCTGTCGCTTCTGTCTTGGTGATATTACTGTAAGATCTGGATTTCAGTGAGACTTGTGTATGAAGTCATCCTCCGGCAAAACCTGGACAAACATTGAGAATTAGCTAGAGATAAAATGAGAAATATTGTTGTTATTGCCTGAGTGTAGATCCAGAAATTCCGCAAAACTGAGTAGTCTCATATGATAGATTTGTTTTCAAATGGAGGTTACCATAGAGGAAACTTAAAGCCCCTGAAAACCTGGCTACATAAGCAACAATCAAAGGAAAAAACATCCTTAGGTAAGAGTTTAAAGTGGCTATAATTTATATTTTTAAAATACCAATGTATTAAATGACAATGTGAAAGCAATGTGACGAGGTGAAAAGGTTGCTTGTAGTGATGAACCTACAGAGAATTATCACCTGAATCTGCAGCTCCCCTCAGCTTTATGGAGATTTATAATGAGTTTCAGCTCATTGTTTATCTGTCCGGCACACAACTTTACTGTTTTGGTTCGCTCTCACTGCTCCCCTAACGTCATTTTCAGCTGCAGCAGACAGATGTTTTCAGTGAAAAAGCTCTAAAAGCCTACTGTACACTACCTGCTCAGCATCAAACAACAGACAGACTCAGTTAGCAACTAGCTGGTGACTCCAAATGAATGATAATGTTGCTCCGTTGCTGCTGGATAAATAAGTAACTGTTTGTTGACAAGTATCAAGTTAAGGGTGATTATACTGTACTGTTCAGTATGTCAATGTTGTGTTCACAACTTTTCCGTTTCCGTGGCCCCCGAGTGGCCAAAACAATCAGTTATTGCAGGTTGAACCAAAACTAACTAAAAAATTAGCAAATCTTCTTCATTAGGACTGTGTGGTTATGGTTTGATCAGGTTTGATAGACACAACTGTAATCAGCTTCTGATTTAAATGTTGCTAAATCCTGATTGATGCGCAGAAATACATGACATTACTTTTTTCCACATTAGAACCGGCAACTTTACACCAGAGAGAAGGACACCAACAGAAACACAAATACAGAAATTTCTCATATGAAATAACCAGAAGTGTGTACGGCTTTACTGTGCATTGTCAGAGGCTGATTGAGAAAATAAGTTTAAAGGTCCTCATCCTTTGTTCCATAACCTATGACTGCCAGTGTCTACTATGTGCTAGCTAATGTGAACAAAGTAGGTTTTATTTTAAAAAACTAAATCAGATCCAAAAAAAAAGATCAATTGTCAGTCAATAACACAGAACTTCAGTGTACCCATCATGTTAAGACAGCAAAGTCATGCCTTTAGAAACAAACACATTCAGCTCTTTCTATTGTTCTAAGTGGGATGAAGAAATTCTAAAAAACAGGGTGCTTTCCTAGTTCCTTAATAGTTTACATGTTGGAAATACAAGAGTTCATCGTCACCATAGCAGCACCAGATCAAACGACCATGTGAGTCATTTTTGGAAGGCACTGACAAAGGACCTATTTCTTGTTGGCGCCCTTGCATAACAGCTTGTGAGCCTATTCCTAAATGTCAGCAAAATATCTACACACACGAATAGAGGGAACTCAAATGCAAGTGAACACACACACATACTGCTGTCAAATTGATAGATAGTTGTGAAACCCAAGTAGAAGGCGTTTGCTTCATGCCAATTAAACAGTTAGACCAGAGTAACATGGTATCATAGAGAAGAGTGGAGAAAAAGAGTAATGAAAGATGGATCTCAGCGCTGCATTTGACCCAGTCCACCACAACATATTACTCGACAGACTGGAAAACTGGGTGGGACTTCCTGGCACAGGGACTACTTTGTGTCGATTAGTACTTGCACATCTGAGCGTACAAAAATGACATTTGGAGTTCCCCAGGGCTCCATTATTGGGCCTCTTCTTTTCAACATCCTCAGAGCCAATACTAAACATGGGGAAGCAGCATTCAGTTTTTATGCACCACATATCTGGAACAAACTGGAGCAAAAAAAAGTGCGACTTAATGGACACTATGAAGCACCCTAATGGTCTATGTGCCATGGTCCTCATACTAGTTAAAATAAGACACCTAACACTGTAAAACACACAACATTCAAGTAATAGATCATCAGATGAATTGATGTGTACAGGTTCCATCATTATTTGGGTGCTATTTTATCTCAGATTGGGCTTGGAGACTATAAACTTTTAACAGAAAGCCTACGTTACAAACTCAAAGACACTGAGTTACATTATGGAAACGGTAGGAACCAGTGCATTTTTTACCATAGTAGAGACTACAAGTCAAGACATTTTGATCATTCTTTTTTAATCTGTCTCTTACAAGTACCCAGACATGGAAGTGCAATACTAAATCTCTGGAGTACCCCTTTACTTACTCTCTGGATTCCACAGAAACATTTGGTGTATATTGGAGTATCACACGATCTTCCTCAGCAGATGGAGTTTGCTGCCCTTAAAAAGGTGCTCTCTGGAGTTTTCTTGTAAACAACCAAAAGTTTTGTTTATATTCAGTGATACTCACCAAGACGCATTGTGTATATCCTTGAGGTCTAATAAACTTGTTGAATATTTCCTTCCTCATCAGGCAGTTTAAATCAGTTTAAATGCAGAATTGTTTATATCCATGCAGCTTGCAATCTTCTTCACTGCCTTTGCTGGCACATTACTGTGTTTCTGGGCTCATTACCGGCACCTGTAGATCAGTGGATTAGCGTGACACCATTGGCAGGATGCATGCGTCACCCGCATGATATGCGTGTACATCCGCATGCACGAAACAAATGACCTACTCAGAAAAAACTGCTCCATATTGCTACTAGAGGTCAGAAACTCCACATGATGCCTTTAAACAATAAACTCATTTCTGACAATTCCAAAATATTGTCATTGACCTTTGAAAATTCAAATGTGTAGTCATTGATACGACACCAGTTGATGATAACCTCATACATATACACTATTTAAGTTGTAATCAAAATCATCTGATACATTTTCCCTTAGTGGGCACATGTTACCGTAAATAATACCATGCTGTACAATAATTTACCACCTGGAGAGGTAATGCTTAAGATTTTTGCATCCCCCATCAAAAAACAGACTCCAGGCCGTATTATAAACAGCTTCTCATGTGTCTTTATCGTTAATACAACAAGTAACATGTGTGGCATGAACACCACTATGTGAGTCACGGAGAAATTAAAGGCAAATGAACTGAATAAGAACAGAAGAGAAGAGAGGACGGAGAAAAAGAGGAGGCACAAGAAGGGAACAGGACAGAGGAGGATAAACATGGATAGAGATGTAAAACTTTTCTTGGCTGAGGTGACTGCGAGCTAACAACAAACAAATGGGCTGCGGAGCTAAAACTAATGACAGAGCTGAGTGGTTGAGTTTTGATTCTGGATGTAGCATCTAAATTTAACCCACAATTGTTTCCAGGCTCAGAAGAAACGGTATCCCACCCACATGTGAAGCAGACACGAGATCAGGGGTCCCATTCGGTTTGACTTGCCATCAATCAACTCGGGCCGCGTCCCCTGCCAGCATGACATCATAACATACCTATTCTGATTTTAACAAGCCAGGGAAGTCATTTTGTGCCCTGGCAGCGAGAGTCGTACCACGTCGGGACTAATCACATCTGAACAGATTGGAGGAAGAACATTCAGAGTTGCTCAATACCCCGGGGTAGTATTCCCACAGTGTAAAATCACGTTTGCATGCTAGGGTCACTTGCATTCAATCACACTGCAGAACATCTATTGGCTCAGACGAGCTATTGTAAATGATCTCTTTGGAGCACAAAGTTCCACCCAAAGGGATTCCTTATATTAAGAGTTAAAGTTCTCACATTCTCAGGCTATGTTCACATGTTTTTCATGTATTCCACCTCTCATTAGTTGTTCACTACGTATCTCTTCATATTTCCATAAGGCGTGGATGTCTTGTTTTGTAAACTTCACATTGTACTTCCATTAAATTAACTGTTCTGCTGTGTATTTTGCACACATGCATGTATTATCCATAAAGTCCCTTTTTTGTCTATTATTTTTATGTTCTTTGATGTAAATAATTTCTCTTTTCTGCCACAATGAGCTAATTTCTGCAAAGCAATGATAAAGTTTTGATGAAAGTCTTGTCATAACTGAGACCTTTAACCTTCACTGAATTTAAGTGTTTAGGTTATTATCTCAATATATAATCAACTTTCAACTTTGCAATTACTCTTTTTTTGATATATTCATTGTTATATGTTGATAAGCATAAGCAGTGTTTAGGGGTCAAATGTGAAAATGAATAACGGGTCTAGGATTTGGATCAGGCCTCAGGTTGAGCTAATCCGAGGGACATTTGAGCCAATCATACCCAGTAACATATGCTCATGCTGAGCTGAGCTGTGTGCAACCCCAGCCATTCAAGCATGGCAAGGTAAAAGGCTTTGATGATGTGTTGGAGGTCTGCTGGTTTGCACAAACCACAGTCTTCATCTTACATCTCACTGTAATCATCTCTGCTTGTACTGTTCTTTTCTGCAATACTTAAATTTGATCCGCTCACCAAACAGCACAGAATACATCCATATCTTGTTGTGCAGATCAACTGATATGGTGCTGGTTTGGAAAACCTTTAATGTGAAGCAGCAGCAGCAGCAAATGTTCAGTATGCATCAGCAGTAACTTAAAACAGCTTCAACATTAAACAGAAAAATATGGTTGATATTTGAAAGTACTGACAGGTATGTAGGAGTGAAACTAAACTCTAAACCACAGAGATTCAGGTAGAAGTTAGAAAAGTAGAGAAGCTAAACACACAGAGACTTTAAAAACAGATCTTTCTCTTTAGTCACCAGCACGGACACACGTGTTGAGTCAGTTTAATGTAGGACATGGCTTTGGTTAGAGGGGGAATACCATCACTGGTTGGCCGCTACCAAGCAGGACCACAACATTGCAGCTCGGCACGGCTACCACCTGCCGTGAGGACTCAGTGGAAACACATGTTCGCGGCTCGGCCTAATTAAACTGGGCTCGTGGAAGAACAGCATTAGGTTGTGGTAATTTCCAGCGGACAACATGTCTGAATGTCTTGATTAGAACTGGACTACAAAGTCTGGATCACCTATAACCCTTGTTTGCAGGGGTTAAATTGGGCTGGGGCTGCTCCTCTATGTCACCACGCATACTCGGACTGGCCATCGTGAACACCGGGAGTTTTCCCGGTGGGCCGCTTTATATCTTTTATATCTTAAATAAAAATAACCAAGTGCTGTGTGGCTGACTGGCCCGGGCGAGTGAGCTCCCGGCACACTGCTGCTGGGTATTACATCTGTCAGCCTCTCTCTCCCAGTCAACCACTTTCGGTCCGGTCCAGTCTAACTTTACCCCAGCTCTGTTAAGTGTGATTTGGATAAAGAGTGGAGCAAGATGGACAAACAACAAGAGAAAAAACCTAAAGGTCCTGAAAAGCTGAGAGAGAAGAGGTTGAAGTCTTGAGGCTGATGCAGCCAGATGTTTTAAAATAACAAATTATTCATTTGGCGCCGTTACCAGTCAGTCATCTCAGCCTCGAGCAGCCCAGTGAGACCAGTTCAAATGTTAGTCAAGGTTTAGCAGCTGAAGTGGTCAGACAGAAGACAACAGGGAGAAGATAAGCAGATTTGGGTTTGGGTAGCTGGCTGTTGAGCTATCGGGTGTCTTACTGAAACAGTTATTGTAATAAATATTGTTCAATAATCTTGTTTACATAAAGTGTGGCGTGGGTTGTGTGGGTGGTGGTGTATGGCTGGGGGGGTTTTGGTGGGCCAGTCTGAGTCAAAAAGTCCAGGGCCATTTTTCATTCCTAGTCCGTCCTTAACATCAGAGGACGCTTAGCTTTGCACATCTTCAACAGTGTATATATTTTTACACTTTTCTCGGTCTTAATAATTCAAACAATGACTAAAACACATTTTCTTCGTAGCTGTACAGAACATAGGCCTAAATGAGGTGATATATGTGAACTTGCGAACATCAGAACTTTCACGGGGTTTCCCTTTTTTCTGTCACCACCACAGAGCCCTCCCACATAACAAATCCCAATTTAACCCCTGCTTGTTTGGATATGTTTTAAAGTGTCTTCAGGACTTGCTTCACATTGAAATATAGTAATTTAAATGCTGTTGAAAACATGGTTATATGATGTCTGAAAGAATGTCACTTTTCAACCCAATTTAGCCCAGTTCTTAGACATCTAGATGCCTTTTGACCTGCAAATCACCACATCAATGCTTACTGGACAGGAGCACTAAAGCCATCCACGAGGGCACTTAGGGGGAGCTTTTGGCCCAACGAGAGCGGCACTTGGACTTCTCAAGTGCCGCTCTGGTGTCACACTTGGGCCAAAATGAAGTTTGGAGTTGTCCCCTTTGGGAACAGCCAAATCTGGTTATATAAAGTTTATTAAAAAAAAGGGGCTCTTTAGCACTCAAAGCAGCAATCTGAACAAACATCTATTTTTCTCAGCTGACCTTCTAATATGGTGAGGTTCTTCAGGGCCATGGAGTGCTCCCAGTCCTTCAGGCGGAGGTCCTCTGTGATTGTGTTGAGGATCTCCATCTCGTTCCTCAGCTGGGCCTCCGTGTGGACGTGGGTCACCCATAAACTGCTGGTGTCCTCTGTTATGTTGCTGATCTGGATCTGAGCAGCAGGAGTACAGGAAGTGTTAACAGCAGCAGTTCATCAGTGTGCTGCAGTACGACAGTAACAGTAAGATTTTTCAACAATGTAGTAAAATGTAGCTTATAATATGTATTGTGTATGTACTGTATTGTATTAATGTTAACTTTGTGTCTTAAAAACATGTTTTCAGGAGTAGATTTAATGTGTAGGACATGTTTGTGTAAGCTGTGATGAACCTGCAAGTCTTGTATCTTCAAGTGGTGAATACTGATGTCATTGCTGAAGGTGTGATTGACAGCTCCCACCGTCCAGTTAACTTCATCCAGCTTCTCTGTCAGCCTGCTCACCTGCCCTGAGGTTTCCCTGAAAGAGATCAGAAACAAGCAGTTGCAGTTACACTTTCATGCTTTGTGAATGAGGACCTTCACTATAATATAGGTGCATACCTGAACAGGACGTCCTGGTCACGGAGCCAGGTGGAGGCTCGGGACACCTCTGCACTCAAGCCCGTCAGGTTCCTGCCGGTGGAGCTGCTTAGAGTAGACAACCTGTCGTCCAGCTGCACTAGGTAGCCCTCTGACTGAAGGGAGTGAGCCTGGATGCTCCTCAGCTCCACCTCCAGGCCCTGTGGGTGAAAGAACTTAGCAACATCTTACTTGCTTTTTATTTAATCATTAGTATCACTTATAATGACAATTACAAACTTGAAAATCACAGTTAAACAGTATTGATTGTTGAGTAAATCTTAATGAAAAGCACGTTTCTACAAAGTACAGAGTGCATTTAGGACCAAAAACTAAAAGGAAACCAAACAGCACTAAGAATTAAAATATTTCAATTTCAGAAGAATATTAGGCCACATTCAGACCAACATTAGCCCTGTATGAAAAAACACAGTCCCTTGGTTAATTTGAATGAGGCTACTACAGTGACAAACACAGAAGGCTAGGGAAAACGTTGAACCTGGCTCAACTTTTGTCAGTCCGCAATGCATTCAAAACCTTACTTCAGTAAAAGTATGTAAGTATTATCAGCAAAATTCACTTTAAGTATCAAAAGTACTCATTGTGCAGAAAAATGTTCCCTGTCAGTGTTTTACTATATCTGATGTTTCAGGATTAATATTACTGCTGCATTAAAGCAGAAGAAGGTAACCTGTATAAAAATAACTTTTAGTCATATTTGCTAAAACTGTCACTATGTCCTGACAGTAGTACATGACACAGATAATCTGTGAAAAAAATCAGGCTCCTCTGGCTCCACCTGCTGCCCCTGATGCCATTTGCAAGAATCCACTGTGCCCGAACCAAAACAACCAATCAGAGCCAGGAGGGGTATCTGACGGAGTGTCAATCACTGCTCCTGCACACACTGCGAGCTCATTTTAACTACTTTACATACTGTTGGGTAGTTTAATCTACAGCAATGCATCATGGTCTATAAGATCATCATGTCTGTAGCGTCGCTGTCCTGTGAGAACCACGTATCCCTAAAAAGTCAGAAAAACAGCCTGTTTTCAGCTTTGTGACGATGCATTTTCCAGCTGGTCCAAGGAGGTTTAAATAGTTTATTTAGCTTAAGAAGGAGGAGAATTTTCTCAACACATAAAGGAACACTTCATCCTTCAGTTTATCACAAACATTCAAAATCACTTACTTGTACTTAAGTACAGTACTTGATTAAATGTGCTTGGTTACAATCCACCTCCATTGAAATATTTTGAATCTATCCTTTAATGTCATTGAATAACCCATCATCATCAAACTATTCATGTCCTGTAACCCTGCTCTGAAAAAGCTCTTGTTTCGTCTTTTTAGTCTTGTGTCGTACCTTGATGAGGATCTCCAGCCTCTGCAGCCAGTCGCTGTGGTTCTGGAAGAGGTTCTCCAGTTTCCAGATGTTCTCCAGCAGGTCAGCCTGAGTGGAAGCCTCGCCCAGGGTCTGCTGGAGCAGCTGAGAGCGTTCCGACATCCGGGTCACGTTCTCCATCAGCACCTCCTGGCGCTGTGAAGACACCTGGGAACGAGAGACTGGGGAAGGAAAGAGAAAGAGAGAGAGAGTGAGAGATTTGTTCTGGGTGTTGATTCACTGATCCCTCAGCTAGTCCCCAAATCGAGTATCATTTACTATCAATCACTACTGTCAGCTTGGACCGAGCCAGCATTTTAATGCAGAGCAGATGTTGATTCAGCCGCCTGCATTAACTTTGGTTGTCTGTTCTTGCTAAATGTATTGTTTTGTTAACGCAAGACCTAAATATTTTTATGTCTTCACAACTAGTTTCCAGAGTTGGCTCACTGTGAGGTTCTCTGTGCTGTACTGACGACATATTGTGGAAATTCTGTCTTCATTTTGACTGATGTTGAAGTTGGCCTCTGCATGTTGCTGTCAGTCCAATACTTGCAGGAGAGAAAGCATTAACCAGAGTGTTTGTATTTAAAGATATGACGTATGGATTCCCAGTGATGGAAAGTAACTGTGTGCATTATTCTTGAGAACTGTACTTAAGTACAGTTTTGAGGTTGTACTTTGAGTATTTCCATTTTATACTTACTCCATAGGGAAATATTATACTTTTTACGGTACTATATTTATCTGACAGCTATAGTTACCAGTTACTTTACAGTTTAAGATTTTACATAAAAAACATATGGTAAGTCTGTAAAATACAACACATCGTTAAAGATTAAACTAGAGGTTCCCAATCTTTTTGGCTTGTGACCTCTTAAAAAAAAGCAATGTCTAGTTGGGGTTACATTTTAGATATCAGTAAGTTGTTAGCAGTTCTTTTTTTTTCCATTTTCATCTGGTCTTATGTCTGTAAAGCAGTTTGTGTAAAGTGCTATATATGTATAAATATAGTTTATCATTGTTAAAAAGTAGGGATTAAAGTCCATTAATCATCTCACAAACCTGCAGATTGTATGAACTGTATACAAAGTAGTAAAAATAGCTCCACCTTGACAATTATCACATCAGGTTTAACAATCTAGTAATGTAATATCTGATAGTATATCAATCATAAGGCAATTTTTCTGCAGAAACAGTAATTTTACTTTTGATAATACTTCGATACTTTTACTCAAGTAGATTTTGAATGGACTTTTACTTGTAATGGAGTATTTTTACATTGTAGTACTGCTACTTTTACTTAGGGAAGGATCTGGGTACCTCCCCATTAAAATGACCAAAAGTTAGATTTTGGTTTTGTTTCAAATTCTGAAGTCATCTACTTGTTATAATGTGTAATATGCTCATTTAACCTTAAATATACATTAACTAGAGGGACTTCTTGATGATGAATTGTAAACTCACATATCTGAAAGAAACAGAAACAGGAAAGAGGAACAACATGTATTCCTTTAAGAGTTTGTGGAGAGTGTTGGAACAACATGATCTGAATTACACATGTGTTTATTTAGCTGTACCATCACATTTGCTGACAGTTAACATATTACCGACGAACCTTTCTTATCTTGTTTTTGGCTGTGGCATAAAGGCCACTTCTTTTGCCTTTTCTCTGTTCTCGACCGTGCCTAATGAGGAAAAGCTCCTGGGTTTCATGTTATTTGGGGGCATGTTGCATGGTAACGGCTCGATAGTCCGGGAGATATTTTGAAACAAGATCCTCAGCGTTACGCCATGACGACATCCTCTCTGCAGGACAGCAGGGACCAATGTGTGCAAAAAACCCTTAGATGGAGAAAAAAGGGATTACTTGGGAAACGAGAGGAAGCGGATAATTCCCTTCACACATGCTCTTCGTTCCTAACAGCCCGATATTACAAACTCTCTGAATGTTTCTGTTTCCACGTATCTAAGAGAGAGATAAAAGTGTGTGTGGCTTCATGTGCTAGCATCAAGGCCAAGAAACGTCTGCATGACCTCAGAGTAAGAAAAGAGCTGCGAAGCCACACTGCTACAAACAAACCATCTAAATTCCCGCTCATTATACGTGTTAGGTTTATTCCTAATGACCTGAAAAAATAAATAAGCCGAAATCTCTCCACTACACAGGGCGCTTAATTGCTAAATGATGGTCTGTCAGCGGCGGTGTTTTTTTCAGAAGAACACACACACACACACACACACACAATTTTAAGATTGAGTTTCTGAGCAGTACTTCTCCTTGAAAAGGAAGAAGAAAAGGAAGAACAAGACGGAAGAGATGATGAAGGATAAGAAGAGGGAGGCAAAGAAAAAAGTAAAGAAGGAGATGATGCAAGATGAAAAATGAAAAGGAGCAGGAGAAGAAGAAGAACAACGAAGAACAGGAAAAGTGGTCCACTATTTTGGACCACAGTCCCCAGCTTTTTGTTCAACTGGATTGGAAAACAGCCTAGAACAGTTATCCGGGCCGAAATGCGATGCTTGGTTTATGTAGTTTGGATCTAATGATTAGAGAAATGGTCAAACAATAACGAGTGTCAATTATTTATGTGATCATGAGCAGCAAAGCCCCCTGATAATGAGTTACAAAAATAAATGGCGCGTTACATTTTTAATCGTCATTAAATCAGCAGTATAAACCATAAAAAGTTAAAACTGTTTTCTTTTGGCTGAATAAAGTACAAATATTTTGTTAACGACAGGTAAACTTCCTATGTCTGGTTGTAGTGACAATCTGGTTTCAACGCATCAGTGATCCGATTGCCAGCAGATCCAACGGCTGCAAAGAGGCACCAGAACGTTACTATCTGTTCACCTCCCATTGGAATGAATGATTTCCAGTCTCCGTCAATCGTAGGAGTCTGTTCCAATACCTAAACTTGTGGTCTTGAGCACCTACTGGCATTTACACACCACCAGATAGTAGGCGGATGTGTCCTAGTTCTGAAAAATGCCAACACCCAGTAAACTTAACCCACACACGATGCACACTTATGCAACCCTAAGAAGATTAGAAAGGGGAAGAAGAAGAAGAAGAAAGAGGAAAATGAGAAGGAGGAGGACAAGAGGAAGAGGAGGAAGACAGACTGTCAGATAATCTTGTAAGGATAATATAAAAGTTACAGATGGAGCGACGGGACAGGGCTTAGTGTTAATGTAATCCAAGAATGGTTTCCAAATTTTCTGAGATTTGTCAGAGGAACCGCAGTGTGGTTTTGCTAGTTTAAGGTGCAGAATTACATTTCTTAACCACAGACTGTTTGGGAGCTGTGGGTTCTCACAGTTCAGGACAACTGTGTGCTATTAGAGTGAAGACATACACATTTATAATCATATCTTGTTGCCAGAACACATTTGAACAGATTTTCCACCGTGTGTCTCACTTTGTCTGGTTTCACTGCCTAAAGGAATAATCAATCAGCATTAGAAATCACTCTCCACTAATTGATGTCTGTTAAACTGCTGCTCTGTTAACATGGAGAGCTCTGCATATACAATCGACCAAACCACAGAGGTCACTGTCAGATAACTGAATGGAGGTTAAAGGCTTTTCTATTCACACAGGCAGGATTAAAGCAGGATTAATGGATTGTTTGACCACTTGGGGGCAGTGGAACAAGCTGTAATCACAACACTGACATATTATCACTTTACAAAGTTGATATGGCTAACAGGTTAGCCAACAGTTTCCTAATTACATATCCAGCAGTTACGGAGCAACATCATTGAAAACAGCTGCCTGTTTCTGCAGGAAACGATGCTGATGAGGGCAGTGAGACTGGACCAAGATGGTCAAGATGCGAACCACAAAATCAAAACAAAGAGTGGTTAATGCAACTCTACACTGTTATATTGTACACTAAAGACTCTTTGGCTTTACATTCACTGATGCTTACATTTTTTAATGTCATTATGGGAATTTATTGTTTTATCATTAATATATTGATTTGCAATGATTTATAGCACTTAGTGTATGCAGCATGTCAGTGACATCCTAAATCATAGTGTGAAGACATATTAATACCTCCATGAATGAATAACATTCTCAAATAGAAGAAATGCAATGTACTATACATCCTAACGAAAGAGAAAATAAACAGAGAGAGATTAAATCACTACTCTGGCTGCTGTGTAAAGTTTACAGTAATTAATGGATCGAGAGAAAATAAATGCCCAATGATTTTGATATACAACTTATAGTTTTTGAAGACTCTGGCAATTCGTCTTTTTTTATTCCTTCATTGTGTAATTAACAAAGGAACTGATAAATCAAATAATTGTTAGTTGCAACCCAAGTTTAAAGCACTAGAAAGATGGCTTCATTTCAGTCATTTCTTTGCCAAAGTCAACAAAGTTTAAATGAGCAAAATGGTCATTTAGTGGATATGAAGAGGCCGGCAAAGTGTCCTTAGCTGTTAATCAAACTGTGTGGGTTTTAAATTTATAGTTTTACCCAAAATATCTCCTGACCTCACTGGAAAAAAAACCAACATGAATTTATTAAACAAAACAGTAGGGAAAAGATATATAACCCGCAGAGCTGTATTTGCACTTCTCTTTCAGTCATCAACCCTCATAATGTCAGACTGCTGTTGACTTACAACAGGAGAGTCTTGAAGGTGAGTGTTGTGTGACTTCAGGCGAGGATGATGAGAAATAGACTGCAAGATGAGACGCATGCCTGACAAATCCATTTCAAACCTCTCATGCCGTAGCTCTGTAGGATGGGAAAGTCATCTTGTGTCTTTTCCATTCCCCTCCTATTGTTTCCTCTTTCTTATACACACAATATTAAAAACAGATTAGTACCAAAATCACAGTTTCGTGGTCTTTGAATTCTTCAGTGGGGAAGAGGACACTTTCGGCTCATGTATCAAATGCTGGGAGAGCAGGCCAACACTACAGCTGGGCTTCAGTGTGTAATGCAACTGGATTCTGTCTTATTGGGTCAGTCCTCATATGGTCTACAACCCATTACCTGTATATATAGTGTTGTATACAGGTTTGTAATGGTAGCTAAAGGAGTAACGTTGGGTATAATGAACTGATACTAAAGTGAAACCTGATCCAAATGTATAAAAAACAGGGATTTGTTAAAAAAACAATGTGATTTTCAATTCCACATATTATTTCCTGAAAGTGAATTTTGGACATGCTGTGCTTCGCCAGTTACTTGTAAGTCAGTGCACATATGTAGTGTTTACAGAGTAAACCCTGGATATAGTGAATATAATATATAATACAATGAAGACGAATGATGCATTAAAAAGGTGCCCTGTGGAGTTTTCTTGTAAACAAAGTTAAGTTTTCTTTTACCGTTTCTCACCAAAACGCATCATTTTTATCCTTGAGGCCTAACAAACATGTTGAATGCATTTCCGTCCTCATAAAACATTTGCAAAGCTGATTTTCAATATATTTTAAAATGTGCGTTGTTTACATGCTTGTTTGCTAGCTTGTGGTCTTCTTCTTCCTTGTCTTTGTTGGTGCATTAAAGGAAAATTGTGATCAATGTGATAAACTGGCTGCTTTTCTGAAGAGTTAGGATGGCTGTGGCTCAGCAGGAAGAGTGGGTCGTCCATTTATGTCAGGGTCGGTGGTTCAATAACTCCCCAAATTTCTCCCGATGATTAGGCCAGTGCCGTGCATGGTAGCTCCCTGCCGTCTGTGTGTGAATGAGAGCCAAACAGTAAAGTGTTTTGGATAAAAGCACTATATAAAAGCAGTCCTGTCTTTCAGCTCTTTCATTTTTTTAATTCAGTCAACTGGATTTCTAGGTGAATAAATCAGCTAAAGGGTCTGATTTTTAAAAAAATAAAAGGTACAAACAACAAACCTTTGTTCTGTTTCTGTATGTGTGTGTGTGTGTGTGTGTGTTTTCATGCGCTGTTCATTCAACCTTAAAAAGATCTGGATGGCTGTGTATTGTATTGCACAATGGCTATCTGTATTTCTGTCAGATGTTCTCTCTCTTTCTCTCTCACACACACAAAACTCGTCTTGCAATACTTGTAAGGACTCACTACAGACTACATTCATTTCCTAGCCTCTTACAGTACACTTAACATAAACCTTAACTTAAGTAACCAAATTTTAACCTTGAACCTAAAACCAAGTCATACCACCAAATAAACAATTGAGGAATGCGGGTGAGTCCCCACAGTGTGACTGGAATACCATAGTCCCCGCAAAGTCATGTGTAAACCAGGGACACACACAGTCTCCCAGTGAGACAGACAGGCTGGCTGGACAGTGTAATGGTTGGGGCAGAGAGAGGAGACAGAGGGAGGTCTATCAGAGCTGCATTCCTCTGTGGGCAAAGCCAAAGACAACATGGTGCCTTCATCTCTTTATCTGCAGAATGTGGCCCAGTTCCAATCCGCCCCCTACACCCTCGCTCTACCCACTCTCACTCCGTTTGTGCATTCGCATGGAGGATCCGCCACACTGAGTGTCATTCCAAACCAATTCGCCTTAAGTGGGAGTGGGTTATAAAGCGCTCCAACACCGAGTCTGCATCGATGCAGGCTTACAAGCCATACTCCCCTCAAATGCAGCACCTCTTTTCTGTCCAGCATGGAAGAAACATCACATACTTACAAATGTTTGCTCCGTGCGGTTATTTCCAAATGATAAGTTATAAGTTGCCTTACCTGAAACAGACATTTGATAGACTATTTTCGTGTGACGGAATTTTGGAAAAAAAATAAGGACCTAATCAGATTAAGAATGGCAAACAAAAAAATGTTCAAAAAAAAGAAAAATAAGATGAGATAAGATAAACCTTTATTGATTCCCAGCGGGGAAATTCTGTTGTGGCAGCAGCACATTGGCAGCAATAAGTACAGATAAGTATAGAGGTAAAAGAATAAATAACAAAGGTATAAAAACTGGAATAAAAAATAAAAAATGTGGCCAAAGAAGCATTCCTTTCACAAGCTTACTATGCCATGAATGTAATGAGTGTGCCAGGTCACCTACATCTTTGTCAATGCTGTGTATAAGATGACCTTTTAGATAAATATTTATTTGATTACAATATCCTTTTCTGTTTCCGTCGAGAAAGGCAAGGGCGTCCCAAAGCATGCCGGTGTATTTATACCCTCCCCCTTAACGAAGAGACCCTCTACAGCCGCAAGTGTGACTCCACACGGATTTACACTCCGTCACGGAGTGGGAGGGTGTAGGGATTGGATTGGAATTGGGCAAGAGTGTATGTGTGTGTGTGTGTGTGTATTATGAAGTGGACAAAGTGCCCTAAATATGCCGCTAAATAAATAGGCTTCATTAATTCATCCACTAATTTAAGTATGATGCATTAATAGCAATAAGCAATACCTTTGTTATGTACTTTACAAGCTACAGACAGTATTAGCTGCATCATCATCATCATCATATTTCTATGTTTGAATTATATCTCTTTAAGTTTGCATTTTCTTGTTATTGTTTTAATTTCCATCCATGTTATGTTTCATAAACTCCATATGTTTGATATTCATTTTATGTTATTTTCTGCTGTTCCAGGATGACACAATTTACTGATGCAATCATAAAAGTTTTTTCTAATCCAGTATAATCTAATTAAGTCAGTACATCATCAGTATGAATGTGCTGGGGGTCTGTACATGTTTCACTTTACACACATTCTTACTTGTTCTCTATTCATTTTTTAGAAAGGAAAAGAAAGTGTATGGATTACTGGTGTAAGTAAATAGTTTTATTCATACCCTTGTCTGTCTCTCTAAATCACAGGTCTTTCATGATCCGTCCCTGTGTTGTGTTAAAAATGTTGTACAAGTCAAATGCCCTGCAGTGCTCTGCCTTCTGGCCCTGCACCCATGGTTACTAATCTCCCTGTTTAGCTCTCTCACAGGCGTTTTAATAAAGTTACTTAACAGGAAGTGTGTGTGCATCTGGGTGTGTGTGTGTGTGTGTTTCCAAGGAAAGAAAGCCGCTTCATTTAGCTTTAAAGGACCCTGCCATTACAAATAGACGTAGTGAACGCCTGAAAGGACTCATATGTGTATCAAAGTGATATTCAGATTGGTAAGTCACGTTTCTTTGTGCAGCCCAAAATCATATACTATAATATGTCAATTGGCTAAACAGGCCTACATCAGCAATAATTCCCAATAAATCCCAAACTACAGGAAGATACCCTCCACAGATGGTTAAGTTCAAATTTTACATTATGTGTCATCTGCTTATGTCCTCTTCTTTCTTTTTTTTATACAGAGTTATTAATTACAAAAACCAAAGCTTTGCAATTAAGCGATATACAATAGGCTTGTGGCTATTTTTATTCTGTGTGGTAGTGTTTCCTAACATTGAAGAGAAGATAAAGTGTTGTATGTAACAAATATGGCAATCTTCTTTTGTATTTTGTGATCTAGAAATTTTCAGTGCAATTCTTGACCTCACCACAATTGTGGCTCTCTGTTGCTGACAAAGTGAATGAGAGAATGTAAACATGATTACTTTGATTATACTCTATGTGCATTTTTCCATCATCTAGTAAGCTCAACTATACATCAACCCCTACGCTGTACAATTTATGGTGTGACCACTGAAAACACCTCAATGGAGAGGCATAATTGGGCAAAAGACATCATCTGCTCACAGGTCTTTCATCACTGGACCTCCATGAAGGAGTCAGACAAAAAAGTTGTGACATGACTTCAGAGGCTCTACCGACCTCCTCCTCCTCCTCCTCCTCTCCCAGTTATCCAACCCAAACACAGAGACAATGAAAAGCCAGAACAAACAGCTCTCGTATGTTGAGTCTGGTCTACGGAGTGCCTGGAATGACCCTTCAGAACAAAGCAGGAATCAGGTTTTAAAACTCTGATAAAAGACAGAACAGAGGCATTTTTAGGGGCTACTAAAGACTGGCAAATCTGAAATACTAAATAGAATCTTAACATGTTGATTAGGTCAGTTGTTCCCAACTTTTTTGGCTTGTGACCCCTTGGATTTATCTGGGTACCCCTTTGTTTCTTTCACCGATTGCATTGTTTTGTAAGATCTTATTGTTGTTTACTATTATGGGGTATATTCTGTATGTATTTTGTGAAATAGAAAAAAAGAGAGTCTACTTTCATCTTTGCCATAACAAACGACTTCTTTCATTGGCACTGAATGTTGGCACAGGACGTAAACTGTGGATTGCAGATTCGTCGAATACGAATGTAATTAGAACAACTTTAGTTGTCTCTGTAAAATTTTATTTAGCCTTTATTTAGCCAGGAAGGTCCCATTGAGATACAAGATCTCTTCTTCCAGGGAGTCCTGGTCAAAATAGCTGAAACGACTTCAACATTTGCAGACCATGTAATGTAACTCTAAAGTACAGATCCAATTCAGTGCAGGTTCTATAATTGACCAGCCAGAGGTGAAACTGATCTGACCAGGGAGGAGGATGAGAAAAATAGCAGCCTGGAGAAATATTAAAACAGCTGGTTCTCAGTTAAAAATAGCCAATTTACCATATGTGTTTGCAACATCTGTGTGTCTATATGAGTGTACGTGCTCTATCTAAACTCTATTTGTAATGGACACACACCGGCTCGCTCACATTTTGATGGCAACCATTTTTTAATATCCCTCGAATAATAGTAATAATAATTAAGTCAGATATGGACACCACATCTGTCACAACACTGTGTTTTCATGTGCTTGTATGTAAGTGAGAGAAGCGGAGGATACCAGTCACCTTCAACCAGACAGAAACCGACCAACATCCTACTTGACTTTGAGGGGATGCCAGCGGCAGGAAGGAGGGAAGGAAACAAAGAAGAAAGAGTCTTTTTGTGAACTGCAGACCTGAAAGTCTTCCAGCGGTGAATGAGAATGAAATTACAGGATCTTAAAATCCGACAGCGAACAACCTGCTTTCCTTGACATCACATCAAAAGGCAGCCGTTAAGTACTTTTAAACAGATGACTACAAAAGGCTAGATTCATATCCGGAGCTAAGCTCAATTACCACCAACTGGTCTAAAGATAAAATGTGTGTGAGATAAAGATTAAATTGGATTATTGCAGCAATGAATGAGAATGTAATACTGCAAAGGAAGAACAATAATAAGAATATGAAAAAATGGGGCATAACTTGGGCTGGGTGCTGAAATCACTATCACAATATACTTTCCATATATATCACAATTTGGCAAAGTATGCAGAATCACACATAAAATAATACAATTTATGTTCAATACAACGAGAAGGGCTCCTCTGCTCTGTTAAGACAAAACTCTTCACACATGTAAAACAAATGAAATACTTTTAATTTAATTTTGCTAGGAATGTCATCACGATTCCACTGAAAGTA
>NTHP01000210.1:196404-217894 GCA_003416845.1 Oplegnathus fasciatus
AAAGTATTTGGAATAGTTGCTAGAAGTCCAGTCTGTGTTGAATCTGAAACAGCTCGGAGGAAACAGCTTTGCAATCAACCACGGTCGATCACCACAATAAAACAATCACACTACATACTGGATGCTACAATACACAAACATCAACCCACAACAGACACACAACACGCCGAGCTCCAGCCGTCCAGCTGCAGAGAAAGAATGCACTTTGATTGTTTAGTGGTGACTGTTTATTTTTATTGTAGGCTTGGACTGGAGACCAGAGGGAGACTAGATACATTTATTAAACAGGAGATGACTTGGAAGACAAAGTATTTTGTACTGTTGACCTTATAATGACCTTATTTGGCTTGATGCATATGTGAAGTTTTGCATGTTTACAACTTTTTCTTTTAAAAGCAAGGGTGTCAGAGGAGTATGATAAGGTGTTGGAGGCAAAACTAGTTGTTATCATTATGAAGGAGACAATTATGAAGTAAAAACAGGAAAGCTATATTAATTAGTATTCATATTAACAACGAATTAAATTCTATATGTGTATGCTAGTATGTATGTATGTATATAAAGGCGTCTATCACAGTGACGAACCCACAGCAACTTATTACCTAAACACTGCAGGGCTTTTTAGCCTCTTTTAGCTCATAGTTTTGGGTTTGTGGCCTGAAAATGTACTTTCAGTGTTGTTATTCATAATCTTGTTTAAAGCAGCGGGATGCAGCTGTTTTCAGTGCAAAAAGTGCTAATAATTGTATGCTACCTGCCTACCACCAGAATGACAGACAAAGTTAGCCATTAGCAGGTGGATAAAGTTGAGCATTTAGAGGCTAAAGAGCCAGATATGGATCAGAAACTGGTGGAGACCAAAACAGAGGAAAAAGGAGGATGAATATTGGACTTACATTCATTAGGGGGACGGATACACGCCAACATTTCAAAATAAATGTTGGAAAATAGGCAATCATTTGCTAAAATGTTAGCCATACCAACGTTGTTAGTGTGTGGGTGTGTTAGCTTGTTGTGGGGTTCTCAATTATCAATTCATATAGCTTTAGTTATTTGAAATTCAGAAGGAAGATTCTCATTTTTTAAGAGTGAAAAATATTTAGCTTTTTGTCCCACCTTTTGTATCACTGAGACGACTTTGGCACAACATGTGCTGGATCGCTTTACAGCAATAAAGAGCAAGAGGGCGCTGTTCTTCTAGAGCAAATAGAGATAAAGCTTTCAGCGTTTGAGGCACTGGTGCTGTAGATAGTGGAATGAGCAAAAGGCCAATGAAAAAGTAACCTACAATAAGTTAATCCTCTTTAGTAAAGACAAAGACACCAAAGAGAGGGAGGGCGTAACAGGAATAAGACAGGTTTTATGGGAAATGTGGTCTTAATTTCAGTAAACCACTGGTGTCGCATACAATCTGACAATCATCCCGAATATGATCTCTTTGGTTTGAAGCTAATATAAACACGTATCACAATCAATTTGACAGTGATGTATTTATGTTTAAAGTTCTTTTCTGTAATATGGCTCCATCTGAAGAAAACTGACTAATTCTATTTTGTTGTGTTTCACTGGGAGGGGTACAGTTGTCACACAAACCACATGTTTGGCACAGTTTCATGAACCTACGCTCACACTCCTGCATGCAACCCACTCATACATAACTGCTGTCATGGATTAATGTCTGGTCACACAAGAAACCACAGAATTACACTAGATGTAATATAAATATATTTTCTAAACAGAGCCGTTGATTTTTAGTTTATTAAAGCTGGCTGAAATGTTTAAACTGGAAATTCAATGCAGCAGATGCTGTGGACGAAGAAGTGTAATTTTTGTTGGTTTCTTTTGTTTATTTGGTCATTTTATGGAGGGTTAAACAACAATGTCTGTACACTCTGCAGTCATGTTGAAGTGTCTCTCTGGGGGAGGTTGTGTGTGTGGAGTTCAGCCAGCTGTAACTCAGCTGCAGGAATGTCCAAATGAAGTGACAGCGGTGGCGGCGGTGGGGTTTGTTTGATTTCTAAGCGTGGACCCTGTCTGATGTGGCAGACATCAAAGTGAAGCTCTTGCTGTGAGAGGCTGAATGACTTAATAGTTGTGTGTGTGCATCTGTGTGTGTAAAATAGAAGTACCTGTTTTCTGCCTCCTGTTGGGGCGTCTGTGAGTTTCCTGGAGTGACGTTGGAGATTTCAATGAATGGATCAACTGACTCTCACCACTAATATCCAGTCCTAAGACCCTTTGACCAGCTAATTTCTTAGATTCTTAAACCTTTTGTTTTACTAGTTGATTTAAAAATAAATTTACAATTAATAAAATGGAGATCTAACACCAAAAATGGAAACCCAGGATTTGAACCGGCTTTGATCCGTAATTGTTTGACTTGACTTGGTGGTCTTTTAATACCTGAACCAACACTATGCAACAACTAAATATGTATAATAAAAAAGTAATTAAGGTTTTCTATGCTGTGAAAAGTTAGTTTACATCAGTAACCTTAGTAAACATTAGAGTAAATCAGGTTAACCCTTCAGTAAAACGAAGCTGAAAAACACAAAACATGTCTTTAGCACGCACCGAAGCTGCACAGTTTTATACTCATCTGGTATACAGAAACCATGAAGTAAACATAACTGTAACATGTATGCAAACAAAGCAGTAAAAATGTTTCGTCTCATGGGCCATTTTATGCACGAAATCGAACATGCTTTTGCCTTTACTGAGAACAGTCGAGGGTCAATTTCACATGATGGAGACACAAGAAACTGCACCAACAGAGTTAATGCTTAAAATACTCTCTTTTTTACAGGCAAAATCCAACTTTAGAGGGAAATAAAAAAGGACTGGGAAAAGTGAAGAAATTGTGTAAGGTGTAATGACAAACAACAGTAACCAAAAACAAGCTCAACCTTGTGGAGTTTTTTGACCACTAGTAGCCCCAAGGAGCAATATCTTAATGAGTGGGTCCTCATTTTGTTGTATGTTTTAACACCATTCCCCAGATCAACAGATAATGTGCCAAGAAAAGCAGCAATGTGCCAGCAAAATGCAGTGAAGAAGACTGAAAGCTTGCAAACAGGGATATATATATCTATATATATGTGTGTGTGTGTGTGTGTGTATATATATACATATATATATATATACATATACATACATATATATATATATATACAGTGGTGGCCAAAATTATTAGAACACCTGACAGATCTGAAAATATTGACTTTTTTTTTTGCCTCCAAAACATGATTTCATGTCATAATGTTCATGAAACATGCAGATGGTTGCTCTGAGCACAACAAATATCAGATGAAGTGAGTCCTACTGTTTTTATCCACTTTTAACTTTAATATTTGGTATGTCCACCTTGTGCAGCAATTACAGCAGCACATCTCTCTGGTATAGTGTCAATATATTTCCTGAGAACTTCAACACTAATGTTATCCCATGCCTTCTGCAACTCAAGCCAAAGGCTTTCCTTTGAATGTACAATAGATCTGTCCAGTTTATTTTCCAACTCGCCCCAAATTTGCTCGATGGGGTTGAGGTCCGGACTTTGAGGGGGCCAGTCCATCATTTTTAATGTTCCAGCAGATTCCTTCTGTCGCAGGTAGTTCCGGCAATAGTTAGAAGAATGTTTAGGGTCATTGTCCTCTTGGAAAATAAATCCAGGCCNATGGGTATTTTAATGGCCAATTCAACAAAAACAACTGAAACTTCTTAAATATGCCAAGTGTTCTAATAATTTTGGCCACCACTGTATATATATATATATATATATATATATATATATATATATTGTACTGTATGTTAACTGCCACAATAGTGCGCTATCAAAACATCATAGTTTAATGTCACTATATGACCTATTTCTCAAGAAAGAGCTGGAGATGTTCACTATTTTTTCATACAGCATCATTCAGATCAGAGACAGAGCAGCAAAGTGGACTTTTCTATTCATTTCAATGTTATGAATGGTTATAACTTTAAAGACATTGCTTTGAATATGTTTTCCTCACATTTCAATCATTTGTTTAATTCTTCTGTTCCAAGTTGTCATTCCACCAAACACAGTTGGAGACTAACATCCACTCAGCACTGAGACGCCAGCTCTCATAATTATTTTGCATTGTATGTTTCTCTGGACTTCACTGAGCTCCAGCACCACAATTAGCTAGATGAAACTCCCCTGCAGTGTGTGTGTGAAACAGACTTGAGCACAGCCTGCCCAAAGCCTTTGGAATCTGTTGTTGCTTAATTAGTCTGCTAGTAAAACAGAAAAAAAAGACCTTCAGAGGACTAATTTAGGCGCCTGCTATCGTGCTCTTGAAATCCCCGAAGCTTTAACCCCCCCTCTCCTGCAGATTTAAAAAAAATCACTGTAGCTGTTAATGGAGAGCTGCATCAGTGAGGCCTGCTGCTTTTATTTGTGTTGGAGTTATTTACACACTGCAGTGTTCCACTTTATTGCATCTTATGACCTTATCTGGCTTGAAGCTGAACTGAATGTGTGAATGTTTACAACGTATTCTTTTGAAAACAAGCGTGTCAGCAGGGTGATAATGTAAGTTCTTACATGCTCACAGAGACAATGCTAAAATTCTGATGTTTAGCAGATATAATGTTTATCATGTTTACCATCTTACTTTAGCGTGTTAGCATGCTAACATTTGATAATTAGCACTACACATGAAGTACAGCTGAGGATGATGGAAATGTCATTAGTTTTTCAGGTATTTGGTCATAGGTACTGGACAAATTACATTTTTGACCAAGTCAAAGGATCACCAAAGTTACTGAAATTCATCCTGAGGAGGACACGAATGTCTGCGCCAAATTTCATGTCAATCCATTCAACAGTTTCTGGGATATTTCAGTCTGGACACAGGTTGTGGACTGATCCATCCATCCACAGAGCCATGCCGATAGCATTGCTAAAAACACCAGCATGACATGTTTTTCTCAATATCCTTCTATTTTCAGTTGTGAAAACAGCAGCAGAATTATAACTTAAGTTTCAATCCAGCTTTCAGACAAACATTTTCAAAGTCACAAAAAAACAAAAAGTGAATTAGTTAATGAGTTATTAGCTGGACAAAAGAAAATAAAAAGTCTTTCTGAACGATCCACATCCTCGTAAAATATTATTTAAGAGATTTATCAGAATTTTGTGAGTCGTTGTTGCTCTCTACTGTCAGTAATGTTGACTGTGTTTCATGCTGAAGATGACACCAAAAAAAAAACAACCCAAGAAATATACTGTTGTTGGTGAAACTGTAATGCATCAATAAATGGTTATGTAAACACACAACCATGATGACACCACTTGCTCTAATTATTGCACTATTTCTGTTCCGTGTACAAAGTTTTCTGTCTCAAGACGACATTAAAAATTCTTTGCAATGCTGAGGAAACACAGACAGACAGAGTGAGCACCAGAAAGAGAGAGAGAGAGAGAGAGTAGGAGGTCCGGTCCAATTAGTCTTGACATGTTAATGACCTGTGCTTGACTTGTGCCTGAATGAGGCTGTCCACTGACTCTTGGGACTTCTCTTGTTGAAGAATGAAGGACTGACTTTTCTCTGCATGTTTCTGTGTGTGTGTGTATGTGCTCCTCTTATGATGGACACCTACTGGGAACGCTGGACCTTCTCCAGACTCTTTTCTACAGAAAAGGCCGTGACCACAGTACAGAAACTCATTAGAAAAGGCTTTATGTTCTCAGAGTCAATTTAGGGGCCCTGGGACCGTGTGTACATGTGACATACATGTCAATATGTGTGTGTGTATGTGGTTTGTGGCTGTGCATGTCTCTGAATGTCTGAGTCTGTGTGCAAGTATGTACGTAATTATGTGTGTGTATGTGTGTGTGTGTTTTTGTGTTGTGTATATGGCAGTATGCAAATGTAGGGCATGTACATATCTGTGACTATGAATGTGTGTGTCATGTACAAATGTTTGAGTGTGTGTACTGTATGAATAAGCATGTGTTTCTGCACAAATGCTTGACTGTTTGTGTGTTCTTGTTTTTTGCATGTGTCTGTGTGTGTGCACGGGTCTTTTTGCATTTATTTTTGAGTGCACATCAACTGTGCATGTACAGTATGAGTATGCCTTCATGTGTGTTTCTGTGTCTCAGAGTGATATTTTTGTGTGTTTTTAAATTTCCATTCATGCTTGTACTTCTCAACAAATATGTGTGTGTTTACTGTATGTGTCTCTGCATGTATATGGACATGAAAAAGTGTGTGTGTGTGTCTCTCTTGGCACGCGCTCTGGGTCTGTGATGGAGGGTTTATTCTCCTGCAGGCAAAATGTGTTTTGGGAAGGAATTTCTCACCCAAGTCAAACACAAACAGACCGGGGTCAGAAACACCTCATCTTCAGCAGCAGAAAATGCTGATTGTTTTCACAAGGGTGTGGTTTAAGACCTTAAAAGTTTCTCTTTAAAGTCGTTAGAAGTGGCACTTTGTGGTGTCAGATTTACCCTCTGAAAGTTTTTCTACGGACAAACTTAGCCAGACACATATGGTCCACATTCAAGACAGGTTTTTATCTTGTATCATGTTGTGAAGGAGTGTGTGCTTTCTTAAATAACCTCAAAGGAGCTAAAGAAATCTAAAGGTTGTGGTTTTGGTAAAATTAGCCTTTCATTGTTTTTCTAATGGTAAGGTATGTCGATGTCTTCCGCCTCACCAGTGTCCCACAGACCTAATTGTTGGAGGTTTTCTATGGGAGCAAAAAATATCTTCCAGGGCTGGACCAAAAATATATATACAGAAAGTGGTGAAAGATGGCATGTCTCACAAATAAGAAAGTAAGAAAAGACAAAAAAAAGGGACTATAATGAAAGTTTGATCCTCAGACTAAAGCTGAGGTTCAGGTTTGTGTTAAATTGTAATTTCTCAAGTGTGCAGCCTTGCCTGCAATTTCTGCAAGATTTTAAGGAGCTTGTTTGCCTCATAGATTATATATGTTAACAATTATATTATGTATGTTTTGTAAATTAACAGCATATCAAGTGAAAAATAAATGAGGAAAAGAATTTACTTTACCCTGACAGATGGGAAACTGTGAAACTCTTCAACGTCGCTGCCAGCTTTTTAGCAATGGTAAAATAGCCATTTGTCCCGCTTCATTGTTTATTTAATATTTCTGTCTTTTAGCGACCTTTAACAAACAGCATTTCATACATGCCCTAAACCTTTGCAGGCTAGACGCCATGGATGTTTTTAGACTTTAGATTACAGCTAAAACATTGAAAAAAAATTGTTTAGAAGAGAATGTGAATTTTATGAATATGGAGGAAACCAAGTTAAGATGGCGCAAGTACCTGCGCTTGTAAATTTGAATGGGAGCTTTAATTTTTCTGTGCTTAGTAGTAATTGTTGTTTAACTTGGTTAAAAGTTAAAAAAGTAAAAGTTTTCCATTTCCAGTAGCAAGTGATGTAGCGGATGCAGATTTTTCTTAGAATATGGAAAGTAAACCACAGTAACCCCTAACCCTTCATTTTTTCAGAGAAATTGATGAAAGAAATGTTGAATAAGAGATGCGTTGAGTTAGTGGTTACTCTAGCAACAGAAAGTTAGCAGTTACTAATATATAGCAACAGAATGTTTAACTGAAACCAGCCACCGGTGTCAGAATAGTGAAACATTAGGCTGTGTGTCCACCAAAGTTTTATTCCCCAGCTGAAAACGCCTGCCGCTCTTCTGAAAACGCCCAGCGGGGAGCGCTTGAGAGCTCTCTGGAGGCATAACCTTTTTTTCAGCTGAGACGCTTTGGTTGCTAGGATACGGAATATCTGCGGAAGTATGTGTTGCAAGCATAGACTGTATATTATATTTATATACCGTCTATGGTTGCAAGTATCTAATTTCGCAGATAGTTTGCGTTATCAACAAATGCTGAATGTAAAAATGTCAGCACAAGGTAGAGTACTTGCTCTGGCCCTTGCTCTTGATTAAGAGAAGGCTGAAGCACATAGGGAGGGAGGACGGACCTGCCGGTCTATGTGGGTTCATGAGAACGAAATGTTCCTCCAAGCATTATTTTTCATATTGATATTGTGGTAGTCCGGGGATATCATCTGGTACAGACATGGATACTCAGAGACCAGCAGTATTCATTTCTCCTCCATTGTTGTCGTTGTTCAGCACTTGTACATGTACAGTAGGATGTGATGGTTGGTCTTTGTGGTATTTGTCCCACCCAGAATAGATTGCAAACAATTCAAAAAATACACTGACCTCAGGAAAAATGCTTTGGTGGACATACCTTATTCTGCTTTCTTTAGAGCCAAAATAGAACTTTTCTGTAGCAGGAAAAGCTGATGTAAAACACTAAAAATAATTATGATAACAAATGCATGACCAAACCCTGTTACTACAAAGGCCAGAGACCAAAATAAGCCCAAGCTGTTTCAGGGCCTGCCGCCTATTTCTGCTTGGCAATAACATGCCTGTTACCTATCAATGAAAGACACTAACTCAAGCTCAAAGATTTCATGGCGTAAAAGAAGAATAACAAACTCGCCATCATGTTTTCCAGCAATTAAATGGCTGAGGAAAAGAGCACAACCATGCCAAACCTGTGAGCTGCATGCTTGCTCTGACTGGAAAACATGACTCAGTTGCACCTACAGTATAAGTTGAAGAGATGCAGGCCGTGTTTTAGGATCTGCAGCATGTGGGAGGAAAATAACCTTGTAAACAAAGCTGGCTCATGTCCTCAATCATACCTGTAAAATACTACAGGAGTCTGTAAAAACTAGACGTACTTTTGTGGCTATACAGTATAAATGGCAGGTGGATGTAAATCACTTAATTAATTTTACTCACAGGACCAAAATACACCAGTTCTTCCATATTTTGCATGACTGTGCCTATGATGACAGGTGGTATGATGACCACTAAATCTCCATCCAGCTCATGAACACAGATAAAAAAATGTGTAAATCCTGTTTAAACCTCCTGTCCTGAACACCCAGACAGTTATCAGTCCAAGCTCTGTCTGCGAGGCCATATATGGGCCAATCTCTAGCTATTAGACGTGTTTGTTGGGTGTTTTACACAGCCTGTTATTCTGAGAACTAGCTCCAGATGTAGCACAAGGTATTTGTAGCAAGGTCTGGCCAAAATGCAACCAAAAGCATCCCAGTACCTCCACAGAGAGAAGAGGGTTCTTCAAGAGATCTATGGCTAAGACTTGTTCAAAATAAAAATGCTAAGAAATATGAGGAAATAATCCAGTGTGGTTCTTCTAATACTCATGATCTGGAATATTTCATAAACTTATATGTGTTTGAAGACTTCCATAGACTATGCACACATGTATCGTTAAATAAACAGTTATAGTTATAGTAATAATAATAATTAATAGTTCAGTTCAACATCTCTCTCACCCACTCTTCTTGCCTGTATTGCCTGTATGTGCAGTAATGTTTCGCAGTGTCTTATCTGCAAACTAAGCTGTTGTATACTTTGGATGTACTCAGAGAAAAACATCTGAAAGAGCTTAGGAACTTTCTAAAAAGGGAGCTTACACTCTATTCTGCTGCAGATTCTTTTGGCATTAATGTTAATGGAGAGTCAACAGAAAAGTGGCGACTTTAAACAAAATTCTGCATCTGGTTTCTTTTTAGAAAAGTTGAGAAATGTTCAACTCTTTAGAGTATCACATTCGATATGGACTAATCAACTGGTTTCCTGCAATATCAGCCAGAAACAGAAACTGTAGAATAAAGCTCATTTGAGCATAAAAAATTTAACTCTCTGTGGGACAACAATTCTCAGCTTTTCAGTTTCAGTGAGAATAGTTTGTGATAACTGATTGGATGGTCTTTGGGTATAAATAATGAAGAAATGTTAAAATGGTCGTTCCCCTTTGGAACCAAGGAAACAAATCAGAATAATATTAATCATAATATTGTGATCTCATTGATTCGCCACCCCCATATGGAAAAGGTTGAAAGTAATTACAATTACTATACACAAAATCTGTAGTGTATACACTCATTTGTGAAATTTTTTTTTCAATCTCAACCTAACATGGCTTTCAATGTTATATAGGACATATGGGGACCATTAGAAAAATGGCATGGATCAAAATGAATTAAAGAATGCAATAATTCAGCTTCTCTTGGAGAAGACTCGACTCAGCTTTAAAATTGTCTTGGGTACCATTTTTTAAATAAATTGTTGAAATGATCACTGACAGATTTTCTCTGCTTGCAAGTTTCGAAGAGAAACTTAAGAATGAAATACAAAAACTTCTCAAACAGTACAGTGAGCGTGCCGTCCAGAGAAACATGGACTTACCAACGATGGTTACGCCATCACTCCCACACACTAAGAAAAAGACTGATCCCCTGTGCACACTTACGGACTCAAATGCTGCTGTTTATTGTGAATTGCACCTCTAAATAACGTCCTGGCACTGCCCACCGGGATTCAAAGGAGCAAAAGTCACTCAGTGTTGCAAAATGGAGAAGTTGAGAAAGGGTCAACTCATGCAAATGTACTCTGACGCACAGGAGTGACAATCTAGAGAAAACCAATCATGCTTGTTTTGAATCCCTCAGGAAACGGAAAACATAGTTACTTTCTTCTCCAACTCAACTACGTAAAAGTACTTCAAGCAAAATGGAGGAAACACCAATTGTTGCGGCTTCACCATTCAATATGATATAACTTTATCGTGCTAACAGGACTTGAAGAAGGAAAACGATGTACGGAAACTTGTTGCGTGCCGGTGTATCGGCAACGGGAAAAAATAACTCCTCAATCAGACCTGAGCATGTAAAAGATGTGCTCAGCACAAGCTTCAGGCTCACGAGAAGTCAAGAGAAACCCTGCTACTCTTGGTCCATACTCCTGATTAAAGGAGTAAAGAGTAAAACTGTTCTCACTCACGTCAGCCTACAGGGTTTCTGGGAAGTAAAGTTACATCATGCCACCATTTGGGCTGGCCAACAAGCACAGTTGTCTAGTGCAGCTTAAAAGCTAAAAAGACAAAACATGTCTCTTAAGTAATGGTCCTCCTCTTGAGCTGTGTCAGCCAAAACAAGTGACTACAAAGACAAAAGTTTCTCCAGCAGGCGCCTCTGAGATGATAAAAGTCTGGGTTCTGGCTCAAGGACATTTCAGCAGGCTTAGACACTGGCTATCATGGGAACTCAACATGTGACCTTTCAATTATGGACCAATCTCTCTGCTGCCATCACGTCTCCTGAACAGAGCTGTCGGAACCCTGTCCTATCTGCATGGAGATAAGCTTGTAGAAATGATGGACTGATAAAGCAGCTTTTAACCTCATGATGAATGGAGCACGATTCACCTGGCTCTTTCATCTTGTCATTTTGGTTTTATCTTTCTCTGTTTCTGCTCTCTTTTCCCCCCTTTGCTTGTCCAAAACTAAGATTTAGGATCAGATCCACTGACACAGAAAATACTACATATTGCACTTATCATGCCATGAACGCAGATGTTTTCAGCCAAAGATGAGGCTCCATGATCCTGCTAGCAATGAAATATTGATGTGCTCGAATGCATGGGAGACACTGGCCGAGTCATAAAGTTGAGTGAAGGGCGACGGAGGCAACGTAAGAGCTGGAAAAAACAAAAAGTCAAAGTCAAGTGAGAAGTCAAACAAAAAGCGAATGCGGATAACACAGAGTTGAATCTGTGCTCACATTGGAAAACTGGCAGCCGATGCGAGTGTGTTTGTGCATGAATGTGTGTGAGGCGAAGGGGCCTCCCGTGCAGTTTTGCTGGAGCCACTTAGCTTTTGGATGGCCGGCATTTAATTTAAAGAGAGGCCGGTTGAAAAGCCCGGTTTGATTGCTTTTCTAAAACAACCTCATCTAAAAGCCTTAAATAACCAAATACCTCTGTGACGACGATGAAGCGGTTCCAAACTCTTTACTGCATCTCTGTGCCTGGGAATACACACACAGCCACATCCATTTAATGGCATCAGCCGTGTGGTTACGGCATGAGTGGGTAGCTCGGGGGAGAGGAGGTCTTGAAATGAAATTAGGATTAGTGAGAGCAGTTGATTCCTCCAGGATCCTGCTGGTATGAAGCCAGACAGCTCTTAAACCTGTTTCTGGGTCTGTCGCTTCTCTTTCTAACTCTATCTTCCTTAATTTTTCTGCCCTTCCAACTTCTTTCCTTCTGTCTCTGTCTCTATCAGCCTCTCTTTGTCTTGCTCTCCTCTTATAACAGAATTGACATTTACAAGGAGGCCTCAGCAGGGTTCGCAGAAGGTAACAGCCATGAAGTCTGACACACCTCCAGAGTTTTCTCATTCACACACACACACACGGGTGAATTGGTCATGAGGCTACTGTGGCATCACGCCAGGGTTTTTCCAAATGAACCAGCAGGAGGAGGAGGAGGAGGAGGAGGAGGAGGAACTGCAGCGGTGTACGCTCTGAAGACGTTGGAATTTATTACGGCACCGTGTCACAGACCGAGTGATATGAAATAACAACAGCTAATGCTAATTTCCAGAACTCAGAAGTCACAAGTCCAAATTTCCACATTACAGTTTCACTTATTTTGTGCCAATCACTGAGACATGTGATGTTTGAAAGACATTTTGTTTGTGCCTCCAAATCTAGCTTTGGAAGTTCATAAAAGTGGTTTGGGACTGAATGGTTTCCATTTTTTTCAGCTAGGGAAATGTTTTGGTGGGTAAATGAATGACTACTCTCCCTCCTCTATTACTTAATGTATCAGTGATTGGTCCCTGAGCAAGGCACTAGTCCTTCAACAGTTCAAAGCTAAAAGTCCCAAGTTTTAAATCCCACGCAACTCTTCAGTTTTCACCCCAATAGTCACTCTTCTCACCGACTTTGAAACAGCAGCTAGCTTGAACATCATGATTAAAAACAAGAAGACATAATAGAGTACAATAATAATAGTCATAATTTTTTTCTGTGACTTGGCAGGGAGACATGGCAGACTACACATTAGACCTCAACCGAGCTTAGCTTTTTATCTTTCATGACTTGTGTGACGTCCATAGGTAAAGTGCCATTGAGCGTCTTTAATGCTCCACCTGACACTACCAACAACGAATGTTTATGTACCGGTATGTTATATATGGTATGTACGTTATATAGTATTAGAGTATAGTATGTTAAATGAAGTAAAGTGAAAATAAAACCATTCATCTTCACTTGGCGGTGAAGGTGGGCTTTGCCTTTATATAATGTAGCACAGGATAATGCGCCTGACTCGAGGGAGGTAGTCAAATGATTGCAGGTTCACGGAGATGAAAGAAACCATCACTCAACAATCTGTGCTCATATTGGCCAACGTCACAGAACACAAAGAATCGGTTAAACTAGGTGAGAGAAGCCCAAAAAATGTTGTGTTCCCGATGCCACATGTCTGTTGGGTCAGGCCATTATTGGCATGATAGTGTGTAGTCTGAATGTGGTATAAGACAGTGCCTGTATATAATGCACATACTTTACATCTGTATTAACTTAGATCTATTTCCTCAAACTACTACTTTGGTGCTTTCCTTTTGTACAGCACTTTGGTCAGCTTAAACTGTGTTTAAATGTGCTCTAGAAATAAACTTTACTTACTTACTTACTTTACTTACTGCTGTAAAAATGCACTGATTCCGTTTGCTTACAGTAAGCGTACCATAAGGCAAATCATGACATTAATGACCCAGTAGAGTATGTCTTGGTGGAAACATCAGAGGACCATGTTTTAACGCATGATGACTGAGGTACCATTGGAGAAGAGTTAAGAGCTTGCTATTACAAGATGTTTCAACTTGTCACAACCCAAAATGCATCAAATCGAGGCTAAATGGCTCAAAGTTGCATGCAAAAAACCCCCGCCAAACCTCACTTCCTGTACTTTTCTGGCAGTCAACTGATTTTGACTTGATTGTCAGTCCAGAGATGCTGAACGTTGAAAGCTGAACCCTCACAGACTGCACAAACCACATTATCATGGTCTTGATCTCCTAGAAAATCAGTTGTGATGCCAACTCATGAATCAGGCTAAAGGTGATGCTGAGAAGCCCTCGTGTAAACAGTCTCTATAATGGAATCCTCTGCAGATCGNCTCAAACTACTACTTTGGTGCTTTCCTTTTGCTTTCTTTTTTTTTATATTCTATTTTATTTTATTGACAGAGACAGCTGGAGAATGACAGGAATGTGGGGAGAGAGATGGGGGAGCGACATGCAGCAAAGGGCCACAGGTCGGATTCGAACCCTGGGCCGCTGCGGCAAGGACTGAGCCTTTGTACATGGGGCGGATCCACTACCAACTGAGCTAATCAACACCCCTGGTGCTTTCCTTTTGTACAGCACTTTGGTCATCTTAAACTGTGTTTAAATGTGCTCTAGAAATAAACTTTACTTACTTACTTACTTTACTTACTGCTGTAAAAATGCACTGATTCAGTTTGCTTACAGTAAGCGTACCATAAGGCAAATCATGACATTAATGACCCAGTAGAGTATGTCTTGGTGGAAACATCAGAAGACCATGTTTTAACGCATGATGACTGAGGTACCATTGGAGAAGAGTTAAGAACTTGCTATTACAAGATGTTTCAACTTGTCACAACCCAAAATGCATCAAATCGAGGCTAAATGGCTCAAAGTTGCACGCAAAAAACCCCCGCCAAACCAAGAATCATTTAAGTACTAAACCTCACTTCCTGTACTTTTCTGGCAGTCAACTGATTTTGACTTGATTGTCAGTCCAGAGATGCTGAACGTTGAAAGCTGAACCCTCACAGACTGCACAAACCACATTATCATGGTCTTGATCTCCTAGAAAATCAGTTGTGATGCCAACTCATGAATCAGGCTAAAGGTGATGCTGAGAAGCCCTCGTGTAAACAGTCTCTATAATGGAATCCTCTGCAGATCGAAACCTGGCACTCCNNAAACCTCACTTCCTGTACTTTTCTGGCAGTCAACTGATTTTGACTTGATTGTCAGTCCAGAGATGCTGAACGTTGAAAGCTGAACCCTCACAGACTGCACAAACCACATTATCATGGTCTTGATCTCCTAGAAAATCAGTTGTGATGCCAACTCATGAATCAGGCTAAAGGTGATGCTGAGAAGCCCTCGTGTAAACAGTCTCTATAATGGAATCCTCTGCAGATCGAAACCTGGCACTCCAACTTCCATGCATAAGGGGAGTATGGGAACCATGCAGCACGAAGGAGCCAGCCACTGTCACGCTTTATCTGTTCTTTTTATGTAGATATCTAAAAAGTCAAACCTGTCATGCTTCCAAAGTGCTGTGTCATGTGGGAGTCAAGTTTAAACCTGTCACACATGCACAGAGCTCTGCGTTAGCAGCAGGAAGCACAGAGGTCAATCATGCACTGCGCTTGGAAAACTGATTTCACGATTCAGATTATAAAAATCTCCAAGGACACAGTGAAGCTGCATTAAACAGATACAGACATCTTTTGGCATTGAAACATTGTATTACAAACTTTTCAACAGATTTAGCAAAATTGAATAAAGTCAATAAAATCACCAGCAGGACTTTACATTACTGGAGCTTAGGTTATGCTTCAAATAATTGTTTATTCATTGTGTGTGTGTGTGTGTGTGTGTGTGTGTGTGTGTGCGCGCGTGCGTGTGTTCTCAATGCTAAACCAAAACAGACAGTTTGAGAGGGGAGTAAGGTTTCAGACCACATCCCAGAGTGTTACCATAGACTAAGTGGGTTTTTATGGTGCATGTGTGCATATGTGTGTGTGTGTCCTTCATTACAATTCAACCTTGAGGGATGGCTGATGTCATCTGCATAACAGAGCTTTGAGAACAAAAGATGTACAATATGCTCTCTGTTTCAATGTGTACAGTGCAGTAAATGTTTGTTTCTTTTTGTTCTCTTTTTTCCTTCATCTTGCTTTCTTTTTCTCTGGACAAACTAGTCATGAAGGAAAGTCACGTGGAAGAGCAGAAAGTTTGAATACAGCACCTGTAAATCACAGCTGTATCCACACTGTATGAACTACAGTGTCTACTGTGTGTGATATAAACAGCATTCACCCTGATCTAACACTCACATCTCCGATCAATTGTACCTTTGTCTACTTTTATTTGATTCAGGCTAAGACAGATGCTAGAATGATGAAATCATATGTATAATGAAAACATCAAAATAAAAGGACAACATGTGTTATAAGCGCCTCATCTGAGAGTGACTTCGATCAACTTGCAAAAGGGAACGTTGGAAAAAGTCTGGCAGCACCTCCTCCAACATTGCACTTTCTGTACAATGCTGTACAACATAACATGGTGATGTGGACACTTAGCTCCTTCTGTAGATGGTGTATATGTGCTGACAGTTCATGTTCTATCACTTATTTGTTGTGTTTATTTATACACCTTGAAGATTTGATTTATTTTATATCTCACACCTCTTATTTTATCTACCTTTTATTTTATTATATTTTTCACAACTTTTTCTTTGTCTCAGCTTTCTGTAATGCCATTGTTCTATACACCCTCAATATATACATACGCAGTGGACTGTAATTCATAATTTTCACAACATTCATTACCAGCAAGCATTTGACGGGAAGCAATATGCGGAAAAAGGTCATCATCAGCAAATACAGACACAAATCTTTCATAATACGCAGTACTGACAGTGTTTTAATAATTTAGCTGTCAGCTATGTTTTGATCCAATTTCAAAAAGATACTTAACGAAGCATCAGCTATAAACAAAATGAACTTATCTGAACTTAAAGTTTGGGGCCAAATTTTCACTTTGCTTGGGCTATCGTATAAACAAGTATCCATTATTAAAAAGTTTGGTGGGGCCCTAAAAGCATCCTGAAGTAGTAAAATAAACAGTTCTTGTATTTTCAGTGCTCCCCAACCACCAAAAGCCCCAATAGGGATCAAAAAAGTGTTTTGCGATTGTCAAAGACATACAGCTAATGCTTCTGTACTAAAATAACAATGTGATTAAATCCACTCTGGCACACCATACCTGCCAGGCAGAGTCCGAAGATGGTGAGAAGAACCAGGATGTAGAGGGAGACGATGGCGTACTTGATGGCTGAGAGGGAGTTCAGGTGGCTGCAGCACTGATCCTGCTTCCTGCGACGCTTGCCAGAACCTGACCAAGACAAAATAATCAGGACTGGAAACAGGAGAAAAGTCCAAGTAGAGGTGCAAATATTTATCAGTTACAATATTTCACGTTTTCTTATGAATAAAACAGCAATAGAAATTTGTATAGATACAGTATAGATGCACAAATACAATCATATAACAGAATTCACACAAGTGGATTCTGTTATATGATTGTGAAATACACACACACACACTCACACACTGAGGAGCTACAGTATTACTATAATTCATGTCATCACTTAACACTCCTCTCCGGGTCAAACAGATGTTGGAGAATTAGTCTTGATAAAACTGACACAGCGCTGTGTGTGTGTGATAGCTTGGCAGGAGGCGGGGATTAGGCTGTCGATGTTGAGGGAACATTCCCTTCAGGTCAGGAGGATGAAGAGATTTTCGAAAGCTTGCTCTGGAGTCACATCCCTCATCAGTCATAGGAATAGGAATGTGATATTACTTTTAAAATGTTTTCAGACATCAGCTCATAAGTGTGTTGTTTGCAAAGTAATTATCCTCAACATTGCTGAAGAAATGAATGTGTGTTTTACCACACACCAGCACTGAGCAACAGTGGTGGAAGACATTTTTTTACAGGAGTAAAGTAGACTTATTTTGGCTACCACCAACATGTTACATACCTGGACATGAGGGCAACAAGAGCTACTAGAAAAGACAATATTAAGTGTAATTTATATAAATATAAACGACTGAATTGAATTGACAGTCTTTGTGTTATACTGTAGCTTGATATGCATGCAGTTTACAGCGACAACAGGGGCAGATTTGGAATAAGAAGTCCTTGATTTCAGATGGAAGTGGAGAAAAACANNAAAAGGGTATATATACTGTATACATAAAGTTTAGCCTATAGGCAAAATGTCTGCATCCTCACCAGTTGATTATCCATGTAGAACACATGGAAAAAGGAGAAGCGTTGTTGTACAGCAGATTTTGTCAAGTTAGCCCTATTACCAGGAAAAATGTTCAACACATCACATCACCTGTCTTTCTAACTTAACACAGTTTGGATGCTTACTATAATGTAGGAAAACATATCTGGAAAAGTGACATAAAAGTGAGATTTATGCTGTATTCTTAGCATTTTCAAACAATATGTTCATTTACAAGATACGACTTTGAGGATAACTGATATGTTTAGTAAATGTATCAAAGGTAAATGTCACCTAATCCAAAAAAATCAGGACCAAGCGGCTACCGTGCTAGATAGCATTTGGGATTAGCTACCATGCACTGGAAGTGTTAGTCATGAATGAAGCTTCAAAATAATGTAGTTAGCTAATGATATGCTAACTCTCAGCCTTGGAAGAAGGTTACTAACGCAACTTACAACGTCTCATGTTTTTGGTTTTGAATAAGCAAAAATAGAAATTACCTTCAAAAATCTTTGGTTAGCAAGTATTTGCTACTGCTAATCTCTTCAAAATGTTGAGAACACTCTGAAGCTTGACAGTCATCCCGTGCCTAGTTACGGTTGCTAAGCTACAGTATGACAGGTTTGAGGGAGGGGTTTAGTGAATGTCAATGGGTTGTTTGCATATGAAGTCACGTGACTGCGTTGCTGTGGCAACAATGGCAGATGGGGGTCAGGAAGTGATTTTCTACAAACTATCTACTATCACAAGCTCTCAAAATGCTTAAGGTTTGAGTTGTTTACATTTGCTCAAATCAATCAAACCGAGAAACCACAAGGAGATTTTATCGAGTACCAAAAGTTGTTATTCACACGGGGGAAAAATGCAAGAAATTGAACGAAAAACGTAAGGGCTTTCCTCCATCTCGTCCATTCTGCTTTCCACTTCCTGACCCCCATCTGGATTTCATCGGAATCACGTGACTGCAAACAACCTATTGTCAACTATTTGATGAAGCAGAAATGCACCAAATGTCATTAAAAAAATCAGCCTGAATACTGTACCAAGTGTTTGTTTTGAAATTAACTGGATGGATGGAAGAAAAGCTGGAAACCCAGGAGATGATGTGAATTATGAACAGACAGGTGTCTCAGGGAAATCACTGTGACGTGAACATCATGATAAATATTGCACCCGCTGGGACATTATGAGGTTATAATGAGATTCTATCTTCCTGTGAATAGTCACAATGTTGGCTCGAGTCTGACTTTAAAATATAAACACTGATTTTTGCAGCGTGGCCTCCCAACAGCATGGTTTCATTTGGACCATGACAATCTGTCAGTGGACACTGGTGGATTGTTGCTGATGCACACACACACACACACACACACACACATACACACTTCCCCTCCATGATGAAGAACACACACTCCTCCAGCGTAAGACAAACACAGCTGGCTCAGATGTGTGTGCATGTCACGTGGATGGAATGTATAGAAACAGAAATTGCACTCGAGCTAGTCTGCCTCTTCAGTTAAACTCATGCTGAACCTCCAAACACACATTTTAAAAAGGAGGAGGCAAAACAACCACACATTATACAGACACCTTCATAAAAAAACAGACAGGAAAATAAAAGCAGCGGTCTGGAGCTTCAGGGGGAAATTATCACATAGTTTTCTGCCCTCTGACGTTTCTTTCTCCAGCCTGCACGCATGAAAAGTTTTAGGACTGTAAACAGCTCAACATTTTGGGAAAGGCGCTTGTTTGCTGTTGTTCCCAGAGTTAGATGAAAAGATCGATTAGAGCAGGGAGGTGATTAGTTTAACATAAACACTTGAACTGGACTGTTTTTTTTTTGCCAAGAAATAGCTTGTAACTCCCCCTAAAACCACAATGGTTGTTTAATCCGAACCAGGACAGAAATTGTACATATTGTCTTTATCTTTATTTTATAATATTTTTAATATTATTGTCTATTTTATATTATTGTCTTCTTCATATTTAATTTATGCTTCTGACTTGCAGTACATACTTTACTACTGTATGTTTATTGTTATGCACCAACATACCAAGACAAATTCCTTGTATGTGAAAACCTACCTGGCAATAAATCTGATTGTGATTCTGATTCTGATTCTGAAAAACAGCAGTTTAGAGGTGCTGGTAGGCTTATGCTTGAGCTAGGCTAGCTGTTTCACCTGCTTCCAGTCTTTATGCTAAGCTAGGCTAATCGCCTAATGCACATACTGTACATGAAAGTGGTATTGTTCGTCTCATCTAAGTCTTGTAAAGAAAGTTTTGACAATTCCTTTAACAATAATTTTCTTTAACATTATGGTAGTTGCAATTATTTTAATTAATTAGTTAACATTTACCCTATTAAATGTAAGAATATATATATATATATTTTAAAAAAGGCAATCACAACTTCCAAAAGCCCAGGGTGACATCTTAAAATTACTTATTTTGAACAAAACAACAGTCTAAAATCCAAAGATATTCTGTTCACAATGATATAAAATTGATAAAAGTTTCAAATTCTCACATTTGAGCAGCTGGAACTGCTTGATAAATAACGATTAATCCATTATCAAAATAGTTTGTCCACTAAAAGCTCTCCTCAATTTCTTGGGGTTTTGTTACTGTACTTTAAAATACTGATTTGTACAGCTTTGTGTGTTATGCATCAGTGCTGCTTGTATCTAATGATTGTTTTCTTTTGTGATCACAGAAAAACAGCACAGCACAAATGCACCCTAGTGAAAATAAGATGTTAAAAGTTTTCAGAGATGTTCAGCGACGCTTTGGAGCTTTTCCAAGTGACATAAGAGAGACAGTAGAGTCAATATTCATTCATCAAGTAAATGTAAACACATTTGAAAATTACATAATTGCACTGCTGTATGTTCCCTCTGCCTCAGTGCTCGAAGTGGGCCGGCGCCACTTCTAAATTTTACTCATTCTTGTTCTTCTTTTTCTTGCGCACTGGCACTTCTCATAAGCTGCTGGTACTCTTTTCTGCCCTCTCCATATCAGATTCTCCGGGCGATTTGTAATGGCCCTAAATAAACTGCATTGCAGGGGGCACTAAGTGATGCTCACCTATTCCCGTTCTCGCCTGCCTGCTTTTCTCTGTCGGCGACTAGTCTAAGAAACGTTACATTAACCTAACAATAGTGTTGGCCTGGCTCCAAAAGGGCACAAAGAGAACACGAACAGAGTTGGACGATGACACAACAGAGCTTCATGGTGATGCAGAGGTGCTTCGTTTGTCTGACATGCTACAAGTAGAGAGAAGAGAAAGTATCCAGGGATTTCTCCGGGAATACAAGTTCGGTAAAGTTGGAAATATATTCACAGATTTGAACTTCCTGCATCAATAACTCGTAAGCAAAATGTTGTTAAAACACAAACAGTGCCTCTTTCCAACCGTAGTAAGCCATCCTCTGAGCTGGACACAT
>NTHP01000210.1:217970-235805 GCA_003416845.1 Oplegnathus fasciatus
CATAACTTCACTCTTATTCAGTGTAGTGTCACCAAAATCACTCCACACATCAATGCTCTCCTGTTGGTTATACTACAACACTTAGTTTGGGGGGACGTTTTTTGGGAAAAATATTCAATAGCTTCACTCTTATACAGTGTAGTGTATGATTAGACACTCTTTCTGATGACAAAATGTGCTTAAATTGTAAAACACGGAATTTGGGAAAAATAAAATGGAATCTAAAATGGATTTCATAGAGCCCTACGTGATGTTGTAAACATCAGCAATATCAGTAGGCCTATCTTTTATCCACTGTAGAAATTCAGAATGTAATACTTCATGATTTTTCTGATACCGGCCGATGCACACGCCAACATGTGAATAAAGGGAGTACTGGCACTTATTTTTTTCCATTTCAAGCAGTGCTCTGACTCATGTCTGTCTGGTGATGGTGGTGTCAACACACTGTGCTGTTTAGACACTTTGAATTTAATAAGCAGATTAGACAGGGATTAGCAAACTTGGAGGCTTATTTCATTAGTAAACTTGGAGGTGCAACAATACATTTTGACCCATTTTGACACACATCCCGAGTCTGTTTATTTCCAGCAGGGCCAGTGTGAGTCTGTTACTGGCACTATCTGTGTATTTGGCTGTTCATCGCGAAATTAGTGAATTTACAAGGACAGGGCATTGTTCCCTTTACTTTAACTTTCCAAATCAAATACACATGGTGCTTGGCAAGTGACACAGATTCCATAAAAGTCTGTAATTGGCACGTGATGGTGACATTACATGTGTGAGCACAGCTAGTTTCCCAAACAAAATAGAAAATGCTTTAAAGGCGCTAATCTATGTGTGTATATTTAAACATTAACATATCATTGTCAAATTAATTGTAATGTGCTGTTATAATTACTATACACAAGTGAGACCACAGTGGAGAGGCTTGATAACATCTCATGCCAGAGTTCACCACATTATGACCACATTTACCCCGTAAACCCTGATTTTTCTTCCTGGATAAACCCTGCCCTTTACCCATAATGCATAGAGTGTTTCATTCATAATGCACACTGGCCCTGGAGTTGTGTGAATCATGGTTGGACCACACTCTCATAGAAACCTTCCGTCTGCTTTGTTTTGCTCTTCTCTACTACACCCCAATAAAATAAACTTCACCACAGTCGGGAATATCTTCTCTAATTGAACGAGGTGTGAAAATGTTCCAGGATTAGAAGAGTTGGATGAGGACAGTCCCTCTGATGTGTGAAGCCATTGTCCACTTTCCATTAAAATGTCAACAAATTCTCCAGTTAATGTTCACTTAAGACTTTCCCACCGAACTCGCAGAGCCCTGGGTTGAAACCTGAGAACACCACAGGGTCAACAACTGTGGATTTGTTGCAGCTGCACCTGTACACACACACACACACACACACACACACACACACACACACACACACACACACGAGCAGATGTTGCTCCTGGACATTCCTGGCTTTCATAGATGACCATAGCGAGAGGAGAGCGAATGCCAAGCGGTGACAGCATTGCCTCTTCTTGTGTGCGTGTTAGCGTCTGTATTGGTTATTAGTGTGCGTGGGCGTTTCTGTGTACACACATAAATGGTTCTGCAGAAAGTCCCCTTCTGAAAATGAATCATGGCGTGTGAAGATCTGCGTCTAAGTCGTGTCACTTCTGTGCCAACACACGCACACACACACACACACACACACACACATAACACATTCGTAAGGTTCACTATTTTTGATATTTTTGATTTTTTCATAGAATAATTTGGAAATTAAAGAAACTGTTGAAGGTTAAATAAAAACAAATTTAGATTTTTAAATTTCTGTTTGCAATGCAAAAAGTCTGTGGTTTAAACTAGTTCTTTTTTACCCAATTCAAGGGATTCTGGTGCATGATGAACAGTTTATTTTTCCTGTTTTTCTCTCCTGCTTCTATTACCAGAAAGTACTCAGAGCTGTTCTTGTCATTAGAGGTCATTTACCACAAACTACCGTTGTCAGCGTCTCATTGCAGCAGGACATATTTTATGTGCGTGCGGATTTAAATCCAGGTGAAAAATGGTTTAAACCAATCTCCTCATTTGGAAAAAAAAATCCGTATTTTGTATGAAAATCTCTAAAAAAAGGAAAACAACAAGCCTCACGTTCAGCTTTGTAGCTCCCTACTGTCAAACTCTCCAAGTCTCAACCCTCCTGCTTACCTTCATCACACAGGTTGAGTTTGGACAAGTTGCGTCCATCGTAAGCCTCTTCATACATGGAGCCGTTCTCCCTCTCTTCATATGTGCTCAGATACATGGCCTTGTTCTCCATCTCCTCCTGACTGAAGAGAGAAGATACACACAGTATGATCCACTGAAATACATTACAGCATCTAGGTACAAAAGGTACAAAAAAACAACAATTGAGTATATGGGTCGAGAAACTAACAAATGTAGGTGCTTTCACACAGGTGGAGGACAGTTTCCTTGCAAGGTTTGGGTCCACATGTCCTCTTAGAGGCAATGGTCACTGCAAATCAATACAAAGTTATCATCACCTTTATCCTATAATAACAAAACATTTAAATTCTGATGGGAACAGTCTTTTCCAGGACGACAGTGCCCCGACCCACAGCTCAGGAGGGGTCACTGAATTGAAAATGAATATGAAAATGATGTGAATCATATGACAATAACCAGATCTCAACCGAATTCATCTTTTGGTGTTAAAAGTCTCCAGTCTCCGCGAAGTCCCTCTGGAATTGGGTAAGCCATGTGGTGAGGTTCAGGGTTATGAAATGCATTTCATCAGTGAGAGTCCTCACAGGTATAGAAGTTCAAATGTGTGTGTTTGTTTCCATTGGTGCCCTCTAGTGCTGTGAATCAGGTGAACCAGTTGTGAGAGCTCCGACTGTCTCCAATACAGGCACACACACACACACACACACACACACACAAATATGCGCCCAAGCTAAACAAACAGAAGGAAATCCTTGTGGTGTGAGGATTGTGGCTGTCTCAAAACCAGCGTTATGCGATTTGTTTCCTCCGCCAACAGAGTTGGACAGAGGTTGTGTTTTTGCCCTATTTCATCTGTCTGTTTGCCTTTTAGCAGCATATTTTTTAAAAAACTGTGAATGAATGTCCATAAAACATTGTGGAAACGTCGGCCATCGGGTAAGAAAGAACTGATTCACCTTTCAGATCAACTAGCCATGAGGAGTGTACGTGGCTGCAACATGCTCATTTCTGATTTAGACAAACTGCAACTGCTCTGCTGATTTTTCCAAAACATGGTACAGCGTTTGAATGGCAGCCCAAATGGAAATAGTTACTCAACAAATATAGAGCGGATAGCCACACACTTTTGAGATAATTGGCTAAAATGCTGCATCCATCATTCCATTCACACATCCATTTTCCACTGCTTATCCGGGTTGCAGTGGCAGCAGAATAGTAGTCTACGTGTCCCTCTCCATAACCACGTCCTCCAGCCTTCCTGGAGGGTACCGAAGTGTTCCAAGGCCAGCGTGTTCTGGGCCTACCACATGGTTTCCTCCAAGTTTGATCCTAAAGGCATCCTTATCAGATGCCTGAAAAAACCTTAACTGGGTCCTTTCAACACAAATGAACAGTCAATCAAAGTGAGCGTAGATTTCCTGCACTACAGGTGACGATTGCCGCGTCGTCAAACAACTCAAAACAGTTGTGTAATTGCAGAGTTGGTTAGAAATACTGTGCATTGACAATATAACATGATATCCATTGAATTTGGGTGTAATTACCTTAAATTCTGGCCTTTTCTGGACGTGAGGCATCCATGTTTGTTTAGCTTTAAAGCACTTTTGTATTGATAAGCGCCAAGTCACATATATGTGAGCTTCCCATCCGTAATTACGAGTTGGTGATTATAGGAAGTCCTGTACGACTTAAACGTAGCATTAGAACATAGATCTGCTGATAAATCCTCTTTCATAAACAGTACAATCTAACATCCAAATCACTGCGGACATGTCACAAATCTTCCAGCTGATCTCCTACTCCTTCATACCCTCACTTTTAAACAAGATCCAAAATCCTACAGCAAGAATTCGGCAAGAATATGAACACGAATATCTCATGTCCCATTTCAGATACAGCCATGAGAATGTGTCAATCTCCTGGGGCTTCATTTATAAAAGCACAACCTTGAATTAATTTGATAAAAAATGCTTATAACAAAAAATTAGCTCCAGAACTGTAACTGTATCTTAAGCAGCTGTGATGTATGCATCCCAAGTATTTCACCACCTATGGATTATGAAAGGTGAAAAATGAAGAGTGCTTTGACAGATATGGTTGCGGCAGGATTCCAACATGTCCTCGTTTCAAAACCAGGAGCCAAATGGGCACATAAATCTGATTTCTGGACATTTCCTGGGAGAAGAAAGTGTCTCAGAAGCCACTTATCATCACAGGAAGTAATTCCATCTTAAACACACAGTTGACAATGTCATCCAGCTGGTGCAGCCATTGATGGCTTACTCTGTTTGCAGTTCTGGTGCACAATCTATGGCGGCATGACTCAGTTTTCAATTACAGGCACACTGAATTTCACATTTTATTTGTCAAGACTCTCACTGATAATGAATCGCAATCAGTTGCTCCCTTTAGGAACAACCTTCAGTGCTTTTTGGGCAGATTAAGATTGTCACGTCGCATTACCTCGCAGCCACACAGCAGTCTATTTACTCTGAGCTGAGCACATTTGCTCTTCTAGTTTGGGTTTCTAGTTTCCCACGCTGCACGTGATGTAAACCAAATATGGCCGGCATATGAATAAAGTGAAAGGGAACACAGAACAAACAGATAAGACTTGTGGCAGAGAGGTTAGACGTAGACATCACAGAGGGATAAAATTAAATCTGCTGCAATCAGGAGTCGGTGGGTGTTAAACTCCCAGAAGCCCCGGTGGCAGATCTGTGGGTGTTTGACAAAGTCGTTAAAAAGCGCTCAGTCTGGACTTTCTCATTACAGAGGGGATGGAGGGGTCAGGTTGACATTTAGACTGAAGCTAGGCAGGAACCATTAGGGCTGCTAGGAGATCCCACTAAACTCTCCATACCCCTGCATACGTGTGTGTGTGTGTGTGTGTGTGTGACTGTGTCTACAGAGTGTGTGTGTGTGTGTGTTTGTGTGTGTGGGTGAGTGAGTTATCCTCTAATTACACTGGGTTTGGTGGGATATAACAGTTTATCACACACCCAGTTGGTCTTTGTTAGTCAGTGCCAGCAGAGGATGGTGGGAAAGCAAAGAGCCACCTCTGTCCGTGCTCTCTATCGCTGCAACTGTGGACAAAATAATAGAAACACCACACGAAATTTAGAAACAAATCTAAGTAACAAATCAAGGAAGTGTGTTACACAGGTGAACGTGCACAGTATGTGTCAGAATTAAAGGGACAGATACACAGAACAACTTTCCAGGGCGTCGTCCAGGAGCAGCTACACTGACCATAAGTGACAAAAGGTCTTGAAAATCACTGCATCCAAGCCCAAAACATTCACATGTACAACTTTGCGTAAGGAGCACGAACTCAGGAGCCATAACCTTTAACAAACTGTACTCTGCCTCCATGGCTCTTTCAGTCTTTTTCCTCCATCCAAGTTTGCATCTGATTAAAACACCAGAGAAGCCTTTAATGCGCAATATCAGCTGTTCATCATCAGCTGAGGGAGATTAAATCTGGTGATTTAATGTGACTGAACCCTTACGGGAAGTGGATTTCCACTTTCTTCATCCCTCAGATGACTGGAGGCTTTCCTTCTTGGAGCTCTGTCCAATCACTACAAACAGTTCAAGATGCAGCATGACGAGAAGCCAAGAAGGAACAAAGCTGCAGGAAAGGTGGTGTGCCCCTTGTATCTTATCAAAATTTGACACTCAAATATTGTCGGGTGTTCATATTATATGTCCTGGACCTCCACATGTGAAAAGATTAGCATGTTTTCACTTTGTTAAGGACAAATCTACTCCAGATAAATAGGAGATAATTGTTCATACTGGAGTAAAAGCACCAACATTACACTAAAAACTGCACTTATCCATATTTTTATATATAACTATTCTAAATCAATGCTAATGTTGCTCCGTGTCTGCTGGATGTGTAAGAAGGCAACTGTTGGCTAACACGTTTGCCACATCATCTTTCTGACATGATACTATGTTAGTGTTGTGTTTACAGCTTGTTCCACTGCCTGCAAGTGGCCAAATATTCAATTAATGCTGCTTTAATGCACATGCATACTTAATTTCCCTGAACATTAAGCAAATTGGCAGTTTCACATAAAAGTTACCAATTGGCAAAGTCTACGTGATTGAAGCCAAGAATTAGTAAGTCATTTTTTGTGTTTGGCAAATTAAAATGTCACATACACATTTGGGTTTATAATCTCTGAAATAGCTCTGACGTGTTGGTACTTGGGCTAAACAAGCTGCATCAATGAGCCCTAGAGTGCAGTTAACACCAACATCCAGCTACAGAAACCGTGAAAATGTATCTTTTTTTGCATGAGCATGAGCATCAGTTGGGTATAGTAAACAGGATCACTAGCCGTAGTTTTATCTAAGTGAATCCTAATCGGATCTTGCAGCGACTGAAGTTTTTATCATCATCATGTGGAACCAATACAAAACACAGATTGCTATAAACATATACTGAAGCCATATCTGAAATACAGCCTGTTTCTCAGTAAGAGCTTTGCTGGTAAATGACCAGTGATAGAAGAAGTACTCAGATCTTGTACTTAAAAGTGCCAACACAACAATGTAAAAATACTCCATTACAAATAATGTCCTGCATTCATACTTAAGTGAAAGTTTAGAAGTACTATCAGCAAAATGTACTTAAATAAATGTTTTTATAGTAAGTAAAAGTACTTGTTCTGCAGTAAAATGTCCCTTTTGACATTATTAGATTATTAATACTGATGCATCAATGTGTATGCAGCATTTTACTGTTGTAGCTGCTCGAGGTGGAGGTAGTTTTAACTACTTTGTATACAGTTAAGTAGTTTAGCCCAGTGGTTTCCAACCTAGAGGTCAGGCCCCTCCAAAGAGACACAAGATAAATCTGATGGGCAGTGAGATGATTAATGGGAGAGGAAAGAAGAACAAAGTTTTCATACACAAATGTATATATTTGCTTATTTTAAATATTTGCTTTTTTTTGGTGAAATATTGGATGATTTTCCTCTTTGAGTCTGAAACTGTTATTGACATGTAACCATGTGAGAAGGTTAGAGGGGAAATGTCTCTTTGGCGGAAGTGCTGACAACTCAAAGACATCTGAAACGTGACAAAGAGCCCCAAACCAGACACTGCTTCTTTGTAAGAGGTCACAAGACAAAAAGGTTGGGAACCACCAGTTTCATCTTCAGTGGATTGTATTTTAGAAATGTATCGTGTCTTTTTAATGTAAAATGTTCATCTGAAAAGTAACCAGTAAGTATAACTGTCAAATAAATGTAGTGGAGTAGAGTGTATAGTAGCATAAAATGGAAATACTTAAGTAAATATAAAGTTACTTTCCAGCACTGTAAATTCTACATGGAGAGACTCTGCCTGCAGCAGCTCCACACAGGTTTGGGTTTAGTCAACTCCAGAGAGACAGATTGACAGTTTGGTCAACTGAAAGTGAGAGAGAGGTTGGAGATTCACTCAACATGAGAGGAAACAATTATCTTGTCCCCCAACTGAGCACCTGATTGTCTGCAGGTCAGAGGGAACCAGCGCGTGTGGTCTCTCAGTATATGAGCATTAAGATTTGGACGTATTAAATGATTTAACAGAGCAAGCAGTTTACTAAAAGTCAGTGCATGTCTGATGTGCAATTTCTCCTACTAAGGTCAATTATGTCATTATTTCCTTAACGCATTAGAAGTTTGGAGCCTAGTTGTAGTCTCTCTCGAAACATGCAATCATCCCATGTCATTGCTCAATCATCCATGTGCAACATTAACCTATTTTCCTCGGTTAATTAAAGGCAAAGACACTTCACCCATGACCGCTGAAACACAAAGCAACAATTTTCTGCAGATGAGCTCCATTAAACGTGCATTTCCTCTCTTGTTGTACTGCAGCACACCGCTCCAATAAATAACATGCAGCAAACCAGCTTTTTTTAACTGTTGACATTCAGTCTAATTGCAATAAATATGTAACAGATGTCAGCGAGTGTGCCACCTTAAAAGGTCAAAAGTGTGGCAACAATAAATCATGTGGTGATTTCAGAGGAGCTGCAGCCTTTTTCAGATGCTGAACAAATGTCATTAACCTGTTAACACTCAACACAAAAGGACATTAATCACTAAACTAAGCTTTGACCAAGTCCTTCTCTGACCACTAAATCTGCTGATAATCTGCTGAAAGCTCATTCATCTGATTTTTTGAGTGAAAGGGCTCCCCAGTATATATTTTATACTGTTATTTAGATAATATATACATTTTTAAATGAATGACAGGTGACATGTTTCAAACAAGTGCAATAACTGCACAATCAAAAGAGGATTTAAGCATTTTAAGCAAAGTTTAAACACTTTGTTAGATCATGTTAAGACATAAAACACCAAACTGAGATGTAATGAGGAGCAAAAGTCCTTCTCTCTCACCTTGTCAGCTGTTAATTGGAAATAAAAATCACAGCTCCACGTTTCTCATAATTCCCCTCCAGAAAGTTGCGTCCTGACGCTGTTAGTCCCCCCGCCAGCTGTCAAAGTGTCATTCAAAACTGCGTGAAGTTAAGACAGTGACAGACAGTGAAAGGCTGCACCGTGCGCACACTTTCTCTCTCAGACAGTCAGCGGCTCTGTAGAGGAGAGCAAGCGCAGACATTTGGAGTAATATACCCACAACATCGTCATGTGACCATCACAAACCTCCAGCTGAAGTTTGCTCTGCCTGCCGAGCAGCTGGTGTACAAGCTGAGGGAGGTGAAGAAAGGTGGCTCCACCTGCTGCGCGCTGGCGCCCTCTGTTGGCTGCTGATGGTAAATTACAGGACTAGATAGTAACTGATGTTTTAAAGCCATTAACACAGAAACAGACAACACAGTTGATAGCAGGCTGGATACAAAATAAACAACAACAAAAAACACGGTATTTGGCCTTCACTTATACACTTAGTTAGATTATGCCTTCATGAACCCCTCGTAAACTCATCAATCGTGTGAAGGATCCCCACTTTTACCAAATTACTAACTGTAGCTTCAACTTTAGTTTGATTTTATTGACTGTAAAGTCGTAACAGACACAGACTTACTGACACGACACTATACAACACAAAGCAATTGTGCGTGTGTAAATGATTGTGTGCTCAAATCAATTAAATTAATTTCCCCAGGATAATCCACTCAGTGTCAGTGCTGCTTTACCGGGAGTCCTGGGTAAATACTAGCCTACCACCACTACTACTACTACATCTAATGATAATAATAATAAAATTTATTTATAGCCTACTGTACTTTTCAAAACAAAGCTACAAAGTGCTTTACATGGTTGAACCAGGATAACAACATTTCAGGACCGCAATGAGGCAAATAAAATCAGATAATTGAAATAATACAAAAATAAAATGGATAAATAACAATAATGGTTGTATAATAATAATAATAATAATAATAATAATAATAATAATAATACAAGATAAGACATAAAATAAAAACTTTAACTTTAAAATATTGATAAGTTCTCAAAGAAGATTTGAGAAGTGGTTTAAAAAAAGTGGCTGATTCTGCCTCAGATCTTCAGGCCTACATCAAAAACAGACAGTTTAAACATATCAAATAGTAGTAAAAGCTAATATAGAACCAGGACTTTTCATGTAGGCGCAGCTCACTAGCAAAACTATGTGTAGTTGTTTGTCCTATGATGATATGATAACAAGCACCACTAATGTTTTCATGTGATTTGATTCAACAAGATATATAATCATTAATATGCACGTGCTTTACAGTTACCAATATTTCTGACTGCACCTGAAGGCATCGCGAGCCGCTGTGCCGCGGGAGTGCGCGCCTGCGTGGTGGGCGGAGCCGGGAAAAGGAATGTACCTAATGCAACACTTCCATGAGCTGAACAGGTACAGACAAGGGTCGCCATTAGTATCTCATCAGTATCAGACGGACCGGGGCGGAGGTAAATATAACTTATCCCTCAACTAACACCTTCACAAAGTTGGTGAAGAAGTCAGCGTGTTGTGAGACCTACTGTCTGTTATACATGTTATTTAAAATGCAGCTGTTGATGGGTTACTGTAAAGCCCCTGGGCGGGCCGCCTGTCCTCTGACAACACGCCAAATTATATTCAATTTTTAAAATATTTTAACTAGGCTTAATTTAACAAAACAGGTACACACCTGTTATCGCACAGAAACACGTCTGAGACCAACTGCTTCAACTCGGGAATAGCCTGTCTACAAGAACACACCTAATTTAGTCAAAATGTCAACTTTTACAACCAGTTTATCAGGTTCTTACTATGTTTTTACACCAGAACACACAATTGAGCACAGCCTTGCACAGTGTCACTGCAAGACATTAAAGTTTTGGATCAAGTGATGGATGATGAAATGTTATACAAAACTCTGACACATTCTCAAAAGGCAGGAGTCCCTGTTTGATGAGTTCAGGCTTTGCCGTTTGCTAAAAGGAGACACAAAATCAAGCTCTACTTGTTCAAATTATGAACAGAAATTTGCCCAAACCTCCTTCCATGGGAGAGAGAATGCATCAAGGCCAGATTGCATCATGCTAAGTGGAGAAAAGCTGCAGATTAGAGAGCTGAAGTCTCTGTGAGCTAGGTCTTACGAAAGTTAGACCATTGAGCACTAAGCCTTTTTATAAAAAAACAAAAACAAAAAGGCTTGATAAAGAGATGAGGTAATTCTCCAAGGCACCACAAGATGGTAGGATTACACCTTGGGATGCACGAAGGATGACCACAACCTGCAACTTCAACATGTGTCCTGTTTAGTCTGGTCTAGTTTGGTTCATTGTACCACATGAAAATAATCCCACTTGAACTCTGGTGGTCTGCTGTATTTCCAAGTTATGTAGTTGTTCAAAAGAGAGAAAGAAAAGATGAAATCAATCCACGGGACACGACTGCTGTCTTCAGGTTACTCCGTGTATGTATGAAAATGTTAATGTTGAGCTATTTTCTTGTGGGATGTGAATCGGTATGAATGTCACAATATCAGGGCTGGATTCGGAGCCTCAGGACTATTTTGGCGACATGAATCTGTGTCATTTTCTGATTTAAATCTTAATTTCCCCAATTTCAGACTGTATTTTATTCAAGGCAAAGTCGTGTCACTGCTTGTGTTTAGACAATATTAACATTTGAGAAGTTTGCCATCTTTTTTTTAAATGAAAAATGTGGTTTTGTAGAGAAACGAGTTTACATTCTTCAACTAAAGTATCAAAAAAAGTAAAACTTGGGTATCGTATTGACAGAAAAATCTAATTATACCCATTTCTACACAAGAGAAATGACAGGAAATGCAATGAAGAAGGCCATGATGCCCTCCCACTTGCAATCCAAGACCCCCCCCTGTCCCCTGGTGGGATGACAAGATATCAAAACTTTCATTCAGGCACTGAGAGAAATAAACACCCACCTAACAGTGTTTTGCTTTACGAAGCGCCCACAGTGATATTAATGCACTGCTTTCTGTTTACAACACCAGACACACATTTCCTTTCTGTGACTCCTCCTTGGCATTGTACCTACTGTACAATACAGTTTACGTTGTTGTATATGAAATCAAGCTGCCAAGAAAACAACAACAAAACTGCTCACACATTCACTTTAATGTAGCCTACCCTGAAGCTCAATAAAACTGTCAAACTAGAAGCAGAAGGTGGCAGCAGGAGCAGATAATACGAGAAAGCACTTAAAGCACATCAGTTCAGCTGTTGGATGTGTTTCATATAGATATAAATACATCCATTAGGTTTAATAAGTTAATAAGTTGTAGTAAAGAGTGGTGGAATGTAAAATCACACCATCAGTAAGTGGTACAAAAAGCCAATTTTCCTCCCTGATTTTTACTGTATATTACTTTTGTTTACAAGTCCTGGTTTGGTTGTAACTGGGCAGCGTGAACGTAAATGAAATGGTTCAGAGCAAATAAGATAAAGTGTATACACAGTCACTTTATTTCCCTGCAGATATTGACCCTTTGGTAGTCATATTGTTTATGAAACGCTGTCTTAAGGCATAAAACCAACGCTACAGACAACAGTGAGATTTTCTTTAACCTTGACTCACCCCGACTCTGAAAGGAAGCTTCCTCTGTGTCTTTGCCCCGGTGTAAAGGTCTTCACTCTCTGTATGTCAATTACTCCACCGGGACCTCGTTACTTCCCCGGCCAATCAGGCAGCCCCCTTAATTAACACGGGATATTACATTCCTATATTTATAACCCAATAACTAGACTGGCCTGCTGAAAAGGTCACATCAACAGTTTAGCAGTTTTCGCCCTATAGCAGTGCAGCCCAAGAGGATATGGCTGGGAGGGAAGCCAAATGAACCGGAGGCGTAGAAGCAACTTTTTTCGAAAACAGCAGAACTTTTTTGACCTCGGATTGTCGGAGTTGGTTGGTTTCACCTCTCTGTTATGTTCAGCTCCGAGGAATCCCTCGACCGTGCTCAGCTATTTGTCACCATGTTCAGGAGGCTGTTGAATTAATCACTGGAAAATAGGCTTACACTGAGCAAGACGGTGACACCACATGAGAAGGAAATGTAATCCACAGCGTCAGATATCAAGAGAAAATGACATTTCCTCAGTTTTGAGGGTCTACCACAGACAACAATGTCCTCAGCTAAAGAGCCCGGGGCAAAACGTCACATGAGCTGCTGCGGAGGGACGGCAGCACGTTCACAGCGATGGCGGCTGAATTCTGCTCTGGTGAACTTTAATAATCACGGTATCACTACTCATGTTTGTTATCAACACAGTGGTGATGGTCCTCAGCGAAATAACCTATAACAAGCTTTTCTTCTTTCTGTTCAGGAAGTCCATTTGATTGTCTTATTGGGTTTTCCTGGAGAAAATATTCTGGCACACAAGTAGTGCTGAAACTATTAGTCAATTAATTGATTGACAGAAAATTAATCACCAACAATTTTGANNAGATGTTTCTCCCCAGAACAATGTTTCTGCGTTCTTAACTTCTGGTTTTACTTTTTCAGGGTCTTGCTGATGTGGTTGCAGGGTGATGGGCCTGTCAAAGCGAGTGTCATTGTGGTCGGTGGAAGACGTGTTGGAGTGGGTGCAGGATCAGTACCCAGCCCACATGGGCACGCTCCAAAAAGCCTTAATAAAACACGCTATTTCAGGTACAACTCAGGCATTCAATTCTACTTGCTTTATTTATTTTTCAGCCTTTTTAGATAGAACTTGTTAAGATTTTGTTTTACTGTTCTCAGTACTCCTGATTTACACTGAATACACGTCCAATTTATGAATGTATAAATACTCATAATGCACACCTCTCTTCCAGGCCGTGCATTGCTGAGATTAAAGGATCATCACCTGGAGCTTCTCGGGGTGGAGGCTGAGGAGCAGCAGCAGGAAATCTTGCAGGACCTCCTCCTGCTCAGAGTTCAAGAAGAAATCAATGAACTCAGTGACATCTGCTCTGGTGAGAATGCCAAAACGAATTTATCTTCAGGGTGGAGCTGAGCGTCAAACTAATAGAATTGTAGTAGAAAGTAACTGTTTACTAAATAGTGAAAAGAACTAATTGATGGTCGTAGTTTTCCTTTACTGGTCGTGTGGACCAACATTCCCATGTAATATTCATGGGAATTCATAGAAAACGGATAAACAGGATATTAATGATTTACTGGCCGGTTTCTTCCCCTCACAGTCGAAACTACGCATTTTATTTTTAATCAAACTAAAAAAAAAACCCCACTCAGGATTTACATTTTGATTCTTGTGTAGCGTTTGTGTCCAATGAGATAAACCAGCTGGTAACTTATTTTATTTCTCTTTTCTATTCTCCAGAGTGTTTTTCTCCATAACGGGAAATAAATATCCTCAGAAGAAATGCAGCTTACTTTTTTATTTTCCATCCATTTTATTCATCCATGTGAAAGAAAGAGAGAAGTGGGAGTGATGGGAAAAAAAACAAGAGGAGGTGAAGAGAAAGGAGAATCAATGAGGAATGAAGAGAGAAGGAAACCCATTTCCTGTGTGAAATCTGACCTGTGCAGATGGATGAGATTAGTTTTTGTCTGTGTCTTTTTCTGATCCTTACTGTCCATTAGTCTCTGTCTTTTTTTCTTCCTCTATGGTGGGTTTGCATCCCATCAGAGTATTGTGAAATATTTTTAGCTACACTAGCGGCGTGGCTTAGGGATGGCAATGTCAGTTTGTCTGACAGTCTGTTGGTCCACCACTTTGGTCATATCTCAACAGCTACTGGATGAATTGTAATGAAACTCTGTACAGACATTCATGATCCCCAGAAGATGAATCCTACCGACTTTGGACTTGTTGACTTTTAACCATGAGGTTCACATTTGTGGTTTTGAGTGAAATGTCCCAATAACCTTTGGATGGATTGCCATGAAATCTGGTACAGACATTCACCATTATTAAGTCAATTTGTGCATTATTTTGGCTTATGACAAAATACCTGCAAAACTAGTGCTGTTTTGTGCTAATTAGCAAACATTAGCATTCTAACACGTTAAAATAAGATAGTGAACATGATAAGCATTTACTCCGGCTCAACATCAGCTTGTTAACTTTTTCATTGTGAGCATGTTGCCATGCTAGCATTAGCATTTGGCTCAAAGCACCACTGTGCCGAAGTACAGCCTCTAAAAGCCATTAGCGTGGCTGTAGACTCCTAGTCTTGTTAAACAATATGATATATTTTATAGGAAAACAGCTTGAAAATGTCGTCCATCAGTGTCCCTTATAGTCTTTTTTTAAAAACTGGCAACAACACCTTTTATCTCATTGTTGACAGCAAATACTGCTTTGATAACATTTTATTTTTCACCAAAATGGCACTTGATTGACAAATCTCAAAATATCAGGCCAATTAATAAAGTGTCAATAATGTAATTAGATGACATCCATCAATTTGACTGAAATTAAAAATATCTATTATCTTGTGGGCATGTGATAATTTGTCTGATAAAATCCAAACAAGGCCTGAAAATAATCAGAAACATTACAAGGTTGTTAAATGTAGCTGATCAGGTCTCGCATGTATCTATTCACTGGGCTCTCCACTCAGTGATAACTGGTATTACACTTGTTTACACTTCCAAAAGCCAGAGTAGCCATTGAAACATTTCTCCGTGTCATGTTAGAAAAGCTGAATCCAAACAGTGAAACGTTCTCCTGCTGTTCGCTTTTCTCTCTCACCCGCTGACTGAAATTGACTTTAAAATGCAGCTGCTGCTTTGAATCTCCTGTTACTATTTGAAATGTCTGTCCTTGTATTTTTGACTGATAAACCACAAACAATGTTTTTTCTAAAGTGAATACCGAACAGAGTTACAGAAAATCCCCTCAACTTTGATTTGGTGCTCTTTGGTTTTTTGATACTGGCTAATGTGATTAAGGTGAATCCTGTTTTAACTGGAAGAATTAGCTTGTGAATGTCCTTAATGCAAGTGGTCCTAAAACTTTCACATGCCTTTTTTATATAATGCCCTAATTCTATTATTTATGATGTTGGCCTCCTTTAAATGTGTATTATAGGCATCAATATCACTGCACATTTGTATTATGTAAAAAGGTCATGTCTATTTCTGAACACTTTTTCATGGCACTGCTACACGGTTGGTTGAATTAAAAGTGCTGCTTTGGCAACACAATGCTGCCTGCTGAGTTCCTTTTTTTAATCATCTGTCTTTTTGGCAGAGAGACTCTCCTCAGACTTCAGTTGTTCTACTCGAGTGTAATCATCCGTCATTTGCCATCTCTCTGCTTTTACAGCCTCATTCCTCTCATACATATCCAGTGCTCGCCTGCAACTTTGTTCCCGTTTGCTTTGAGACAGACCACTGTGGAAGATCTGGGACTCTTGAAACTAAAGGTCATCGTAATAAAACCATATTAATGCGTACTTGTGCGCAGCCCAAATCAACATGTCGTAGACTCCAAGGACAGCAAGTGTAGCGTTGATGGACAGCGCAATAAAAAACGTAATCAAACTACATGACATCAGTCACATCAGTCTGATCGTAATCCAGGAAGTTGCACCACCAATTACACTTTCACAGACACTTCTAAGAGCTTCAGCTACCCGAGTTTTTAGAAGAAACTGCTTTTTGTTGGCTTAACTGAGGAAACAACCAGTGATTTCAAGATATCGTGAGGCATTCAGGTGACTCTGTGGCATACCAGTGATGCTCTGGTTTACACCCATAGACTGAAGACAGTAGTTACACCCCACACTTTCTGAGGTTTTCCTGTCTCTCTTCACTATTAGCTGACTAATGAAGGCAAAGTAAAACGAATGCTTTCTTAAATATACTTTTTCTTTTATTTAAATTTGGCAGAAGAGGTAAAACTCCTTAACATTCAGTTTTACACTTTTCCCCCCTGAAGTAGCGTACAGGTTTCTAAAATCATCTTGTTCCATACTGTCTTTTAGTATCATATGCAGAGCATGCAGCTTCATCCCGACTTAAACTTGGATTCTGCATATCACGCTGCATTACGGTTTGTAACGAATACAGGCTCTCCACTCACCATTGCATTTTATATGATTTTTTAGGATGGTCCTCTCTGTACCAGAGGAGAATAATTACAAATGTTGCTATTTGTTGCCACAACATTGTTAGGTAAACTACCTACTTATATATCCAGCCTTTTATCCTTTCATACCAGCAACTATAGCACTAAATCTGCAAGTCGAATTCTTTCAAATGTCCCCAGGGTGCGCTCAGAGCTCGGTAAAACTGCTTTCTCTTTTTATGCACCCTGGGCATGGAATGAGCTGCAAAACACCATTACATTAGAAGTACTCCCGTCTTTGAGTACCTTTAAAGGTCTTTTACAAACTGCCCTGAAGGAAACTTGTTGCTGTTTAACTTAATTGCGTAGGTGGAATGTGTTGTGGATATCACTGGTGTGGCTTGTATGCATCTCTTCCTTTACTATTTCTCTTGTGTTGCTTTAATGTATTGTATGTACTCTAATGTGAGTTTTTTATGTGAAACTACTTATGCTGCCGTCTTGACCAGGACTCCCTGGAAGAAGAGATCTTGTATCTCAATGGGACCTTCCTGGCTAAATAAAGGATAAATAAAAATCAAATAAAAATATACTGTATATTATCAGCCTATTCCAGCTCTTCATTGATGCTATATGATGTTTACTCTGAGCGAAATATTCAAACCCAAGACTCCTTGTTTTTTATGGCTGCATCATTCCACAAAAGACATCATAGACATACATAAATCAGACATAGACATATTTGATATGGATGTGTCTGGAAATGTTTGAATCTCCACTAGTGTTTAAAATACATTTCTTTGGGTTTGAACAATGTTCAGCTGCACAGGATGAGTTTGTTACGGGTGGGTCAGCGAGAAACAAAGAAAAAACAAGAAAAAAGACACTTCATTATACTGAAAAATCTGTTTGTGCTCTCTAGAAACATGTATAATTACAAACATGCACTCAGACTCTCTCTCACACAGGAATGCAAAGTGGAAGAGGGCAAGAAACAACATGCTTAAAAACTTAACAAGGTAACCTGGTGTGTAAGTCTGAGAGCACACTGTAAAAAAATTCCGTTGTTTTTACAGAAAAAAA
>NTHP01000210.1:263652-287364 GCA_003416845.1 Oplegnathus fasciatus
TTTTTTTTTTTTAGGAGGAAATGTTTTGGAGGGGGAGCGAGGGTGGGGTGGGGGTGGCATGCCACGCATCGAGATGACAGGGAAAGAAAGGAAATGAAGGGGAGGAGGGTGCTTTCAGCGTGTTCCTTCCCTGAACTGGCCTTCTACTGTATGTACAGGACAAACTGCGGCCACGCAGGAATCTGGTGCACGCTAAGCATATTAAAGCCTTCGACGTGTGAGCAAGCAAACACTGCGGTGTTTATGTAACGATGAGGCCAACAGGACGTGACTTGGAAGCAGTGTATGTGTTCATAGTTTGTATGTTGGGGTAGAGGACGTGGCTTTCCTCGGCTCACACTGCAATAACTTGTAAGTAAGGTGTAACCTCGCTTAAGCATTAGCCGTACACTTATTTTGTCTGCAGAGCAGCTTTTTGCACGTGACTGCCATGGATGAGGAAGAGGAGGGAGGAAGACTGTGCATGTTTTATGGCTCTCTTTGTGTGGAAATGATGCATGGACGTCCTTCTCGGCATGTCCATTCATCTGCGCTCCTCAACGTCCTCCATATGGCTTTGATTTGCAGAGTCCGATGCTGGAATGTGTTTCAGAATTGGGTCAAAGAGACAACTAATATCAAAAAACCCTCTGGATTATGTTGTTGACTGTCACGCTCATGCAAAGAAAAAGAGTGTGTGTGTTTGTGCTCGTTGTGTCAGTCTGTCAGAGCAGTTTGTGTGTGTGTGTGTAGAGTTTGTAGGCTGGTGATTATGCGTTTGGGATAACTCGGCGGCTTGCGGCCCGCAACCATTATGACAAGGGTACAAATGTGGCCTGGATATTTTCGACAGAGAGAGAGAGAGAGAGATGGGAGAAGGACTATCCAGAATGCGAATAGCTTGAATTCCTGCTTCCTGGGCTGAGGAATGTGAGCAAGGAACATCTGTCGCCATGACAGCCGGGGTCACCAGGCCCGCCTCCACCCAGCACACACACACACACACACACACACACGATCCAAGAGAGGAAGCGCCGAACAATAAAAAGCAGAGAGTCTTACTTTGTTTTGATAGTTCAATAAATCTCAGTTTTAATATAACTCTCTGTCTCAGAACTGTTTAATGTCAGCTTAGATATTTACGGTTATGTTTTAAGTATAATATAATATTTTATACAAACACTGGTTTGCTATCCTGTAATAAAAAAGGGTAAATTTATTGCCCACAAGTTCTAATCCTGTGTCCCCGCGTTAACTGTTCATTTATATCTTCTTAGATATAAATAATTTTTGAATATTTTTACACCAAAATGCCTTTTTTGTCTTCCAGTAAAACGTTAAACATTTTTTTGACTCGTCTTGAACTCGACGGCAGCCACATGCTTCATGCATGTCGTGATTTATTCACTAAGTCTGTTTCCATTGCATTCCATTCTCGCATTTTGCTTTTATTGATTCCACTCAGGTTTATTATATATGCAAATTTAAAATGAGCATAAACATTGACATGGCGTCCGGGTTTTCACCCTACCTTCCAGCCATTCAGAGCGGCTAAAACACTTCCACCTTGTTCATACAAGTTTTAGACGTTGACCATGTAATCGCACTGTGCCCTGTTAGAGTCTGGCTAGTCATGCCAAAAAATACTTTAAAATCTTAATTCTGCATTTCTATGCTTATACATTGTAAACCATGTACAACTTGGTACTACTGTACTTAATTATCTTCATGCCATTAAAGCAAATTTAGTGTTTGATAGAAAGAGTCCTGCAGGAGAAGCAGGAGGAAAGCATGCGAGGTAGAAAGACTGAGCGAGAGAAGGACATAATGTGACATTACTGGGCGGCTCTGGCAGCCAGCACTCTCTACTGGCTACACAGGAATGCAACAGACACACACGTACACGTACACACAGGAAACTGAGTATAAACAGTGGTGTGTGTGTGGATGGTCAGTCTTGAGCTCAGGGACGTAGTTATGTATGTGTGTATGTGGATGCAATGGGAGGGGACGAAAGCAGGCGTGTGCACGCTGCCTGCAGGAGTGTATTTACACCTATATAGACACTGTGATGGACACCACACACACACACACATTTCAGAAGGCATAGAAAGTGTGTGGCTGTGGCATTTCCTGGCTTTGAGAGCTGACCGTGCCCACGGTTGCTGCGTGGTCCTACTTTTAAACCATTTACGTTTGATTTAGTTTCCTCCCAACAAATAAAGCTGGCCAGTTTGTCTGAGAAACCGCAAGGCAGGAGGGGCACAAAATGGCTGCACAGGGATAAAACTTCTCTCCTCAGCTGTTCTTGAGTTTCCTCGCACTCAAAGGACACAGATATGTTGTTGTTGCTTCTGTTGTCAGATGACATTACACTCCTTTGCATTATATTACAATAGAAAACCTTTCAGATTACCAGCTTGTAAACAGCTTCAGTAACTACCATGACATATGCTAATATTACATAGAAGTGACAAGCAGGTCAAGCACTTTTCAGACACAATTCAAAGAGCTTTACATCAGGAAAAATGCATTAGAACAACATTTAAAACAAAATAAAGAGAAAAGTCAAATCAGTTTAAAAAAGATCAAATTAATATGGATGTCCTGATCAAGTTTTTTTGGCTTCTATCCTGATCAGAGTCCTTTATATACAGCGTTATGCAGACAGTTGTTTCTGTTATTTAGCCAACCCTCATTGATATAAATCGGGTGGACAAAATAATAGAAACACCTATCAGTGTAACACAATACAATTCAACAGCACCACAAATTACAGCCTCCAAAATGACCTTACAGTTGAATGAACACCTTTTTAAAACAGATTGTTTTACCTAATAAACTGGCAATGAGTGTAGATAGTTTCAACGCAGTGACAGTCCAGTAATAAGTTTCCCCAAAGGAAGAAAGTGGAATTAATTAAAGGCAGAAGAAAACAGGAGAGTTTTTAAAATTTGATTTGAAAGTTGCTGCACACTGACGATCATCAGGAAGCTGCTGAGGCGCTTCTCTCTGTAGGCTGCTGAGTGATTTATAAACTCGCAGCAGCACTTTAAAATCTTCTAAAACTATCTCGAAGCCATTGTAAAGATTTAAGAGTAGGAATAATGTGCTCAGTTCTCCTGGTTCTTGTTAGAAATCTGGCAGCAGCGGTCTGAATGTGCTGCAGGTGTTCAATGGTCTTTTTGGGAAGGGCAGTGGAGAGGCCATTGCAATAGTCCATAAATTATAATGCATGTGTTATAATACTGTATGAGCAGTTTTCTTGTATTTATGGTGTAAAAGTACAACTATATGCTTAACATACTGAGGATTCAGTTATCGTACTGTTGCTCTACTTACTTGAGGAATCAGCTAAATGCTTAGCAAATAATATGACATAAAATGACAAATTTTGATGACAATGTGGTAATAAATATGCATATATGTAGGTTTTACATCTAAAACACCGTCAGTTATCGTTAATGTTACTGTAATGTCATGTAATGAGTAAAGTCAAGGGTTTAACACTGTCAGGGTTGGTGGTTCAGTTCTTGCAGCGCCCCCTATGACCCTATTAGTGACTGAATAATGAAATCCGCTTAATGTCACCTGTAAAAGGCAGAAGACTGTAATATGTGGCTGCTGATGCTGCGTGTGGCCAGCAGGGGCACGTGAATGTCGGGGGGCTGAATGCCGGCTCTGTCAGAGCGGCCGGGCAGAGGTCTGAGTTGAAATGTCTTTGCCGTGAGGTCATATGCCATTTTAGGGGATTTCCTCATCTAGGTGTGGGTCGTAGAGGGAAAGACAGATTTTCTGTTGTGTTTATCTCACACTCGGCTGTCCCGTTTGTTTACATGTTTACTATTGTGGAAAACACAGGAAGCTCATGAAGATAAAGGCAGTTGTTGTTGTTGTTGCAGGTGGGGTCAGATCAACTCGATGTATACTTCTACCTCACAACATATACGGAGGACAGTGAGTTTAAGTAAAAGCTATTATTGGAGGGGATTTTGCTAATAAATATTACCACACAGGTGGCAAGTAGATAAATTAGTCTCATTATACTTGTCAATTTATTTTTATATTTTTTATATTTATTTTCTGCTTCCTTTTCTATATTTTAAGAACTGCTCATATAGTAATTTTTTCTTTTTACAGCTTTTCTAGTCCCATAGTGATTGTCTTCGTATTAAGTCCCCCTTATGGCTTCTGGTTTTCTGTGTCTAATCAATTTATAAGTATCAGAATTTCGATGAGTTTTTATCTTTAAAAAGGTTCTTTAAAGCAACTCTGTAGAACTTTTCATTTTGTGTTGATTTTGGCGGTCCCTGTGGACAAAGTCGGTAGTGTTTCACCTCATGTTAGGTTACATGTTCCCTCCGTTTCACTCCCCGCTGCAAGGAGACTACTTCCCCGGGAGGAGAGCAGGCAGCAGCTCCGGAGACGGACGTTCAGTTAGCGGCTGAAGCAACTTGAATTCAACCAGAGCAAACCCCAGCGCCGTTTCATCTGATATCGCAGAAAACCCTGACCTGGTGGCAGGCATTAAGAATAACTATTAGAAAATAATAGAAATAGCCAATCTTCTCGCTGTTGGTCTCGTTTGCTTATGTAGGTCATATAGAGGCATTTGTATTAAATTGAGACTGTTTCATTACCAGTTAAAAACTCCATAAAGTGCTTTTAAGGTTGCAAAAAACAGTAAGGTGGTCACTTATGTCATTAAGAGGTAGTCCACTTACTACTCAACTCCCAATTTCATTGGTAAAAATGTTATTTATTAATGTAGCACTGCCACTTGTCATTCTAGTTGGTTTTAAGATAGTAGGAAATAGACTTATACTCTTCGTTGTGTCAATAAAGTCTCTTCTTTTTTTTAATTCAGATGAAACAACATTTTGTCGTATAATGAACAAACTTTGGTTGAAAACTCAATGTAGTGCAGCAGAAATGATTATTAAGACTGTTTGAGTCTTGAATATTCTGTTCTGCTAACAGACACTTTGTTATGACTCTATGAAACTGTCATTTTGGCTTTTGTTTCCCATTTTTTTTTATTATCTTGATATAAATCCCAGAATTTGAAACTATAAATCAGACCCACAGTTGGTTGCTGTGTCCTGCTGCAACTTAACTATGTGTTCAGGAGTCTTGGTCTGGGGGTTTCTCATTTAAATCTTGAAGTGAAAAGCTTTTAAGATCTCCTGCTTTACATTAACACGAGAACCAAAGGAATGATTGGCATTGTTTAATAAAAGGCCGTAAAAGTCGAAAGGAATGCTCTGCAAGTTTCCTCCTTCACATTTTTGCTGCTCTTCTCAATATAAATTGCACGGCAGCTGATGAATAGAAAATGCCAAAGTGGTTAACCAACATTTTTCACATCGGTGACCTACATACCTTCGGGCTTTTACAGTGACCCACCTGTTTGAGCCTGAGATGAGCTCCCCATGACTGAGGAGGGAGATGAGCCAAAAGGCAAATAATTAAATAAAATGCCATTTTACAGGAAGAATAAGGAGAATGCAATCAACTTAATGCATGTAGAAGATCTTCGAGAGAAGTAATAGAAGCTGCTTGGCCACATCGTAAACTTAAATTCAGTTGAAAATACGCACACAATCTCATTCTTATCATGGTATTTCAGTGTTTTTAGTAACTTATGCAAACTGAATCGGCTAGACGTGAATGATTTGGGTGGCGCATTATTGATGACGGGAAACTCCCATGTTCGAGATTTGAGCGTTGGTTGCCAAACAACTTTTTAATGCTTTTTATGCTTCAAAATTCCCATGATCCTTTTCAAAACATCCATGTGTTATTGCTTGTTTTCTGCGTTTGGTTTTCTGGTAGCATAGATCAGTCTGTGCCTCGAATGTCATTAACTCAATTTGACTACATAACTGTGACTGAAAATAAAGGTGACACTGTGATGGACTTTTAATCTTAAGCAAGTTTTGTGTCTCTGTTGATTTCTAAACTTTACCGAAAGGAACAAAACCCAGGGAAGGAAGAATTCAAAAATGTAAAATACGACAATTTCCTTTGGAAAATGATTGAAAATGATTGGTAATGATACAGATTTTATGAAGTTGGAGTTAAATGGGCTAAAATTTGCAGAAACACCAGTGCAGTCCGGTAAAGGGAGCTGTTCCTGGTCATTTCAAGTGAAGCTTGTCTGTTAGTGCCACTGAGGTATACACAGGACCACACCCTGCCACAACTCCTGAATCATTCACATGAAATAATTGCACCCATTGTGTGATAATTGCCTCGGCTCAAGAGTTTTCTTTGAATGCTGACTAAGGATCTGTTCGCTCACTGTTTTTTCCTTTAACCATTTCAATTTCAGTTATGTTCGTAACAATGAGATTGTCAGTCTATTTCACTACAAAACAAAAAGCAATAAAAACTTGCAGTAGACTTTTCCACCCCCGATATTGAAATTATTCCCATTTCTTGAAATTCCAATTCCAATAGTCATTTGACCTCGTTTTGGTGGTGTGTGTTTTTTTGTGGTGTTGTGACAGGCACAGGAAGTCACTGGTATGTGACCTCAAGTGGAGAGGATGCAGGTGCTTGAGCACCTACTGGGCCAAAGTTGTTGTTTTTTTTTTAACATGTGTGTTTTTTNNGTGTGTGTGTGTGTGTGTGTGGACACCTTCAAGGCAGATTATCCTCATTTTGAACTCACACGTGTTGCAGGCATGCATGTGTTTGTTTGTGTATTTTTGTGTGATTAATTGCAGATACCTACAGCAATGTCTTTTAAAGCTGATGTTTAGGGTTTGTGAGTATGAAAAGCAGGCATTGAATGTCTGGACATATTTGTAGTCTTGTTTACTTATTCCTTGATCAAACAGTTCCTGATTTGATTTCAAAATTTCCCAAATTTTACCCTTTTGTTAAAAGAAAAAAGGTTATAGAAAGGTATGTGTCAAAGTAAGGTATCAATATGTTTCTCAACATCTCTTTGTGTTTGTGCGTCACAGGAGATGGCGGTGCGGGCGCTGAAGCAGACAGGAAGTAGGAACATCGAAGCGGCCTTAGAATACATCAGCAAAATGGGTTACCTTGACCCTCGCAATGAGCTTATCGTCCGTGTCATCAAGCAGACTTCACCAGGTACAAATACAACTTCAGTAAGCTGGAAGTTGGATCAATTTGTTATTATTGTTTAATATATTGAGTGATCTTGTCCTTTCAGGAAAAGCTGGCATGCCAAACTCAATGGACCACCGACCTGCATTAGAGGCTTCAGGTGAGGCAGGTGCCATGCCTCCATACCACCAGATGGGAGCTCCCATGTATGAGGGGGCAGGTGGATACGGCCCTGAGGGTGAGATGCCCAGACCCTACATGAGCGCTCCCCCCGTAATGAACTACATGATGCCCCCGTCTGGTGCAGCACAAGGCCCTACCATGGGAAACCCGATGGGTCGACCTCCCAGTATGGGCACCTATCCACCAGTAATGGCCACCCAGAGCAACCCAGCCAACACCATGTACCCTCCAGGGGCACAGCAGAAGGGCTACCCTGGCAGTATGGAGCAGCACGGGCCCATGATGAGCTACAACGTCCCTGGCCAGCCTCTGCAGCTCCAGCCTCAGCCATCGGGGGGGCCTGTCCCAGGCCCTCACTATGACTACGGCCATGCCAGGCCACACATGATGGAGCCTGCAGGCTATGGAGTCAAGAGGACCGCGTCCTTCCAGAACAAGATGGCACCACCCCCCAAGGCGCCCCCAGACAACTACGTCAACATGCAGGCGAAAGGGGCCATGGGCCAGAACGGTCCAGGAGGAGGAGGCGGAGGGTACCCCGCTAACCTTTACCTACCCCCTCATTCCCACCCGCGCCAGGCCAGCCCAACCTCCCACCAGGTCCACATGATGTCCCGTTCCCCAGGTGGGGTGGCAGCCATGGGCCCTGACTTCTCTGATATGCCCCAGGGCTTGATGACACCATCAAGGGCCAGCCTCAACCTGGACCTCTATGAGCACCACTGGGCAGGGCCTCCAGGTCCCGAAGGGGCCCCTCCAGCCAGGCAACCCCAACCCCAGGGTCCATTCAGGGGGGAGGTGCGTGTGCCCAGCAGAACCAACTCCTTCAACAGTCGCTCTGCAGGGCCCAATGGTGTCCGGCCTGCAATGGCTGCACCCCCCACAGCTGGCAAACAGGACCCCTCCTTGGGCCCTCCGAACACCATCACGGCTGTAACATCCCCGCCCATCCAACAGCCGGTGAAGAGTATCCGTGTGATGAGGCCCGAGCCCAAGACGGCTGTGGGACCGTGTCACCCCGGCTGGATGACCGCTCAGGCCCAGGACGCTGCGGAGCCTCTGGCGTACATGCCAGAGGAGACCTACTCTCTAGAGCCTGCTCAGGAGCCACGCTGCCCACCACCACCTTACCCCAAAAACCTGCTCATGTCAGGGGCAGCTGGTGAGCCAGGGTCCCTGGAAGGAGCTGGAGCCATGTGTGGGGCTCAGGACCTCAGCAACGCTGCTGCCAGAAGCACGCATGGCGGCAGCGGAGGGAGCGGGAAGGCAGAGGAGAGCCAGCAGGTGAAAGAAAAGACGAAGATGGGCAAAGGAGAAAAAACAGTGAAAGACAAGAAGCAGATCCAGACGTCACCTGTTCCGGTGAGGAAGAATGGACGTGATGAGGAGAAAAGAGAGTCACGCATCAAAACTTACTCGCCTTTCGCTTTCAAGTTCTACATGGAGCAGCACATAGAGAACGTGATGAAGACCTACCAGCAGAAACTGAACCGCAGGCTTCAGCTGGAACAAGAGATGTCCAAGGTAAGACAGCCCTTTACTGAACTCCCTGCTCTGTGTTACAAACTCAAGTTAGTTGCCAAATCATCATAATAACAAACAGAAAGCCTCATGGTTAAGCAGACTGTGAACTTTTAGTCTTGAAAATGAACATGCAAGTCTTAAAACGAGTGCCTTGAGCACCCTTCTGTGTGATGATGCTATATATGCCTTGTATATCCTGTAATTTGCGTCACTGTCGCTATTGTATGCAGCTTTTTGAATAGCCTCATTTAAACATTTGGCCTCACTGGAAAACATCTTTAAATAGAAATTAAAGGAGCACACCAGTGGTTTGTAGACCATTTTCTAAATGAAGCCACAAGTGTTCAGACTGATTTTATAAATTCCAGGCAGCCGTTGGTTTTAATACATTTCAGTAAAATATAAAAATCAACTTCAAGACATTTGCAAATGTGCTTGAGATCCAGTATATTACAAAACACGACTAGCAGGTTTATTTTTGTGTCATCCTGGACTACATTAACTGAGTAAAGTTTAGACATAATTGAAGCAAATTGTTCACTGTGAAGATTATCCTGTCTTCAGCAAGCTTTGAGTCTCTGGAAGTTCATTTTCATTGTGCGAAAATTAAACTAATGGCTGTCTTTAGGTTGAAAATCAATAAAGAAATTCATCAACATGCTTTGGAAAATGGTCAGGGGTAATGTAGAAGCCTTTTGTAGTTAATGGGCTAAAGCCTGAAAAAAACAAAACTTCTGGTAAAGTTTTTGGGTCTGAGAATGATAATTGGTTGTACGGAGAAGTGATGTTCGGGAGGTTGTCATCCAGAGAATTGTCCCTCAGGACTTTGTTATGGACAACAAGACCTTTGTCTTGGAACAAGAAGTCAGTGAGTTCACACTTGTGTTTGCATGAGCTTGTCCTGAGTCATGACTTTGGCCTCTGCCCTTTTGACCTACTTTAAAGTGATTGAAAGGCATTTTTCGGGGAGAAAAAATACCACAGCTAGACCCAGACAGTTAGGTAACACAATTAGTTGAATTTGACAACAAAGGTCAGGGAGTTGGGCTCAGCCCATGACACATTCCTAGTTCATTAATGTTTGTGAGACTTTTTTTTTTTTTTTAAACGGTTGTGTGTCATTGTCTATTCCCCTCGCCATCTTTCTTCAACCCCTGTCCTTCCTGCCCAGGCTGGCCTATCGGAAGCAGAGCAGGAACAGATGAGGAAGATGCTGAACCAGAAAGAGTCCAACTACAACAGGCTACGCCGTGCCAAAATGGACAAGTCCATGTTTGTCAAAATCAAGACTTTGGGCATAGGTGCCTTTGGTGAAGTGTGTCTTACGCGTAAGGTGGACACTGGTGCACTTTATGCCATGAAAACACTGCGCAAGAAAGATGTCCTCAACCGCAACCAGGTGATTTAATACATTTGTGTTCGTAATAGTACACAGTGTTACTGTTAGGGCCTCTGCATTTGTAGTTACATTGAGGCATCTCTTTTTTTACCATGTTTGTTCATACAATTGTGATTTATTGCTGTTATTTAAATTGATGATGACGTGTTGTTATGCAAACTAGTTCAAATAAGTACTTTCTTTGGTTCAGGTGGCCCATGTGAAAGCAGAGCGTGACATCCTGGCAGAGGCAGACAACGAGTGGGTGGTGCGTCTCTACTACTCCTTCCAGGACCGTGACAGCCTCTACTTCGTCATGGACTACATCCCCGGTGGAGACATGATGAGCCTGCTCATCCGAATGGGCGTCTTCGCCGAACCTCTGGCACGCTTCTACGTGGCGGAGCTGACGCTGGCCATCGAGAGCGTCCACAAGATGGGCTTCATCCACCGCGACATCAAGCCCGACAACATCCTCATTGACCTGGACGGACACATCAAGCTGACGGACTTTGGCCTGTGCACGGGCTTCCGCTGGACGCACAACTCCAAGTACTACCAGAAAGGTGAGGCAGTTTTTGATGATGGTTTAGTGCTCTCCTCATGCTGCATATCTCATATCAGAGTATCTTAACATACACATGCACACGTGATTTAACAGTTTTAAAGAGACTCTGTGAGGATTCGGTGGATTTTGTAAACATGCCACCTATATGTAACATGTAACAATACGTTGTTTAATCCAGTGCACAAATAAAACTGATATTCACAGATTTTTCTTAGAACTACATCTCTTACTCTCACTGGAGAATCGTATTTTACATTTATCTCATTTATTTTCTCTGGTTCTAAAGCTCAGGCTTTGATTATCTTGTCTCAGAAATCATGTTCAGGCAAAATTAAATGAACTACTGCCACAACTTCTGAGGTGCCCTTGAGCAGAGTGTTTGCTGGATGGGAAAGGTAGCGCTCTGTTCTCTGTGTGGAGTTTAACAGCATTGTTCCCCTTCTTCTGTCTCCAGGGAGCCACGTCAGACAGGACAGCATGGAGCCCAGTGACTTCTGGGACGACGTGTCTAACTGTCGCTGCGGCGATCGGCTGATGACGCTGGAGCAGCGCGCCAACCGGCAGCACCAGCGTTGCCTGGCTCACTCCCTGGTGGGAACACCTAACTACATCGCACCAGAGGTGCTGCTGCGCAAAGGTGGGTGAGAATACGATGGATAATTGCACAGTGTCTGAAATAAAGTGTCTGATGACTGAAAAACCTTTTATTTGGCTATTTAACCATCCAAACATAAGAGTTTAGGTGTAGAAATTTTAATTTTAAAGAAAACTTAAGTTAAAATTCATTTTCCTTAAATTTCAAATCTTTTGTGACAAAAGTGTCCTTGTGCCAAATATGTTTTTATTAGAATATGTTAAGTTCATTCTTATCCTGTATAACATTAGAGAAGTGCAAAGTTTATAAATATTTAGACACTTGCACATTTATTGTTGTGTTGGCTCTTTACAGTAAATCTAAAATCAAACAATAACTATGGTGATGAAGTGCTGACATTGAGCTTTAATTTCAGGGTATTTGGGGTGAACACAGTAGAAACTGTAGCCCTGTTTTTGTCCTACATTTCAAAATTGTGGAACTATGTATAAAAAGGGCCACAAGTTCTACGCTGTTGATCCAGCATTAATATGAACACCCTCAGCCACCCTTGAGGGGCAGCACTTTAACCTCAGAGTCTTTGCTTCATTTCAAATCAATGTGCAGAAGTATACAGCCAACACAAAAATATGTCTGTACAAACACGTATAATACTGGATTGTGCTGTATGTTTCTCTCTAAAGTGAGAGCACTCACAGATTAATCTGATATTTGTGTGTTGTGTGCAGGTTACACCCAGCTGTGTGACTGGTGGAGCGTGGGAGTCATCCTGTTTGAGATGCTGGTGGGACAGCCGCCCTTCTTGGCTCCCACACCTACAGAGACTCAGATTAAGGTCAGTGGAGAAGAAAAATATCCCTGCTTTGATTTAGAAAATCAATCATCGACTAGTGGTTGAATGAATGTCAGCCTGGTGTCCCTGGATCAGTTCAGTCGCAGCAGACCAGGCCAGATAAACAGTGCCACAGTATATCTGCCTTCCTACCTCTTTCTGTGCAGCTCCCTCGTATGAATGTGACTTCAGTTCACCAAAGCTCTGCAGCTCTCTGTTCAGTTTGTTTGGCCAGGTGAGAGCCAAGCCATTCCATACCAATTACCAAATAACAACACAGAGACAAATAAAATGTGTGAGGATCCTAACAACAGAAATTCAGTTAGAATGCAGTCTGAACCAACTACAGGAAATTGCTCCAAAGTGCGTGGGTTTATGTGTAATAGACAGATGCAGGTCTTAATACATGGCAGTGGCGGCTGGTGATTGTTTACCTCAGTGAGGCTACAGGCACTGAGGGTTTCTTCTTACATACTATTGTTGTGTAGCTTGAAACACTGAGATTTGACTCCAGCTATAGAAGACGGTTACATTTATTCAACAACTGAATCAGAAAAGCAAACACACTCACACACAAACGCATCAAGCACAAAGATCCTCTAGAAAACCAAACAAACCTTGGACTTTGGGAACAAAAGTTTATTTAAATTTAAATGTTTAAATTCCTGTTTTTCATGAACATAATACGTAACATTTTCAAACTCCACCAAACTCCACCAACAGATAATGATTATATACTGTATGTATAACATCTGACATTACTGGAGCTGTGGTAACCTCAGTGTTGTGTCCCTCCCCTCCGCAGGTCATTAACTGGGAGAGCACACTGCAGGTTCCTGCCCAGGTCAAACTGAGTCCAGAGGCCGTTGACATCATCGGTCGTCTGTGCTGCTCCGCGGAGGATCGCCTGGGTGCCAATGGCGCCGGCGAGATCAAGGCTCATCCCTTCTTCACGCAGATGGACTTCTCCAGCAATCTACGGCAGCAACCGGCCCCCTACCGGCCCAAGATCGCCCACCCGATGGACACATCCAACTTCGACCCCGTGGAGGAGGAGGGCGGCCCCGGGGCGTGGAGTGACAGCGGGGACAGCACCCGGGCCTTGGACTTGCTCTGCTCCCCGCATGGGAAGCACCCAGAGCACGCTTTCTATGAGTTCACCTTCCGCAGGTTCTTCGACGACAACGGCTGCCCCTTCCGCTACCCGAAACCGCTTGAGGCCAGCGATGGGCCGCCAAGCATCACCGGAGCCGCCTGCATGGGCCCCGAAGAGGAGGACGAACAAGAGGAGGAGGAGGAGGAAGAGGAAGATGAAGAGGAGGAGGGAGAGCAGGGGGAGGGATGTGAGCCGGTGTACGTCTAGAGCTGCAGACTGACAGGCTTCCTGAGCGGCGTGCGTCTATTACTGCCGATTAATGCTCATCATTCAGCTCATGACCCTCCCACCTGCCACTGCTCTTCCTCTGTATGTGTGTAGAGGTGTGCATGCTACACAGGTGTGTCTGTGTGTGTTTATGCATATCTGGCATGTGTGATTGTTAAGTTGCAGGAGCAGGATTGATGAACATCGCCACCTTGTGGAATCTAAAGTGTGCAAGTCCACAATGACTTCAAATACAAAACTCCCCTGATCCGGGACCAAGAAACGACATTCTGTACGTGACTGACTGCATCAAGGGTGAAGCATATGCGGTTAGAAGATCAGGACTCGGAGGCTGTACAGGTTGAAAGGAGATAGTTGATATTCTTGGGAATGTAAGATTTCTAATTCGAGGACTGCTTCTGGTTCTTCCAGCGGTTTCTTGTCCCATTCCTTCCACCCTTGTGTCTTACGAACAACTGAAACACCTCCACGGTGATCTTCTGACACAGGAGCTACTTCCTGTTCTACCTGAGCTGCTTTACACTCGAATATTGGACACGGCAATGTGAAGAGTGAAACCAGTTTACTCGTTGATCGCAGGGGAGGGAGGGAGGGGGGGCTGTATAAGCAACACGCCTCTTTCACAGCTGCTGCAAAATAAGCTACAAAGACACATGCATACACGTGCACACACTCACGCACACGTATTCAGTACAGGTTGTACTCAGTCAAAAAGGGTGAAAAAGGCCTCTTGGTCTCTGCAGGTAGACTTCAGTGTCCATATTGACGTTTCAAGAAGTTGGCTCAGACTAGATGGATGAAGAAATTCTCACGCAATTCACCCACAGAGAGAAAATGAGTCCCTTCTGGCAGCATTCAGTTTTTACATTTTATATATTTCTGTGTCTTCAGTTCAAATTTCTGCATTTGTAGCAGATAAACCTTCAAACATCAGACTCAAATCAACCAAACAAAATATTTTTGGTTGCTCCATCTATCTTATATATCCACAACTGCCTCATTTTGTGCCAACTGTAGTTTAATGTAATGTTTTGTCCTTAAGATGGAGCCTGATCCTTCTCCCCTCAGAGGTTGCTGTTACAAATATCCTTGTGTGTGTTCATAAAATGCTTCCTGTCATTGATTCTCTATTCTGACTGACCATTTCACAGCTCACCTCCAAAACAGTCCTCAACCTACACAAGCGCAGAGAGTGTGTGTAGAGTTCGAATAGGGCTCTAAAAATCAATTCTGTTGTAGCCTGATCCAACACTGAACCACTGTAGTATTTCTCAAGCCCAAGCCGTATTAAAACCAGAAATTTCTCTTACAAAATTACAGGAAGAATTGGACCAGATGAAAACGTTCTTTCGTTTAAATTATACTTCTTGTTTATTGGGAGGCAGATTGCTCACTTGCTTTGTTTTAGGGAAAGAACTGATGAAAAGAATGAAACCTGATTCAAGAAAAATCAGAGCCAGACCTGGACGGGCCTGAACCCGTCGGGTCGGATGGGGCTGAGTTGGTTGCTGACTGAGAATCAAAGCTCTAACACACACACACACACACACTCATAAACACACATTCACCAAGATGCACAATTTTACAGCTATTTTGCAAAGATCAGTCCCACAGTTGCATTGTAACTTCACCAGCCTCCTCTGTCTTCTGGAGGCAGTCATGAAAACACAAAGCGACATGTTCTTACAACAGCAAACATGTGATAGTATGACTATGTGCAATACAAAAAAATACATTATATATAGTTTTCTAAACACTTAATATCCTTTTGAACGTCTAGTACTGAAATGTACAAATATATTGGTTTATATATATTTTCTCTTTTCAGTTACAACATGCTGCTTATTATTGTGGTTAATATTATTTACATTATTATTATTATAATTGTTATTACATGTGTACCTGTTTTCTTTTGTTGTGGCTTAAAAGAAGTGTTGGCTTAGTTGCCAGGTGTGCTTGGGGTTTTGAAAGTAACGAGCCGTGTGCCTTTCTAATTGAATGTTGGGAGTGTGTGTCGCCGCTCGACAACGAAGGAGACGACAGCGATGATCGGTGTTTGCAGAACAGCGATGGTAGACTCTTCGCCTCCTGCAGCCAGGCTGGTCCTGGATGCAGGGGAGGAGGGTGTAGAGGATTCGGGTTCAGAAAGAGACGGAACAGAGTAGATAAGAGGAAGAGGAGGAGGAGGAGGAGGAACGAGGCAGGTTGGCTTCAGGAAATGTAATTTGGAAAAAGAATGAATAGCTTTCTCTATTTTACAAAACCGCACATGGTTAAACTTCAACAAAGAGTTAGTGTTTGGTACATTTTCTTTATTTATCCGAAATGACCACAAGTTTGAGTGTTGTTTAACTCTGTACTTTTACTACAGACCTGTGCCATGTTCTGTATTGGACACGATCACCCAGTACCTTCTTGCTTATTGACAATCAGTAAACAGTAACCGCTCTCTTTGTGTCAAACTGACCTGTTCGGTCAATTAACACCAAACTGTTCCAACAGTATTCTGAATTTGACTTAATGACTGGGAATGCTAAAGAAGTCAGAACTTTTAAGTGGTTCTCTGATGATGGAAAATGTGTGGGTCAGCTTTGTTACGGAAGTTTTTTTATTATTATTATTATTTTGCTTGACAATGTATTGAAAGTTTGTTTTTCTGTAAATGTGCCTTGTGTTCTAAAGTGAGCAGCACAATCTTAAAAGATTGCCTTCTTATCATCATCTCTTTTTCACAGACCTATTTTACCTGTTTATTATTCTTGATCTGGGGAAGTCTCACATTCACACTGGCTTTGTTTACATGCAGCAACAGTCTTCTTACTCTAGTCCGTAACTTACAGTAAATAGAGTTAGATAAGGCAGAAGTTGAAGGAAAGGGGGCAGAACAATACATTTCAACTCCTGACATCAAACACCGATGATTTATAATCTGAAGGGAGAGTTTTCCCTTAAAGTCACATGGAAATACTATTTTTCTGGTTGCAACATATTGTTTTAGGAAAGGGAAACAGGGTTTTCACCGCTGTGCAATGTTGCAACTCAGGTCATGTTTAAATATATAAAGCTGCTGGGTTTTTTTTGATTGAGGTGGATTGTTCAAATTTAAATTTCATATCACAGACTGACAGATTTGTTGCCTGGATACACAAAAAACCCGATGAAATCATGATGTGAAAGACCCCTTTTTTTGCCGTTTGTCATGAATGTGTTCACTGGAGGCTTAAACTGGACTAAAACCAGTATCCTGCATGTAAAAACAGCCAGTGTTGCCTGTGAGCTGCCCAGATAAACCACCATCTTCTACAGAGCAGCACCACTGGATCCATTATGTATGAAGTGCCTTGCTCAAGGTCACCATCATCGAGATTAAGGCAAACAGGTGCTGCTCTTTCACTCTTCCCCATCCAGTTTTTCTTTCCACTTCTCTAAACCTCTCGTTGACTGCGTTGCCAATCCACATCGACCAGGACGGACTGCTTCGTAACAAAATAGCTTTATAACAAGAGCTCTCTGCAGAGTGTGTGAGTTCCACAAAGTGTGTGAGGTGTTTCCTGGATGTGTTTTCTGTTTCTAAGGTTAGAGAGTGACGACTGACAATCTTTGACTGACTTGATATCCTCCGATCTGATTTCTTCACGAGACTTACTTGTGTATTCTTTTTAATTTTGTATTTTTACTCTAGGGAGCCTCTTGTTGCCTTTGGCGCTCCTTAATGTATGATACAATTCTGTTACTCTTGAATTTATATTTATACAGATATACATATTTTTTGTATCTTTTTTTCCCCCCTTTTTTCAAATTCCCTTGTGCTAATGTTCAAAAATGTCTACGCAGTATTATAGATGATGTAATGTGGACAGCTATCTCTTTTTTTACATTTATGTATGAACTGAGAATTTGTAAAAATGCTTTCACAGTCCTTGTGTGTAAAATGTATGTATAAATTAAATTAACCAACGTGGACTCGTGCTTTATTTCAGTGCGTTAATGCATGAACGGAAGTTGATAAATTAACTTCATTGTCATTTATAACTGTTATTTTTAGGCCTGTCATAGGTTGAGAGTTAGATCATATATTGAATTTCAAATTCAGTTGTGTACCATGTTAATTAACTATAACATACAAGGAAGGACCACATTTCTATTGACTGTCATCCCTGCAGTGTAAATCCACCTGTATTCAGTTTCTTCAACCTTTTATTTGCCTTTAGTAAATAAACAGAAATGATGGCGCTCATTGATAGTCAGGGTAGAGTTAAGATAAATAATCACTTATCCTATAATACTGACAAAGTCTAAGACATCTTACTTTTCTTGAAAGAAACATGAACTCAAAAGTTATAAAGTGGTAAATCTTAAATTTATTATTTATTTTAAGAACACTGAAGCAGAAAGTGGGGATCATTGTGAATTTAAATTTTTTTATTTTTTTATTTTTTTTTTTTTACATTTTCTCTCTAGTCTGGCATAACTACATTCAGAGGTTGATCTTTTACAAGTAAAAGCAGACCACAACATAAAAACTACTTAGATATATGTCTTGCATTCAAAATTTTACTTCAGTAAAAGTACAGAGGTATTATGAGAAAAATGTAGTTTAAATAGCCTACCGAAAATGTACCCTTTCAGACTGTTAGTGTTATATATATATATTGGTGGAAGAAGTACTCAGATATCTTACTTAAGTAAAAGTAGCAATACCACAGGTACCACAAGTATTAGCATCAAAATATACTTAAAGTACCAAAAGTAAAAATACTAATCATGCAGAATAGTCCATTTCAGAATCACATATATAACTGGATTATAATTAGTGATGCATTACTGTGTGCATTACAATACATTAATCACTTCAATGTTAAAGGTGGGGCTAATTTTAATTATTTACGTACTGCTGGGTCGCTTATGAGTTTTCCCCTGGGGTTCTTATAAATAATTACTTATAATACTTACCGAGTCTGACATCTTACTGTTCTTGAAGGAAACATGAACTCAGAAGTTAGTAAATCTTGAATTTATTATTTATTTAAATTAATTTATTTAAATTCTTTTGACATTTGAAACATAACCCCAGTTACTGTGCTATATTTTATGTTTCTTTCTTGTCTGACATCCATAACAACATAACATTCAGAGGTTGATCTTTTTACATAAGTAAAAGCAGCAAAACCACACGTAAAAACGACTTGATTATAAATTAAAAATACATCATTTATGAAAATTAAAAACATTTGACATATCATATCAAAACATCCCAACACGTTTGATTGATATTCCTTGGAGTGTACCCCCCCCCCCAAAAAAAAAACATTATTTAGGAAAATAAATAAAATTCATGCAAATGAAAAAAACCCTTCAAATATTAAGTACAAGAAGCTCAAAATTATGTACAGTTAATGTAGTTGAAGTAAATGGATAGTTATATTGCACTACTGCTCTGTACTTTATTTTATTTTTTGTGCTTTTTGTCTGAAATAAATACATTTGATAATATTTTTATTTAAATATCAGACAAAAAAGTCATATTTTATTATTTTATTTATTATCTCAACTGAGTATAAATGTATGTCTAATGTTTTTCTTGTCATATTTTTATATTTTAATAAAGCAAACAGGACTTTAAACACCATGACTACAGTTTTACATTTCTTCTTCGCTGGATTACGTAACCCGCTGCCTGCACGCGCTGCCGAAGCCGTCGGGTTGAACCCTCGCGCGCCGGGTACCAGCAGCGCTGTAATCCCACAATGCAGAGCGCATGGCGCGTCATTGGAGAGGGACGATGATGGCGGCGGTCGGTGCACCAGAAGTGATCACACAGCTGGAAAGCGCTGCCAAAGTTTTAATGGTGAGAAATTCATCGTTGTTTTGTGCTCGCGAGGAGGGCGGCGCGTGTGTGTTAACTTTGTCCCGGGTGGAGTTCGGCGGGTGGGGTTCGACTCCCGCGGTTGTTTGCTTCTTCCCGGTTTTTGTTGTTAAATGTGTTCAGCTTTTTTTTTAGGAGCGATGTGTGAGCGGTGCGTGGCGCCTTGCCTTGCCTTGCCTTGCCTTGCCTGTCTCCATCCCGCAAAAACCCCGCTCATCATCCCCGCTTTCCTCTTCTCTTCCCCCCTTCCTCTCACGAACCACCACCTTTTTTTTAAAAAAACACCACCCTACTCCACTCCTGAAACTTCAACGGTTCCCTCTCAGCCGTTAACTTTGGAGGCAGTTGGAGCATCTCGCTGCTGTTGATTCACTCGCTCTGTAGCTTTAGCTCATCCTCTAGTTACCCCCTAAAACACTCATTTACCCCGAGTGTTTGCCCCCCTTTCCCCCTCCTACACCCTCCAGCCTCCATTGGAGTAACAGAGACAGCAGCTAAGAGCAAGTAGCTAACCATGTGCATGGGTCTGTGTGTTTGGATGAATTAGCTAGCTTGCTTTCTGCCATTTTGCGTCCCCTTGTTGTGTTTTAAGCTAAACCTAAAGGACATTAAAATAAGACTGACTGGGATTAGTGGCTTCATGTGAGCAGCTCAGGAGCAGGTGTCTTCTGAATGGGTGGTCAACAATATCAGGCATTGTTTTAGGCATTATGGGTCATATAATCTAATTTATTTTAGTGTCTGGATTAACCAGGGGAGTGACAGTAAGTTGCATCATGTTTTTGCCATTCAGTACAAGGCTATTGATTTAGTATAAAGTATGTATTTAACTGTTTTAGAATTCAGAATCAGCTTTATAGGTCAGGTATTATGTGCACACATTACTCTCAATGTACGTACACAGACATGTACATACATACAGCTAAAAACAAGGTAAACATAAACATTAAACTGCTATGTACAGATATAAATATGTATAAAAAAGGTATCTACATATATATAAAAACAATAACATTTGTAGACAGTAAAACAATAGTGCAAAGGGTGCTGAAACAAATATGATTACTGTAACAGGTAGCTTTACATACATGAGGTATGTGGATATGACAGTATACACTGTGATAATATTTACATGATAAAAACTGTGTATTTAACTAGTTTTTTTCAGAATCAGCTTTATTGGCCAGGTATTATGTCCACACATACAAGGAATTTGACTCTCATTGCCCTCAATGTACATACACAGAAAAAGACAAACATACAGCTAAAAACTAAGTAAACTTAAACATTAAACTACTATGCACAGATATAAATATATATAAAAAAGGTATATATGTATATATGAAAACAACAATAAGATTTGTAGACAGTAAAACATTATAAAACAGTAGTACAGTGGTGCTGAAATAAGTATGATTATTGTAACAGGTTGCTTTATAAACATGAGGTAGTTGGATAGGACCGTATATACAGTGTACACAGCGTGCATACGTTTGTGTTTGGGTGATGATATTTACATGATAAAAACTGTGTATTTAAACAATGAGAATATATAATTTACAGGTCCAGTGGGTGTTTGTGTTACAGGGTTATTACACAGGGGTCGTTCCTGACTCTATGTGACTGGTGTTAACTGTTCATCAGAGTGACAGCCTGTGGGTGACTGGCTATTTATTCACAGTCAGTAGAGTCAGGCTGACATTATATCTGTTTCAGGTTGATTTTATTACACGATAAAGCGCAGCTTTTGATTTCTGTCGTCCACCATGCTGCAGGGAAGCCACTTGAAGCCGCGGCTCAAGACTGAACTGTGTTGTCTCATCTCAGCTGTTCAAGCTCTTTTTCTTTTTCAGATTATTTTTGCGTTTTTATTGGACAGTTGATAGTGTAGAGACAGACATGAAATGAGCAGAGAGAGAGAGGGATGACTTGCTGGAATTGAACCGTGTGCGTGCTGCGGGTCTTAACCACTCGGCCGCAAGGACGCCCCAGAAAGTTAAATTTTAAACTATGCTTCGAAAGTAGAAATGTCAGGCACACCTTCAGGTACAGAACCTTTTTAATATTGCTCTACTGATAGTCAGAAAGCAACTATAGCATCCAATCAAAGTGAGAAGTATTGATGTGTACCAATTCACGAAATTCAGAGTAATTATATAGTAGTATATATATAGTATAATATACAGAGTTGTCCGTGTGTGTTAATATCAGCTAACCTGTGTGTGATTTCCCATATCTACATAGTTGTGGACATTGTCGCCCTGTTAGATATGATACTAACTCACCTGTTTAGTACATCTTATTCAGTAGATTTCTTCAGATTGGATGTAATTCAAAGCTGCGCAGTGTGTTGATGTTTATCAGTGATTGTCTGGTATTATGTTAGGGACTGGGAACTACAATGTGCTAATTTTAATGTCTCGACTGTACCAGGAGTGTAACAATATGTTGTATAATTTTGTACCATTCAGCACAAGGCTCTCTATTCAATATACATGGAGAATTGAACAATTTATTCAACATTACTTGAACAGTGCAGTGTAGTGCTGCTGAACTGTGTTGCATTTTGACAAGAACTGAACATTACAACCTTCATGAATGTAGGATTTTATTGCAGGGCTCTTGTCTTAGTCTCTAACTTTTTCCCAAAGGTATTAAGTGTACGTGAGGTGTTGAGTGTTTCTGGATTACAGCCCCCAAAACTTTTATTAGATTGAAAAACGCAACATTTCGACAATACAGGGTCTTCACCAGGCAAATGGTCAACTTGACAGAGGGCGAGGTATACGTTATATTGACACTAAACTGGTTACATCATGCTGATAGATTAGATACATTACCAAAAATCAAAATTATTCTAAAAAAGGCTGTAGGAATCACAAAAAATGATACACAGAAAGCAGAGCGAATGGCTGAGGAAGCTGGTTGATTTTGTTATAATAATATAATTAACTGTTTTTAAGGTACTCCTAATGGTTCAGGCTAAACTCCATTGTTTAATTCTGAAGTCTCAGATATTGTTTTTTCAGAAAGTTGACTGTTAATATGTTGAAAAAGTAAATGTCAGGCTCATTCTACGGTACAGAACGTTTTAATTTTGCTCTTGATTGTCTTATTCAGTGGAGTAACATATCAAATTATATTTTGATATTCTGAATTGGTACACCACTAAAATTAATATTCCTAAATCAAATTTCACTCAGCATGGTCTCTTAAGTTTTCACTTTGACTTCATCAACAATATCAACAAATTAACAAATGATTTCCTATATATACACACAGACATTTCGAGATGACATATTTCATCAGTTGGATATTTCTCTCACCTTACTGATCATGCTCACTCTCAGCTTTTATACTAACTTGTCCTGTAACCAATTCAAAGTATATATTATAATTATTTTTTTATATTTAATAAGACATTTCCTAGTAGCAGACTCGTGTTTTGCAGAGCAGGACTCTGTAGAAGCTTCCCTGTGCACTATGTCCAATCTCTGTAGGGTATAAATTCTAGAAGTAAATACTGTCCATGCCATTAGATATGCAAAAATGTCAATATTTACATTACAGTTTATAAGCGTGTGAACTTCAGAATGGCTTGCACTTATTCCTTGCTGTAACAGCAGTTTGGATCAATATATCCAAACAAACAATTTAGCATTTCTACTTCAGCTCACAATAAACCCCAAAGGGATTGATGTGTGCACATTGGATCAATACAGTTGCATCATAGCCTTTAGAAGTGATGCATTAATTGATTTTGTTTGGCCACTTTGAGGCAGTGCAACAAGCTGTAAACACAACGTTGGCATATTATTACCATATAAAATATAAGTTTATTGCGATCGTGGTCGCAAACAGTTGATTTACACGCCTAACAGACACAGAGCAATGTTATCATTCATTTGGAGTTGTGTCTCTGGCCACATGATGAATGTAAGTCCAATAGTCACTCTCCTTTTAGCTTTGTTTTGGTCTCCACCAACTCCTGAAGGAAATATCTGTCTCTTTAGCTGCTAAATGCTCTGCTGTGTTCACCAGCTAGTCTCGAACTCTGTCTGTCTGCTTTTTTCTGCCTCGTGGCTGAAAATGACGCTGATGAGACTGAACAAAAACAGTAAAGTTTTAGCTTTAAGATCAAAACAGTTAGCAGAAAGACGCTGAAACGCTTCAGAGTCGATTCGTCACCACGAGCAACACTTTATGTTTTTTTTATTTGAATTTTTTGGTCGTATCAGGATCATTAATTCTGATATAAGTCATGGTGTGTGTGTGTGTGTGTGTGTGTGTGTGTGTGTGTGTGTGTGTGTGTGTGTGTGT
>NTHP01000210.1:287494-299704 GCA_003416845.1 Oplegnathus fasciatus
GTGTGTGTGTGTGTGTGTGTGTGTGTGTGTGTGTGTGTGTGTGTGTGTGTGCTCTCAGATGAAAGGGACCTTCTTTCCTCTGCTGCCTTCAGCTGCAGAGCTGCTTTTACTGCAATTAGGCCTGGAATGTGACTTTCCTGCTGAGCTGTATCATGGCGACACTCCTCAATAAAAGTCTAGGAGTGAGTGAGTGTGTGTGTGTGTTTGTGTATTTAGAGCTGTAATGCCTTTTTTTTGTTACTCTGGAGGGTTTTCTGTTATTCACTGTCTTGTTTGTACTTCTCCTGTAAAGTACAATATTAACACCAGGGTGTGTGATAGTCTCTTTATAATATTGTTTTTATTATGATCTCTGAATGTTTGCTGTACACTAATATTAGCGAGCCACTTATAGTGCCTCCTTTCCTGGGTCCGGCTGTATGATTGGCTCTCAATTAGCCAATCAGGGCTCATATTTTCATGTTTTTAAAGCAGCAGTCTGAAAATGAGGGGTCTCTTCTGGATTTCTTGACTTATGATATTGAGCAGTACCTGACATGTTTGGGTTTTTTTTGTCATAAAATATGAAAGCTAGTAGAAAACCTTTTTCCATTTCATATTTCATGGCATGTTGTTGTTCCTCCAAGAGGTATTGTGCTCAGCAAAAACATTTCCTCAGGAAATCTATTTCACCAAACACCTTATATGCATTCATGGCTGCTACAATGTAAGCAAAGACATAATGTTGCATAGCTAAACCTGCATCAAATTTGGAGAAGATCTCATCCAAAATTATCAAGAAAACACAAAGCTAATGGCATGTCACATATGTACAGCGATTTCACTATGCACATGCACATTTCAAAGCAGATGCCTTTCATTGCCTAAACCTAGTTTTCTTGGACAAGTTAAATAATAATCATGTTTCCATTTATTAGTATAAATACTCTGCAAACAAGTTTAGCCCATGCCACTATTACCATTTCTCATTGACTGAAATAGCATATTCCACCAAACAAAATCTTTACAATCCCAAATATAAACTTGTATGAGATGTTTGTGAGAAGTTTTCTGAAACATAGTAGAAATAAACGAAGTCTTGTCTATAAATGCTAATTTTTTGTGTGTGTGTTTTTTTTACAGGCACCGCCGTCCATGGTCAGCACAGAACAGAGGCAGCATGCTGAGCACATATTCCTCTCCTTCAGGAAATCCAAATCCCCCTTTGCCATCTGCAAGCACATCCTAGGTAACTATTGACTTAATCGTTCAGCCTGCATTGCTTATTTTTAACCTATATGAATTTTGTAAACATTAATTTATCCAGGGAAGGCTTCTCTTTCTTTTTTTTTTTTATAGAAGTGAGAGTAAAGTAGACTAAATATTAGAAACACGTTTTTGTGTAATGGAAAACAATTCAACAGCACCACAAACTACAGCCTCTGAAATGATCATAAAGTTGGATCAACACCTCTCTAAAGCACTTAATTATTTATTACTTTAAATTACTTTATTATAACCTTCATGAATTATTACTTCATTACAATCTTTACAGCTCCCTGACTTGCGGGACATAATGTGCTTTTATAGATAATATCGCCCTGCCTTATTCCGATCATTAAAACTGTCATATAAAAACCTTAATTGGGTTGTGTTACTTCTCAAATTAAGAATAACTCTGTTAATACTCTCCATCTTTAGAATAACTGTGGCGTAGCTTGATTTTAGCTTAATGTTTAGACTCTGAACATACTGTATGCCACAAAGGTCATGGAGTAAACTGGATGCAGAGCAGCGTGTTTCAAGAAAGACCATCTTAACTTTCGGTGTAACAATATAGATGTATATTTTTTTGACTGACAGCAACATCACCTTCTTGTTACAACCAATAACCCAAGAAATAGAGCTGTTATATTACGACATCTCATCAGACAGTAATGTTTCACAAATCATGAAATTTAACTAAGGATGAGAATTTTGTTTCGACTCCCAATTTCAATTTAAACAGCTGGTATTGCTTACGTTAACTAGGACAGCACTTCTGTTTAAATGACTGGTTGGTTGGTCTCATCCCTAAACTCAACAATAATGTAAACGCAAGTTATTATTATAAGTGTGATTACTGCAAAGCAAGTAAATGCCTCATTGTGCCATGACATTAATCTGTTTTCAAACAGTTTGCAAGTAAATGTACTGACTGACAAAGCAAGGCAAGCAGGAGCTTTCCAAGCAAACTGTGATTTTTAAACTTTTTTCTCGTGATCTGTCTCCCTCCTTATATTTCTCTTCTCCCACCTCCCTGTTTCCCTCCCCAGAGACCAGTAAGGTGGACTATGTGCTGTTCCAGGCAGCCACGGCCATCATGGAGGCGGTGGTGCGGGAGTGGATCCTGCTGGAAAAGACCAGCATCGAGTCGCTCCGGGCATTCCTCCTCACCTACGTCTTACAGAGACCCAAGTAAGAAAGAAGGAAAGAAGCATAATTAAACCTGTGTGTGTCTTACAGGAGTATTAAGTATGTATGACCTTTGCGATCCTCCATTGGTGAGTGGTAGGATTAGCGAGAACATCGATAGACCTCGTCTCCTCTTACATAAGTGTAAAACACAGAAAATTGTGCAGCTAAGTAATTCAAGAGCCATTAATATTCATCAACTAGCCTTTCAAGTCCCACAGATATATTATGGTCTTTTTGATGAGTTAGATAATAAAAAATATTATTGCTATTGATACCGTTTGAAAGCTTTTATTCGCAAAATGAGTTGGACAGTGGCATCAGACAGCCTGCGGGTTCTCATACATGGAAAGTTTAGGCTGATGCTCATAATCAGCTGTTTTTTCAGGTGTCCGCTGGTATAAACAGCAGAGAAGAAGAGCACAAATATGCGTGCTACAAGTTATAGAAACTGGAATCCACCAAAGTCTCTGACCTGGTGCAGTGACAGGTTACCAAAACTCTCTTCAACAAACAGGCTGGAAGGATTCTTGTTTACTTTTCTCTGATTAGACGGTGTGATTTAACACAAAAATGCAATAAAGTTAACTTTTCCATGTGATACAGGCCAAAGAAAATAAGCTGCAGCTGTGATTGAACCCTCAGACACAACATTTCTCTCTCACTTTGTTTTTCTTACTGTTCTCAATCCCTGCTGATGGTCAGTGTTCAGTTGGCCTCATATCTGTTGCACTCACTGTTTCTCCCCGTTTCCTCCAGTCTCCAGAAGTATGTCCGTGAGCAGATCCTGTTGGCTGTGGCGGTCATCGTGAAGAGGGGCTCTCTAGACAAAAGTATCAGCTGTAAAAGCATCTTTCACGAGGTCGGACAGCTCATCAGTAGCGGGAACCCCACAGTGGTGAGAGAGACATACAGATGTATCAGTACATAATGTGTTTTAATCGATTAATGTTAGTTACAATGAACAAATAATCAATCATTCCTCATGTATATGCCATCCCAGTTTTGCACCGGTTTTTAACCATAGGATTTTTTTTTTTCACCCACATGAAAGACACATTAGATTGTCAAAATATATTCCATAATGTCACAGCCCAACACCTTTTTATAGATGCCTGTTGAGAGGAAAAGGCAACTTAATCCATATGGCTCAGAGAATTTACAGTTTCTTCTTTTTTGACTACACAAAGACTGTCAGGTGCTTATTTCTCCTGGAGCCAGGAGAAGAGATGGAAATTTGTATTCTATGGCGTGCGGGGAGAAAAGAGTGAAACGAAACGAAGTCAATTCTCTTTCTATGGTCTCGGGAACGGCGGCGATTTGAGACATATGCCATACCTGGCTAGTTCGGCACGTCCCTCCCTAGCCGTTGGCCAGGATCGGCCTGCTGGAGCCAGGTACCGCAGAGGCTCGGCGAGGCCACTGTCGTATTCGCCATCAAAAAGCACTACTGTGGGCATGATTTTAAAATCACTTATTAAAGAGTGAAAGGGAGAAAGGAAAAAGTCAGGGATTATCTTACTTTTTGCTCAATATCTCCAGAACGGCTGGGAGTTGAGACACCAGCCTTTGCTCGTTGGCTCTGCACGATTAAAACTAAAATAATTCCAAATAGGGGATTTTGTATTCTTTTTTGCAACTAGCTCTTCCATAATTGTTAGCTGAAAATGGCATGTGGGGAGTGGGGAACTCCCCCGCCCTCTGCGCATGCCGCACAGACACCTGAGCGAATATATCGGCAATCACCGGTTGTTAGGCTGACGGTAGGAAAATTTTAACATATTGCCTAACCCCAGATCACACGTAGACAGATAATTGACCATCAGTTAATTGTGTGCATCCCTAGTGGCTATCAACAGTAACCCATAATGCGGTTTGCCAATGATAGATGTCAATTTACAGATTTGAGTCATTTTGACATTAAATTAGTAAATAGGTATGTGTTGGAGGCAGCTTTCTAAAATGTGACACTGGCTGAAAATGAAAAATTTTAAGAAGTAAATACAATTTTCCCTTTTTGTACTTTCCTACCTTTTATAAAAACTCAAGCAAGGTCGCAAGGAAAACCTTATGAAAACCCAAAGAAAGAAGCACATGGTTCTAGACGATATGCAACTATTTTGTGAATCTCCACCTCAGAACTGCCCTGTGCAAAAATTATGTTGTCCGTAATCAGTGTTTACCAAGATTCAAATAGGTGAAGAGTGATATAAACAATGAAGTTTGACAGCTTAATTGGCATCACTTTTTTGTGCCTCTCACATTAAATTGTGTCTTACATCCCAAACAAAGATTACCAATACAAGTTCTAATCTTATCTCTATTCGGTCCTATTTTTATAGTCACAGAAGACATAAACAGACTCTAAGCAGACCCAAAATACATTTGCAGATGAGTGGTAGAACTTGTTGAGAGTATTTCAGAGTCATTTTCACTTGTTAACAAAACTGGGTTAAAGCTTTGATCATATTTATTATATTTGTGACTCGATGGACCACATTTGTGCCCTGGTTACAGACTTCCTGCATGGGATCTGGCTCAGATTACAGAGAGCTCAGTCTGAAAATAAAAAATGGCACAAAGGCCGTACTGGGAAAGAAGCTCCAGGCGTGTTCCTGTGGTTAGACGAAAGTATAATATCGAGTGCCTGTTTTCTTTGCTCATGCACTCAGATCAATTTTGTGTACACATTTTGTCAAAGTGGATTTTCATAATAATATATTTTTGGTGTTTGGGTGACCTTATGGAAAAAAGATGAAGCCAAGTCACAAAAATGAAGGCTGAATATGTGAGATGTGTATGACTCAGCACACTGATGGAACATGTAAAAATACATACTGTATATTGGCAGGTCGATGCTGCTCTGTGTTGTGAAACAAACTGGACATCTCCTCTTAATCCAGTAGGTGGCACTATTTCATTTGTTTGCCAAGAAAAGGGCAACTGTGTGCCACGGAGGGCTGAAAGTAAAAGTTTCATTTTAATCACAGACTACAGCTGGTGATTTCACTGATAAGAAGTGATCAGCGAAGTCACATAATGTAGTGACACAACTCTTACCCTCCTAAACTACATTCATCATCCCTCAGTCTTCAGAATCTGGACCACAGAGGGCAAAATCCATTTACAATTAGAGATTATATGAAACATTTCATTCCAAAATACTATGCATTCATTTTTGAAAAACACGTCTTTATTAGAATTCGTCATATATTATGAGGGAGTTAGCTGGTTTTGAAGGGACGATGCCCTTTAATCAGCAGAAAAAACAGGCTATAGTTAGCCAAAAGGCTAATTTTGATCTGGTGGCCCCTGCCTGATGTTAAAAGTAACTTTGTGAAATTTGTGATTTATCAAGTAAAAAATGCCAAATATGCATATTTAATTTTTATTTTATGAATGAATTCATGAATAATTTATTTATTGCATATTTAAAGGATGGTTTTAAAAAACGGTCACACAATTCGCTATGATTATACCCAGTAAGATTATGTGACAAATGAAACTAAACTTGGATCCAGCTTCACAAATGTGAGTATTTGAGGACTTTTACAGCTTTACATAACTGTAAAAAAAAACTCTAAACAAGTAATTTGAGGATTTTATTTTAGTATTTTATGGCATTTGAAAAAATAATTAAGGGATTAATCTACACTGAAATAATCACGAGTGACAGCCCTAAAGGCATCCTGAAAATCTAATGTAACTACTGATCTATGATGATGAACTCTGATGGTTTTATCCTTGATCCTTTTAGGGCTGGCTGTATTTACTAGCTGATTTTATAATAATATGTCGTGTAATAATCCATGATGTGTGTAAGTCCTTACCAGCAATCATTTATCCATGCGTAGGGTGTAAGAGTTTTAATTTTTCCAAGTAGTGGATGTCTGTGCACCAGAGCAGAAATATTTAAGCTGTGTCCCCATTCCATATGACATACCAACAGTATACAGTACACAATATACTGTTGCAGTTTGTGTACAAAGAAAATAAATACGCATGATGCAATATGCGGACTGACAGAAATCAATTTCACTGCGACTTTGGAGGGTCACCACCAAGTAATCCTCACAAAAGAGAAAACAAAATGTTGATCCAAAGATTTCATGCTTATTTTTGTTTTTTTACATCTTCACTAAGCTGTCTCACCACCAACCACAACTTGATATAATGTGTTGCAGCTGTGAGCAGCTGCTCCATTTCCTTTGTGCATTGCATTGTGGGGCGATATTGCACGCTCAGAAATCAAACTGCAAATTCACTTTTTTCAGTGTATACTTAATTTTAAATTTTTTCCAGTGTGACACGCACATATTGCACATATTGCTCAGAATTAGCATGTAGTGTGGAATTGGCACAGTCTTTCCACATGATGCACATTCAGGCTCCCTCCTTTTTGGGTCTTGACTGATGATCCTTGCTCACGTTTGACCTCCTGTATAACTCTTTGTTTAACTTTTGACCCTCTGTGCTGCAGCAAACACTGGCCTGCTCCATCCTGACCGCTCTGCTCAGCGAGTTCTCCAGCTCCAGTAAGACCAGCAGCATCGGCCTCAGCATGGAGTTTCACGGCAGCTGCAAGCGTGTGTTCCAGGTCTGTTTGTCCCCACCTCACCCCTCCTACTCTGTGACTATTAATTTTCCCTTTAATGCTTCTCTTTTTATTCCTGAATTCATCCATGTTTCTCTTCCTCCATCCCTCCCTCGCTTCCAGGAGGAGGGCCTGCGTCAGATCTTTGTGTTGACCATGGAGGTGCTGCAAGAGTTCAGCCGACGAGAAAACCTAAACGCCCAGATGTCGTCTGTCTTCCAGCGCTACCTGGCTCTGGCCAACCAGGTCCTCAGCTGGAACTTCCTGCCACCCAATCATATCCTTTCTTTGTCAGAGGCTGACGGGGATTCTTACACCCGGAAAGGTCAGGATAATAGATTTGATGATTTCTACATCTTGACACAAGATTGGATAAATTCTGCAAAAGTATGGTGAGAAAAAACAGGTCAGTCCCAGTTACCTACATCACTACACATTAAGTGCAGATATGTCATGGCTTGCCTTTTACACATGTTGGAATACTTGTTATTCTGAAAAACAGTGTTATTTTACAGAGTAATTACACTTAGTTGGGCACAGAATATAATCTTAAAACTCTGACAATCCATGTGGTCTTGTGTTTGTAGTTTTAGCCTTCACTTTTATTGGTTTGAGATTTTATTCAGCAATTTATTTGCTGAGAATTTGGCACCATGACACTCAATTTTCCAGCAGAGTTGAGAGCTAAGTTCAGTGTTCGCTGTATTAACTTTTGCAGACCTACTTCACTGTTGAACTTTGACTTTTTGGAGTGAAGTAAGTTAAAGTGCAGTGCAGTCCTTTACAATGCTGCAGGCTTACAAAATAATTTTGATTTGATATGACTGAAAGACGGATTTGTGTCATTTTTCAATACACCACTTGTATTGCTTACCCTGGTGGACCCAATGAAAGCATGCTGGCTTGTAAAGCATCTTCCAATGTTGATGGTCAAAAGTACAAAAATAAGACCCCGGATGTTTGTGTGGAAAAATGAAAAAAAGGGATCTAGAGGCTGGAAGACAAGTCATCTTCTGTACTTTGAAAAAGTGGCAGAACCGACGGTTTTAGGTTAAAAGAGAAGGTTAGAAGTCGCTGGAATGTCCTCCTTATTGTGGTACTTTGTTTGTTTGTCTACTTGTAATATACATTTGATATCTACTTGAAAGTTTTTTTTTGTGTACATGAGTATGCATTGTCCCTATGATGGCTAATGCTGTGTGTGTGTGTGTGTGTGTGTTGGCACTACAAATATGTGATACCCAGGAATGCATATCTGTCCATGAGTTTTGCTTTGTAGTTCATCTCATGCGCACACATCCATGTTATCTTAGCAGTTGGCCGCATTGTTGAGCGAACTTCGGTACTTAGTGTGTTTTGTGTGTGTGTGTGTGTGTGTGTGTGCACGGCCAGACTCATTACGGCCTAAATCCCAACCAGCCTGGCATCCTCTCTGCCTGTCTGAGGGGATCTGGAGTGGCGCTTTGCTGCCAGCCAGGGCCATGTATCACTTTCAAAGAGGTGTCTGTGTGTCCATCTCCGTATCATTCCAGCAGCCCACTACCCCCCGCCTTGGCTTGTTGAGGCTCCCCTTGGTATGCCTGGCACGCTCGGTTTGATATGTGTGTGTTCTCAAAGACGCACTTTTAAGTCGTCTGTCTGTGTGTGTGTGTGTGCAGTTTAATTTTGTTTTACAAGAGCAGTTACTGTACATGTAAGGGACCTTTCGGGTTGAGGTTAAAGAAGGATACTTTGGGCTTGAAAATTGTATAAAATAAGTGAATATAAAATATCTTTAATTCAGTTTCTAGAGGTTATTTTCCAGTGCTGATATGTTTGCTTGCATTGCACATAATATTAGGTGATATGATTATATAAACCGTGATCGCTGTACCATTTCCACTGTACCAAGGTAACTTTCCCTTCAATATGTCAGGGTGTATTAGGTTGAAACTCAGTGAGCAGGACTGCTTTACGGCAGTTTTGCATTAATGTGATGAAATACGTGGATTTGTTGGGTATTTATTTCAATGGATTAGCCAAAAACAGACTTTCCCCTATACGTGGCTTTTCAGTTGAATTCCCAGAAAATGTACTATACCACCAATTTACTATACTTTAATAGATATTGTGATATAAAATTACATTTCGTATGATAGAAGATTTTGTGAACGTCACCCACGCCTGACTGCCTTTCTAATATTCAGTTTATTTATTAGAGGTTAGTATAAACTCATTAAATGCAGCCTAAGTTCAACTCCCTTAACTGTAATTTTCTTTAACTAGGTTTTCACTTATTATACTGTACACTTCACATTAAATGTAATCACAATTTGTTTTTTTTACTGCTTAAATTTGTCATATTTTCACGTTTCAAGGGTTTTTAAGTGTTGCAGTCAATCTGATGATACCTTTACAAAATCATTAAGTACATTTAAATGACTGTGAGGCAAAGATAGCTGGGTAATTAATAGATAAAATTAGGTTTTTCCGAGGTACTAGCTGCATGTAAATAGAGCTGTAGTTCTCCGGTTTCTTTATGTTGAGTTGTCACAAATGTTGAATGGACTCTGTCTCCGGCCATAGAAATAGCATATGAATTCTCAAATCAAGTGGCATTCTCCTTGAAATTCTGTGTGCATGTGAGTGTATGTAAAGCCTGCAAGTGTCTGGCCTGTTGTTGAAAAGGAGGACAGATTGATGAAGACCGCTGGGAGGCCTGAATGAGTGTAGCCGCCTGTCTGCAAGTGTCACAACACGCCTGTGCCCGTGTGATGCGATGCTAACGTATGCCAGCATCGGTATCAGGGGGCCTCTCCTTAATTGCGTAGCTGACAGCCGCCGCCTTTCAAACAGGAACACACACGCACGCACGCACACTCCTCAACCAGCTCAAAGATGCTTTTTAAAAAGCCTCCCTCCCTTTGACGAACCGAGCGGCATGCATGTCATCTGTCCTCGCCGCCGTCTGAACCCCGGCCCTTCGCCTCTGGTGTCATCTGGTGGAGGCACGCTCCCCGGGCGTCGGTACGACACCGTGTCACTCCACACTGAGCATGACTCTGGCCAGGGTCGCGGTCAGGCCTCAAGGCTGCGGCAGCAGTCAGGTGCTGTAAATGGCTGTCCGAGCTGACAGATAGATCACCCTCCATCCCCGCTGCCTCCAGTGTGCTGGATCAGTTTACATATCTGGATCCTCTTTATATTGTTTAGATGTATTTGGTATGTGAGGGAATCTTTAGATTCATCTCTGTCAATTGTGTTGATACAACAGCCAAGTGGCGCTTTGCTCTGTGTCAGTGTTGTTTTCTCCCATCTGTTCTTTTCTTCCCTACAGAGGAATGTGTAGATTTCATGGTGTATCGGCTCACTAAAACTCAAGTTGTTTCAAATTAAAGCATGGCAGCCTCCTCCGTTGAGGCACTGTAGTCTTAATTTCTGTCCCTTACTTGACATGTAGATACATACTTTGTCATAAGAGAACTTATTAAGGCCTAATAAAAGTGGCATTAACTCCTCTGAGCAACAATCCCCCCCAGCAGCCTTATTAGGAGTTATTCTTGTGCTGAAGAGACGACTGTCAGCCTAACACTTGCCCCGGCCTGGCTCAGTATTCTCATTAGCTCTTCAGAGGTCAATTTATAGGTATTTTGGCCCTCAGGTTAAGGTCAGGATTTGGAGTGTGTAAGCTGATGCTGGATGTTTGCCTTGGCCCTGACCTGTATGGAGAATCTTCAACTACCGCTGTCTAAACACGAGTGGGAGGGTGTATACAGATGGGTAATATGCTGATGGACATTCAGTTGGTGCATGTATTTTTTGAGTTGTGTAGAATGTAGAATGCTCCCTTTAAAAACAATTTTCCTTATTGCATTTTATGAGAGTAGAGAGTATGTTTCGAGCATCCAGTTTCTTTGGACTCAGCACCTGCACATGAAAGATGTGAGATTTAAAGTAGTAGTATCTATGACATATTTTTCATGAAGTTCATGAAAGCTTTTCCATTCATGGCTCTAAATATTGTTGTCTCTGACTTCTTTACTGTCTCATGTTTTGCGCTTCTAATTTAACTTAAACACAGTGAAGAAGACCAAAGATTTGGCATAAGCAGTAATAATCATCATGGAGCACTTAGCAACAAAAAAGATAAAAACAAAGCATGGAATTTGCAGATTATAATTTTAAATGGAGGTAGTATAGTATTTATTTTACTACTATTTGCCATATTATCCATTTCTCCTCCAAGATGGCCTTGTTTCCCTTCCTACAACTCTTCATATACATGCCAGTTGTTGTTGAAATAAAAAGGATGCAGGCTGGTATGCAGTTTTAAGGTTCAAAATTCACATCCAAATAACCTAAAAAAAAAAGAGAGGTCTAAATCACCACCTACATCCACAATTTATCACGTTCTAATCTCAAAGAAACAAGTTGGCATTGAACACTGTGGCATAATTGATGTATTATTGGTTTAATTCAGTAGTGGGAGAATTAATGACAACTGCTGTCTAAACAGATGGGGGCCAAACAGTAGAAGGAAATGGGAAAGGGAAGGGAGGGGGTGGGTCAGTGAGGAGGTATTCCTGGACTGTTATTTCACATGGCGAGGCTGCAGGGGAGACTTAAGGCAGGATATATCACTTAAACCCTACCACGCGCCTTAGCATAGCGCTGCGCTCTTCGCACGGCCGCTGGCAGACGCTCAGCCGGTCTTCCGGTGCAGCGGGTCCATCCTCAGTCGGGATCAACCATAATGAATAGAGGATACAGGAGAAGCTCGCTAATCCACAGCCCTCGGGCGAGAAGGTCGTTCAGGCCTGCAAAATGTTCAGATTGCAGAGATTGTCTACTTAAAGTGGTCATGAAGATGCTATGAAATTGATCTTTAAAGTGCTTTGTGCAACGTCTGCAGATTGTTGATGAAAGAGGAGTTGGGAATGTGAAATGTGAAGTCGGATTTGATTTGTTGTAGAGGGGCTTGATAAACTCACACACACACTTTGCTTTACTTAAGCACGTGCAAACCATGCTGTTGTTTTTTTAAAATTTTGATGTGTTTTGTTTTTACTATTTCTTAGCTATCTATTGGTTTCCAATCATTTTCCCGCAGTATTAAAAATTTATTAAAGACTTCTCTTTTGAAACTTGCCTCCAAGTGTACAGGAAGGAGAAAGAAAGAAATATAGTAAGGAGCAAAAAAAAAA
>NTHP01000210.1:321289-354355 GCA_003416845.1 Oplegnathus fasciatus
CCATCTGTAATTTTGGCTTCAGCAGTGTGTTTTTGTCTGTTTGTGTTTTCTCTTGGTTTTTAGTTTGTTTGGCTCCGAGTGATTAGAGAGCAGCATCAAATTGTGATTGAGTGTGTACCCACATGCAAAAACAAACACACACACACATATCCAAGTCTTTTGGAGGCATCTCATATAGACTACTCACACACACACACACATACACACACACACACACTACGATAACACTGCAAACGCACATACACACCCCCCACCATCACTTCACACGCATTCATTCACACACTTACATACATACGTACATAACTGTAATACACATCCTCCCCAGCTCAGGCATAAATATAAACGTCCCTACACACACACACCCACACACACACACACACACACATGTTTGTACTTCAATGCTTGTGAGGGCCCTCATTGACTTAATACATTCCCTCACCTTATCCATCACAACTACATGCCTCAAGCTGAATTTATAGTTGTGCATGAAGAGGTTACGCTGTAGCTACAGTACGGAGCTGATGCATGTAGCCTCAAGCTGTGGCAGCTGCAGTGATGCCACATGGAGACCAAAAGAACTGTGATTCATCAGCATGGGCTGCTTGTGTTTTCTCCTACATGTGTCTGATGCTGGTAGAAATTGTTGAAAGTTAACTGCTTCTTTTCAGTGAGACAAAACAACTCCACTGCAAAACTTCTGCTCGCCGCAATCGCCGCTTTCTATCACAGCGAATGGAAGAACCTTACCATGGCGACTGCACGCCATTAGTCTCATATTCACTAATGAGATGAGGCGGGCCTTTCCAAACGCAGTTATTTGTGGGGAATACAATTAAAGCACGATATAACCTGATCCGGTACAATACATCTAGTGTTAATTAGGGCTGCCCCCTGAAAGTCGATGAGTCGAATCATCTGTCGGAGACCCCTCAGTCGACTGAGATTCTTCAAGTCGAGCAGTCTTTTTTTGTCAGTGTGCATTACAGTAACAGGATAAAACAGATAGAAGCAGCATTTCCCATACATGGCCACTTGGGCAGCCCATTCAGGTCGATGAAATCGGAATTCCAATTTTCACAGTGGCAGCACTGAGTCTAACTTAACAGCAGCAACAGGAAGTTTGCTGATCCGGCGGGGAGTCGGGGCGGTCTGGGATCAGACCCCCGGCACCGGGGTTTGCACTGGCTGAATCAGAGTTGCTACAGCCGCTATCTGAAGGTCTGTCTCCGGAGCTCTCCTCCCGGCAAAGTAGTCTCCTAGCGGCGGGGAGTGAGGCAAAGGGAACTGAAGGTCGTCATCCCCGTGATTAATATAGGCCAAACTGTTTCATTTTTTAATAGGCTATAAGAGTTTGATTTAAACAGAAATACACGTGTGCTGCCTGTCTCATTATTCCGACAAATCCATATGGTACAGTAGCCCGACACTATATGACGGCAATTCAAATCTTGCATCATATGCAGCATATGTATGTTAATGTGGTCGAAATCATCACTGAAACACATGCCAATCGATTTTCTGATTGCCAGATAGTGTGTATAAAAAAAAAGGGAACGAATAGTTGAATCTTTGTATTGAACAGCCAAATCTGATTCGACTGACAAAATTCTGAGTCGGGTACACCCCTGTTATTAATAGATAGTCTGACACTAGGTACAGCAACAAATAGCTTGCTTTCCAAGATGGCACTGTCCCATGACGACTCGCTACTCTCCCTTGGTTGTTTATTGTTGTGTTATTTGTCAGTTACCTGGTTTCAACAAGCAGCGACCAGTATTACTTACGACCAGTAATGGTGTCTTCCCCCTGTACCGCCTGGATCCGAACCTGTGTTAGACTACTGTTTATCAGTTTTTGCTCTGCCTTCGAAACTGGCATTTAAGCTCAGCGACCAAGGCTGAGGTCATTCCATCTGTGCTTGGGTGTATGATTTTCTATCTGGCAGACCCCAAACAGTGAGGTTGGGAGGAACCCACTCTTACACTCAGCTAACCTCATTCTAACCTTAACCCAAACAACCAAGTCTTAACCCTCAAAGTGCTCCTTTTTGAAGAAGTGAGAACTGGTCAAAATGTCCTCATTTTCCAAAAATGTCCTCACTCGCGACTTCTAAAACTCAAATTGGTTCTCACTTGAGTTCAGGGACATTATATACTGTCAGATGATACAAATTTGTCAAAGGTGAGAGATTTTGCGATACCGTTGTATTTGCCTATTGTGGTTAATGTTGCAAATTAATGTATATCACCACTTTATGCCAATATTGAAGCTTTGTTGCTTCAATGTGATAACATACTTCCTTTTTTCAATATTTAATTCACTAGATTAGCCAAAAACAGGCACTCCATTGTGGTTATTTTTATCTATAATTAGTTTCTCAATTGAATTTCCAGAAAATGTACAATATTATGATATATAAATGGCTGCATTTATATCGCTATTGTATTTATAAAAGTATACATTGTGATAGAAGCCTACCCTTGTCCTCACAAGGACAGAAGTACAAGAGCACACACAGTAAAGCATTTCGTGTTTACCCAGTAAACACAATCAGTGTGGAGTGCAGGGACTGATGAGGCTGCAGCAGAGGCTGATTCTCTTCTGACTTGGCCTGCAGGCAGACAGTAACCCAATCTGAGAGAGGGAGGGAGTGATGGTGGAAAAGAGCGAGCAAAAGACAATAAGTTGGAAGCACAGTGTTGATTTGAAAAAACAGAAAGATGAGCCTCTGAGCCCCCCGAGGAAACAGACACCAGGCTTTGTCTCCTTCTATAAATATCATTCCTCATTCTCCCTCCCTTTTCTCTTTCTCCCTCTCCCCTCTTTTCTCTTTCTCTCTCCTCTTCTATCGTCGAGCTTCTTCATCCTCTTTCCATCACCTCATTGTCTATCTGCCTTTCTCCTTCCCTCAGTTTTCTCTCATTATAGCTTGTTTTCTTTTTCTTCACTTGACTCTCTTCCCCATTACCTATTGCCCTTTATTTTCTCCCCTATTATATTCTTTCTCCTTAATAGGGCGGGTATTGAACGCCAATACTTCTTTGGTACAGACCAAAATGTGTAGAATTTTAATGAATCTGAATCCAATATCGGATTTGCTTTTCAAATCTCAAATGTACGTATTTAGGTTTAGTGTTCAACATTTCTAAGTAATTAAAGTTTAAACTCAAAGAGTCAGTTGATCTCCTATCAGCTTTTTTTTTTTGCTCCGACAGCAGAAACACTGCAGTTTTGAGTCGTAGTTTAATTAATGTTCACAACCTTAAGCTACAAAATGAAAATGAAATAAGCGGCATAAGATATTAAAAGTTGATTAAATGTGTCTGACACGTTGAAATAACAGGTGCACCCTTCTTTCTTCAGCACAGCGTATCCCCGAGCTACTATAATATTAAAGTTAAACTGGGAGATTCTAACTCCTGAACTTGACGTGACGCAATCAGCTTGATTGTTTTACAACAGAAGAAACACTTCTCTGGTTTTGTGGAAGTGCAAACACACACAGTCCACTCAGATTAGCGTTTCTTCCTCTAACAAACGATCTTTAGCAGCTTGCAGAGAGCACATTAACGTTTTAGAAAATTACTTATGAATATGTGTCAATTAGCTACTGCTGATGTGATGTGCTGCCAGCGACGTTTGTTTTTGCAAACAAAAAAGGGAGTTATCTCTCCCCGAGATTCGATATGAGATTTGTTAGCCTCAGAATTTGGCTAGTCTGTCTAAAAGTACCTGAAGTTGGCACAGAATTAGAGTTACAACTATTTTGATAATCGATAAATCGCTTCAGTAATTTCTCAAGCAAAAACGCCCAGAATTTGCTGAGGACGTGAGGATTCTTTGTCATATATGATAGTAAACGAAACGTCTTTGGATTTTGGACTGTTTGTAAGATAAAACAAGCAATTTTAAGACCTCAAATTGGGCTCTGGGAAAATATGATAAGCACGTTCAATTATTTTTTTTACATTTTATTGAATAAATGTTGAATAGAGAAAAATCCGAAGTCTGCTTTACGCCCAACAGTTTCTGTTTATATTATAATTTTAGACTATTTTATTTAGGTTAAGTTCTCGTTCGGCTACTTGTGTTTAGATAACATTTAACGTTTAAGAATGTTGTTTTTTATTGAATGAAAAAAAGGTTTCTGTGGAAAAACATGTTTATAATCCTCAAAATGAGGGAGCAGAATAGCATTTTTTTAGTATCTGAAACTCAGTTATTGTAGTAGGCACTAGTATAAGATAAATTTCACATGACACCAAGTCCCACTCAGTTTCTTATTTCCCAACTCTCGGGCTGCTGGTACTCTGTTGGTATGAAGTCCAGTCCGCTGCCAAAGCAAACTTAATAAGCACAGAATTAGCGAGAACAGAAACTAATGCTTCGCTGATACCAAATCCATTGATTAATCAGTGTGTAAAATCTATTGTCATCTGATCTGCGTGCCCAAAATGTTCCATATTGTTGTATCTTGTTCTCTCTCCTTCCATCCATCCCACTCCCCACATACTGACACACACACACACACACACACATACACACACACGTTGTGTATCTCTAACTATAGTCAGACTCAAGGCGACTGACATTACTGGCATCGCATGGATCATTCACTGGTGCAGCTGCTTTTTCAGAGCTCGCGCTGTTCAATCCTTTGGCCTTGCACTACCTCTCCCACCCCTCCTCTCTCTCTCTCTCTCTCTTGCTCACTCACCCGGCGCCCCCCCCTCCTCCTCCCCCTTCTCTCACTGAGCTCTTCCAGAGGATGACTTCACGCTCTGGAAGAGGGAAGCAGCAGCAGCGAAGACTATAGTGGCTACGCTACGTTAGCATCTGAGATCTTTTCCCAGCAGCGTGGCTTACGACCAACCAAGCGCCCCAGCTGGAGAGCAGAGGGAGAAGAGAGGGGAGGAGTGGGGAGAGGCAGCGGGAAAGAATTTGGGGGGGAGGAGGAAGTGAGAAGGGGAGAGGATTTGAGAGGAGGAGGAGGAGGAGGAAGAAGCAACAAGGAGAGGGAGGTTGAAAGTTTGATTGCTTCTGCGATGGGGCCATGCGCTGCCAGAGTGTGTGGAGCCGGTGAGGAAGCACTCACTCTGGATTTAAGAGGATGACAGTTCAAGAGAAGAAGAAGAAAGAGAAAAAGAGCTCGGACTGGGAGATAAGAGAGCCACAGCTCACAGGACGAAGGCAGTCGAGCTCCAGACGTCCGCATGGTATCGTCAGTGGAAACCCATGTTGCTGAGAGGCTGTGATGACTTGCAGTGCTGTTACTACCTTGCTGCATGTGTCCGTCTGTGTGCACAATTGAAACCAACAATGCCTCTTCTCTTGTCGGAGCGTGACAGCTCAGCACGGACAAACCCCCAAATCCCGCAACTGAACAGAAGCTCAGAACTGAGATGAGACTGAATCGAGCAGATCTTTTCCATCAGGAGCCGGATCCTTCCTCTCTGGGTTTGATTGAGGCTGTCTGTGGGCTCAGACGAGCTCAGTGATTGTTTGTTTGAGACCGGGGTCACAGTATCTGAAGAGAGACGTGTTGAAAATCAATTCGCCATTTCGCTTCGCCTCAGCTTGCTGGGTAGTGGGTTACACCAGTGAGTATTAAGCCTGCCTGGTATCAGCCGATCTGTTTTTGAAAGTGGTGACAGGAGGATGAGGCGGGTTCGCCCCTTTTCGTTCTTTGCCTACGACTTTTCTATTTCAAAGTGGCATTCTTCGCAGTTTATTTAATTAAGTTTCATTGACAAAAAACAGAGTCAGTGTCACCAGAGCATCAGGGCAAAATCACTTGTAAATCACCGTATTTAGGAGATGTGACCTGGGTTCTGTTTCTCCTTTCAGAGACATAATATAAACAGACAAGAGACAAAACCCTGCTCATCTCAGGGTGAAACATCTTAAAAAGCATCGAATTCAGTTCCCTGAAATAGAGGCTTTAGAAGGTATTAAAAGTCTTGAATTTCATTTACAAAGGTCTGGAATATTTTTCCTACCTGCCGTAGACGGTAACATTAGTTAAAGCTTTTTTTCTGTATGTGATAGGGAGCTTTCAGGAGACGTTACACACCTGTAAACGACAAGCGAGAAGGGTGCATTAATGTTGTGTGCGCTGTCCTTTTTTGAGTTAGAGTTTCAGTCAGCATCATCAGACCTGTAGTAAACACTGTCACTACTGCTAGCCACGTCGGCTCGTGATGGGCAAGTGTCAGTTTTTGCAAATACTTAAATGAATCTAAATTAATTAATTATTTTTTAATTGGTTAATACATCCATCCATTTTATGGTGCGTATCTGTGTCCAGGTTAGTGGCGTAGTTACTGTTATATATAGTTGGAAAACCAGTCACATTTTTGTCAGTACTTCCCGTCATTCTGTGACCGGTATGACCGTTAAAGCTGTATTAAAAAGGTCTTCATTTTAATTTGGTGAGAACTGCAGAAATCCTGTCTTCTGTTTTTTAGCAGTTGTTGCAGCTGTTGGATAAAACTAAAGCACACAGGTTGGCCGCTTATGATAAAGAAAATAGTGGTAACTACAGTAGATGCCAAGACTTAATGGATGATGGAAAAGTTTCCATGATTTGCACGGTTGGTAATCCAGAATGTGCCATAACGGAAGATTTTTATTTTTTAAATGGAACAAATCTGGTCGTTTGAAAGGAAGTTTGACTTTCAATCACAAGCGTGCGCATGTTGCCACAAAAGCTTTCTGTGAACTGAATTCATAATCGTGACTTGTGTGCTCGAATTTATCAAGGAAATCTGGCAGGAATTTTGAATTTTGGTTTATTTTAAATAAAATTAAAATTTGTTTATACAAATTAAAGTTAAAAATTTAATACATTTTAAAATTTAAATTGAATTTAAATTGAGATCAGAGAATTATATTCCTAACGCTGAATTCAAATTCAGAATCGATAATTCACACGTCCTTAAAAATTCAAAACACAAAATATAAATTGAAACCCAGACTCCATAATGTACCACAACTAATTCAACATAGACTTTGATTTTTGAAAATGGTACAAGTAATACAGTTTAATATACACATACATCACAAACAGGCACAAAGGAGCCAAGGAGACGGATTTAAACAACCTCACTGTCAAGTGTGCTCAGGTGTTGTTGCTGAATAGGTCGCTGCTCTGTAGGTGATCATGACCTCTGAAAGCTGTCGGCCTTTTGAAACATTTTCTGTTTCTTATTCTCCTGCTTTCCATAATCTATAAACACACCTTCTCTGTTAGGTGTGTTTTTTGGGGGGTATTAGCATTTTTAGGACTTTTACTGTGAGCTTATTCTGCCGTTATCTTTGATGTATAAAAACCACTCTGGGTGAGAATGTCAACTTGCAGTTGTGCAGGTGGTCATGAGAATCCGTGAAGATTTGAGACATTGACTCAGACCACACTACTTGCTCGATGTAGCTTTCTGTCTTTATTAAAAAAAGGGAATAATCAAAAGGGAAAAAATGGGAACTGTCCTTGTTTCTCTTCTCATATTGCAGGTGGGCAAGAAGACAGAACTGAAATGATCTCCGCCTTTTCAGCAAATTGTTAAAAGTGACAGTGTGCAGAAGTTTTTCCACATACTTTTTGTCTGTCTGGATATCTGAACATTGTCCGAAATAAGTGCACTGAGAAAAGGACAAAGTACCCGCTGGTTCATTGACGACTGAGGAACATAAGATTCCTTTTTCATGCCTTGAAACTGAAACACAAATTTCTTCTCTCATCTTGCAGGTACACAGGAAGATCCGGGAGGACTCGGACATGGCCCAGGACTCCCTGCAGTGCCTGGCCCAGCTGGCCTCCATGCACGGACCCGTCTTCCCCGATGAGAGCGCCCAGGTCTCCTACCTGGCCCACCTAGTGGAGGGCCTGCTCAGCATGATCAACGGGTCAGTGTGTCACTGTGCTGGAAAGCTGAACATACAGAACTCATCTCAGTTCTTTTCCTTTGTAGTAGCTTGTAGTCACTAAAGCAATGAAAGTCATACTATGTGTACTTGTTGAAGTGTTTTTAGCCATGCTAGTGGCTCTATGGATGGCAATGTTGGTCTGTCTGTTGGTCGGTCCACCACTTTGGTTGCGACTGAAATATCCAAACAACTATTGGATGGATTGACATTAAATATGGTACCCCTGACCTTTACTCTGGTGCCACCATGAGGTAAAGACTTGTGCCTTTGAGTGAAATGTCTCAATAACTACTGAATTGATTGCCATGAAATTTGGTACAGATATTCATGTTCCCCTCAGGGAATGAATTATAATAACTTTGGTGATCCCTTAACCTTTGCATTAGCAAATTTTAGCATGCTAAACTAAGATATTGAACATGGTAAACATTATGGCTGCGTTCCAAATCGCATACTTTTTCTTTTTACTTTTAGTACGTACTGCAGCTGCCCTTACAAAGTACGTACTGTTGCATGCAGTATGCATACAGTTGGGACATACTACTTCATCATAACATTGCGCCTTGACCCTCTTGCTCAAGTTGCTCATACATCCGTTGCGGTCCGTAGTGCGAAATCTGAAGTAAAAAGATGCGATTTGGAACGGGTGCTACATTACTAAGCGTTGCCTTGGAGATACAGCAAAGCACTGTTATTGTCATAACAGCTTCTGTCATCTGTCTGTGCTATCTCTGCGGCTCAGTCGATGTGACGTATCATCCGCTGCGTAGAGGATTGTGGGTCAGAATAGCCAGAAAAGCATGCTGGCTTGCGTACTGCAAAATGCGACCGGATGCAGTAGGACATCCTGGTATTTTGGGCATACTGCATTTGACATACTATGTATTGGGACATACTAAATCTTTTTCTGGCATACTGTATAGTATGGTAGCATGGGTGTTGGAACGCACCCAATACCTTGACATCAGCATGTTAGCGTTGTCATTGTGAGCTTGTTAGCATGCTGACATTAACATTTAAATAGTACAGCCTCACAGAGCTGTTAGCCTGACTGTCGACTCTCAGTCTTGTTATTTATTAAAGGAGACACACAGATGTTATAAAAATGGCATTTCCCTTTTTAGAGTATAATTGTATTTTCTTCTCCCATTTGTACATATTGTAAAGAGACTAGAAATCATGTGGGATTCTGGTTATGACGTCGGTTAAATGTTGCTTTCGGTCTTTCCGTAGTTGTTAGACCTTTTGTGGCAAAGTGCAAACTATTATTTTGCATCTTGTTCAAATAACATGCTCCAGCTTGCTGATTGAATGGTGTTGGCAGGTAAACACACTGTGGTGACTTCCCGTCCTATGTTAGGTCTTAAGGCTTGAACCATCACAGTGTCTCTCTTGATGGTATTTACTTCACAGTGAAATGTGAAGTTCTGTGCTGTAAAGTACTTACAGCAACAGGAATGCCCACTTTATAGAATAGGTGTAAGTTTGTTTTACATTTTTCCAAGTTTGTCTTAAAACAATACTCATATGTAGAGAGTTATTGTTCGCTGTAATCCTTCCTCATGTCCATATTGGCTGTGAAGAGATCGCCTATTAGCGCAACAAAATCCAAATTCCAAAAGCTCACAGCAGGGACCTGCTGCTTGATTTCAAATGTAAATCCCCTCAATAGAGAATATTACATTGTTTTCGAAGCAGCAGAGTTTTATCCAGTTGACACTAGAAGTCATTCAGCTATTTTCATCAATCACACTGGTCTCTCTCGTGCTTTCTTTTCACAATTTGGCAAATCTTATGTTTGCTAATCTGCAAAACCTTCAAGTAATTTCCACTGGTACTGACAGGTGAGGCTTTAGAAACAACAGATGGAACTAATTCAAACCTGCCCATTGAAAGCAGCTCCTTGAGGGACACAGGATTTAATACACACCCACTTCGCTACAATAGATTAACTCTCCCTTTGCGAATCTTATTAAGCAGGGATGTATTGGAAAATAAAGACAAAGGACTAAACTTAGACTATATTTACAAAATAATAGGCACTCTTGCCATTTTCCTTTATTGGTTTCCCTTATTAAAACGACACCAATCACACAGAAAGAGTTGACGATGAATAGAAGCAGATTAGTCATAAATGATCTTTAATCTTTGAGACAGCTCATTTGTGGATTGTGCGATAAAGGCTGCCTGTCTGTCTTTTGTACATTTAATCTAACTTTAATGCTTTTCTAAACCCTCAGCTGTCCATTTCAGCTGCGTATAATGTAGCCTTCAAAAAGCAGAATCAGTAAGCACAGTTACTGTTGCATTACCTTGGCTACTGTCTCAGTAGCTGTTTATCTCCCTCCAGTATCTCAAGGATTTCATGTTTCTTAGATTCAGAGACTCAACAAGTGATGGAGGCCAACGTCAGCAGGAGTGTGACTCATACTGTGCCATTTCTGCTTTATTTACAGGAAGTAATTGCTTGTTGAGTCTGTGTTTTTAATGGCCTCTGATTCTAACATCTGCACACTCGATGGGAAACTGGCTGGAGAGGGAAGAGCTTGTCTTCCAGTTCAGTAACAAATAGAGTTAACCAGGAACTTATGTTTCCCAGTTTCCTCTTAAACCAAATTTATGTGAAAGCTGATCAAATTATGCCTTTATTCTTCTCACAGAGACACTGTTTTTTTTTAACTAGAGAGGAAAAAAATCATCACTAGCAACCACTCAAACACTGGTAAATACTGAGTGTGGGTGTGTGTAAGTGTATCAATCCTACAATCGTTTAGTATTCGTCCTCTAATCTAATATAGAGCTGTCTGAGCCTGATGATTAAACTTATGTGGCTGTTTCCCGGTTCTAGCTGGAAGTGCTGCTTAATGTAATGAACCTAAATCCTCTTGAAACCCATGTGGCATAACTCTCACTACAATTTTAAAGCTATATTTCTTTTTAAATAACCTTTTTCTAGTAGAGTAGAGGCCATCTGGTAACTGTGGATCATTGATTTCTGTACATGAAATAAAGCAGGAGTCAAGCATTAACAGCAAAATGTAATTTCAGAAGTATTTGGTATTAGGAAGGATTGGGAGACGATATGTTTACAGTCATAGATAGATTTTTCTATACTTTTTATATTGTTGTAGCTATCTCTCATTGTATTAGACCATTGTGGGCAATGTTGCTAATCAATTAAATTGACTGCTTTATGGCAATATTGGATTTTTTAATATGACATTCTCATCTGGTTCTTTTGTCCATTAACAATTTTTCAATTGATTTTCCAAAATTAATTATATTTTCATTATATTATTATAATTCATTCTATATACGTATATTATCAATATGTTATATATAAGGCTGCATCTAATGATCGTTTGGTCTGTAAAACCTTTGAAAACAGTGAAAAGTGCCGATCACAATGTGTGATGACCTCATCAAATGTCTTGGTTTGTCCGACCAATCGCCAAAATATTCAATTTATTGTAATGAGAGAGGAAGAAAAGTGGCAAATTTTCACATTTGAGAACCTGGAACAATCAAATTTTTTGAAACTTTCCTGGAAAAATAACTTCATCATAATAGTCGCTGATTAGTTTTCTCTCGATTGACTAATCGATTAATCAGCTCATCGTTGCAGCTCTAGTTATTTATATATATATATATGATATTATATGAAATTACATATACCGTGAATCTATATTGTACACTCAATGTGTAGTAGTAGTAGCAGTAGTAGTATTAGATAAGTATTAGAATAAGACAATTTATTTATAGAGCATATTTAAAAACAAAATGTTGACCGTTGTGCTTTTACAGAGAAGTTCAAAATATGAATAGATGATTAAAATAAAATACAAAATACAAAATGAAAACAAATAATACACATAAATGTAATTAACTAAGACTACAAAAGGCATACAGCAGTAATTGCCCAGAAAATGATTGAAAAGTACAGTCATTAAAACATGTAATTGTGAAGAATGCTGTTACATTCAAATTATTTTGTCACTTTTATTTTTCTCAATGACAAAAGACGCCACTCAACATTTTTCCAGATATTCTAAAAAAAAAGGGGAAAACCCCCCAAACTGATAAATGATTATAACATGATTTTAGGTTGAAGCTGGATTGGATTAAAGTCTGAAAGGAACTCAAATCAGATCTTTCGTTCACCTTTGTGGTCCGCGTCACTCAAAGCTTTGAAGTTTTAATCTAAATCTATTTTTGACTGCTGATGTTGTGAAAGCGGTCGGTGAATTTTGGACTGTTGACAAAAAGAAAGTTAGCTGTTTCCCTTGCGTTCAGCATTACTGCTTCTTCATTACTCATAAAGCAGCAGATGCATCAAAATGGCATTATGTTTCCACTAGAATAACTGTTGAAATAATGTAGTAATAATGTAACACTCAATCTTCACTCAACTGCCTTGCTTCAAGGAATCATTACAGACTGTATTTCTACCTTTTTGAATTAAATAAGACCACATGAAACAAATGTGACTCCAAATATGGTCCATTATAGATGATTTTAATTAAACTCGAGGTGATTAGTTCATGGTTTAACTGGTTTTACGTTTGAATTGGTGCGTGCAGGTGTGTGGCGTTGAAGAAACTGAGCCACGGGGCCTCCTCAGTCCGTGATTCTTGTATCGCCTGCTTGTTAGCAGAGGTCGTGTGAAGAAACAGAACTTGTGATCTTGTGCTGAGAAACATTACGAGTTGTGCGAAGCCGGTGGCTGCTCGGAGCCTATTGATTGTTCCTGTGTGTGGCGCGGGGACTCGCAGTGTGTTTTGGGCTTCAGGAGGATGCATTAAAAGAGATTACTGCTCTGTTTTTAGCAGCAGGGTGAGGCGGCAGTCACCTAAAGGTTAAGAGAGAAGCCGTATTTTAGACTGAAAGAGTCGCCAGTTTGAGTCGTATACCAGCTTATAAAAATGAAAAGGGAAACACTCTTCCCTTTAATTTTAGTAATGCCCTAAGCGCAGTAGAGCAGAGTTCCTGTTCTTTTCCACTTTTCTCTTGTAAAAGGAGTCTCTTCCAGGGCTGCAACTAACAATCATTTTCTCAATTAATCGTTTGGTCTATAAAATGTCAGAGAGTAGTGAAAAATGTCCATCAAGCTGACTTCTTCAGATGACTTGTTTTATTCGACCAACCGTCCAAAACCCAGATATATTCAGTTTATTGTGATATAAGACAAAGTAGCAAATCTGCACATTAGAGTAACTTTAACCAGAGAATAGTTGGAGTTTTTGTTACGAAAAATGACAAAGATTAATCAACTATCAAAATAGTTGCAGATTAATTTTATGTTGATCGATTAGTCATTCACTGTTTCAGCCCTACTGACTGACTGAAAAAAAACATATGAGTGCATTTAATGTTGAACAGGAGACACTTTGCCATTGTGCACCCCTGATTCTTTGGTTCTTTATGATTTCTCTCAAATGTTTTGAGTCACTTTAATTCTTAATGGAGCGATTTTAATGCAGATTTTATCAGAACTTGACTCAAGTTATGTGGATGTGATCACATTATCCTCCCATGATTTGATCTCCTGTTTAATCTGCTTGGTTTTGTCCTAAAAGACTGTTACCTCCACAGAACTTTGCTACAGTAGCTCCTCACAAACTTTGTGGCGTTGCTGCCTTTGGATATATCTTTGTCTTCTCAGCGAAACTGGCGACCGACGCTGAGCTCCTCTGTATGAAATCTGAGCTGCAGTTGATTCAAACTCTCCTGTAACATCAGGTGCATCTTAACTCTCAGGTAGCCAACACCCAAGCTGGTTCAACCTTGGATTTTTACCTCCCATCTCTTTTTTAATCTGTCGCTTTTTATTAATTCAATTTGAGTTGAGTTGAGGACTGCAGAAAATATTTTAAAATATGTTCAATCAAGCCTAATTCCTCACTTCTATTCACACCTGATCAGAGTTCTGATCATAGCACATCTTCGGCAAGACGATATGCCCCTGACACACCAAAAGGAAAAGCTGTCAAGTGAGAGAGCACTAAATAAAATACTTTCTTCCACAGCTAAAGGAGCTAATGTTGAAATACAATTCAGCTGTTAAAACTGCTGGACATCTTCCTCGTCTCTCTCGGCTTACTAATGCTCCCAAGTGTGATTTTGACTTTTCCTGCTGAATGTGAAAGATTCCTGATTTCCTCTCGGAAGATCAGAAATATTAGAAATCAAAAGACTTGTGTTGTTCTCACTGCTTCAACTTTGAGTTAATACCTTCACAAACATTCATAGATGCAGTGTCTTATATGAACTCCACTTCTTGTCTTGATAAATTGCCTACACATCTAATCTAATCGAAATTATAAGCCCACAACTACATATATGCTTTCATTTCTAAGCTGATGATACTCAACTGTTCCTCCTCAAGTTTTCTCAAGCAACTTTGGAGAAATTAAATGTTGGAAGTCTCATCATTTTTTCCCCTTAGCTTGAACTGTGGGAGTTAATGAGAAATTGGGTTCATGCAAGCTAAAAGTAAGCCTTCTGTCAGAAATAATTTTAGACTCAGATAAAGAAGTAAACGGGGACTTCAGAAAGTTTTTCAAGCCTTTATTTCAACCTGCCTCGACTGTTTTCATTATATTTTTCACTCAATAAAAAAATGTCTAAATTGTCTACAGTTGGTTCGAAATGCAGCTGCAAGACTTTTAACAATAACTAAGAGAAGAGAACACATTAGCCCCATTTTATCATCCCTCTACTGGCTTACAGTCGCTCTTAGAATACATTTTAAGGTTTTATTGTTCAGTCATAAAGCCTGAAATGGATTTGACCCATTTTGCAACCATGACCCCTAAAAGATGGAATGAAAACTACTCTGCAACCTCTTTGTCCTCCTTTTAAAACGTCTCTTTAAACTGGCTTTCAGTGCGTGCAGTATATTGAATTAATTGTATATATTGAATTAATTTAAATTAAGACTTGATATTATATGATACTTTTTGACACTAGTGCAAACACATACCTGCAAAGCAATACTTTTTTGATAGCTTGCAGTACTTTGAGAAGTAAAAAGAAAAGTAAAAAGACGAAACTAAATATCTCAAATGTTAATGTTGTCAAAACATAAGCAGCCATGCAAGGACTTTACCCAAATTAAATCACTAGCTGCATGTTCAAAGGGTAAGTAAACAAGAGTAGAAATCTGACCAGACATTAAATGCCAACTGTGGGTACTTGAGAGTTTCCAATACTTGTTGCTATATTTGTACCAAAAAAGTGAGGTTCAATGCACTGCCCTAGTTTTAATATTTTACTATTCATCGTGTATTGTTTTTTTGCATGTTATAACTGTTAATAAAAGTGGTATAGAAAGAATAATAGGTTAGTAGAGGTTTTTAACAGAAACAGTGGTGTTCATGGGAACTGTGTGTGTGAGACTGTGAGAGAGAGAGAGGGATGAATATCTGGGGTACAGAAGAAGTACAGAAGAAGTATTTTCTGTTCATTTGTGGGTGTGTCTGTAGTCAAAGTGGTTCTGATCTGAATTAAGGGGCCACACTCACATGTATAAATAACTGAGACACACACTTGAATGTGCACACGAGCTTGTTGTTGAACCACGTGATTCAGAGAGTAGGGGTCTCTCTCTCTCTTTCTCTCTCTCTCTCGCTCTCTTTTCTCTCTCACAGGCTCTCTCTCACTCCCTCTCTCTTCCCTCCTCTCCTGCTCTGTCTGTAATCACCTATTCTTGGAGCTTTTTTCCAATTGCCTCATCGGAAAACCATGCGGAGAGGGATGGCCGATCTACAATGATTGAACAGTTCTGCTCGCAATTTAACTCCATCTGATAGGGGTTAGCGAGGCCTCTCACACAATGTTCCTCTCTGACTGTGCAGAGGTGCGTCAGGATTAAGACTTTTGGCTATTTTTGGTGCAGCAAAGGCAACGCAAAAAAGACAGAAATATAAAAAAAACTTCTGTAGAGGGGTTAAAAGAGGATTTCCCCTCGAGTGTCAGTAACATGACATATTTAGACGTTCATCTTATTAACTAAACAGAAATGTAGAAAACCCTGGAAAAACTCTCGAGGCCGACGCTGTGACTGAACTGGTAACAGTATACGTATGCAGATATATCAGCATCAGCGTATACGGTATGTCAGCCGATGAATAACAAGAAACTGCAGTACAGAAAAGCCAAAGATGTGTTTGAGGTCATTTAGAAACAGTGTCTTCATATAGTTTGTCCACCAGAGAGTACTGACAAGTTTATTTTTTCAACTCGAAAATGTCCCGTTCACTACATGTTAGTTACAATTCTTCAAATACCATATTTGAGGGATCTTTATCAAAAATGTTTGTTTATTTTATGCATTTATATAAAAGAAAATCAGGTAAATACCGTTCAGATTAGTAGAAGAACTGTAGAAGTATCACTAAGCTCAAACTCGGCTGCAGAATTAAGGATAAAATGAGAATCCTCTCTCACACAAATCATCAAATCATTCATTAATAATGTGTCAGGGAGAGCAATTTTCTGGTAGTTTTTATGGCCCTGATAGCTAAATTCAAGGTAATGTATTTTGTGGTTGTGTACATCTGTGGTATTACCCTGCAGTGCTGCAACTACAGAGGCACATTGCTTGTAAAGTATGTTTTAAATTGGAAAGTTCCACACACATTTTTGGATAAATCCCAAGCCTTTCCAGCCTGATCTCCATGATTCTGACTTGTTTTGTTCTCGATTTTATTGTTCATCTGGAGCTTTTGTCTCCCACTTTGTTCCTCTTACGTCTTTCTCACATATTGAATTTTGACATTTGTTTTCGCTTCTGTCCCATCTGCCCGATCACACTTTTGCCATGTGGTGTAACGCAGTCATATCATTTGTTGACGCAGCTTTTCAGATAAATTGGAATTGTTCAGAACCAGGTTTCACAGAGAAATTAATGGAAGTTGGGATTTTAAGATGGTTAATTAGGCAGCCCTAAGTTTGAATCTTAATGACTTTTATTGCTTAAAACAAGAAACGTGGCACGCTAGTGGCAAGGCTTTATGGATGATGATGTTGGTCGGTGGGTCAGTCAGACTGAAATATCTCGACAAGTATTGGATGGATTCCTGTTAAATTTTGTACAGACATTAATGGGCTCCAGAGGATGAAGCCTACCAACTTTGGCGTTCCACTGACTTTTCATCTAGCGCCACCAGGAGGTCAAAATTTAAATTTGGTTCATGACCAAATACCTGTAAAATATCTCTTCACATTGATTGTGCAGACACTGTGGTTAGATTTGGTGTAGAATTCAGACTAGAAGCCACGTTTATATCTGGTTTTTAAATCCAACAACATGTGAGCAACATGTGATTTTAGCATGTCCAGACCTGTCACTACATTTTTCATGGAATGATCTGATGATAAAAGTCTGCTTTTAAAACGAGAAGTTTAATTACAGCCAGTCTTTCTATCATGTTGCGCTCTGTGTACTGTACTATGAGGCAGAAATACCATAAAAATAACCTCAGATGCAGCTGTGGAAAACTGCTCAGGAGTCAAGTTGCCCACGAGTTTTGGTTAAGGATCAATTTTCATGCATGTTTCCAAACCTCAGTCACCAGCGGGTAAACTGGAAAGTGACCCCAGTTTAGCCTCAGCCTCACCCTGGGGAGTGGAAACTGTCCGTCCTCAGGCCAAAGCACGGGTTTGAATTGAAAATGGAAAAGAAGCAGTTTGGAAATTGATTTTTACCACTGAACTTAATGCCAGTAGCTGATGGATTCTAAAATGTACTGTTTTATTAAGAAACTACAGTACATGCTGTTCTAAGTTTTCAGTTGGCTGGTGACCCTGAATCATTTTATTGATTTAAAAAAAGGCGACTACATAAAGTATTTGGAGCTCTCTTTATTTATATCAGGAATCAGTCATCTTTAGATCTTATGTTATCTGCATTCCCAGGATTGAGATCGAGGACTCTGAGGCGGTGGGCATCTCCAATATCATCTCCAATCTCATCACCATGTTCCCTCGAAGTACGTTAACGGCGCTGCCCAGCGACCTCTTCACCTCCTTCATCAACTGCCTCACGCTGCTCACCTGCTCGTTTGGACGCAGCGCCGCCCTAGAGGAGGTGGTGAGTAATAACGCCTTCATCTTCGCTGAATTCAGTCACACCGTGCGTTACATTAGGGTTCATCTTGGAGAGCGAACACAGACGTGTTTTGATTGAAAGTTTTTGTAACCAGATCACAAACTGTGAGATATTGTGTGTTTGAAAAACGGTGATATGTGGAGTCTCAAAAATATTTAATATCTGTCATATTTTTGGCTGCATTTTTAATATTGTAACAACTGACTATTCTTGCCTTCTCAACACAAATAGAATTAGATTTTCTCAATCAGTGGTTCCCTACCTTTCTGGCTTGTCACTCCTTAAATGGAAGCAATGTTGACTTGTTTGCAATAGTCTACAGTTTGAGACCAGTTCAACAAAAGAGTGATTTTCTTTGTTTTATTTACTACAAAGTTCTTGCACTCCAGAAAGCACTTGTACTCACTTTATACAACGGTTTGAAGGTCTGAGGACCAAATCATCGGAAATAAATTGACTAAAAGTGGTTTTTGGAGTCTTGAAGAAGTAAAATGATCCAATAATTCACAAGAAAAAAACAGAGATTGCAGAATAAGCTTAAAAAAAATAAGCACAACTTTGTGTAGCAGAAATATGTTTTTTCTGCTTTCCTGTCCTGTTAATCACCTCGTGACCCCTCAGATTTTATCTTGTGGCCCCATGGGGGGGTCACAACCCCAAGGTTGGGAACCACTGGCTTAGCCATTGGTGTTGATGAGCTTCCTGAATTCATTACAGGTGCTGGAGATGGCTGTTGTTGACTTGATGTTTATTTATTACATAATAATATTACCTAAAAACGGTGATATACAATAATTGTATGAGTTTAAGTGATAAAAAGAATAATTTTGGAGCAGTGACCATTTCTCGTCAATGTGAAATTGATCCTTTATGTATGATATGAATACATTTTGAATTCGGATGACCTGAACAAAACATTTCACTATTAGAACCAACAGAGTCTAGTGTCCTTTATGGACCGAGAGTGATGGGTCACTGGTTTCAGTATCTTACAATCGGTGTTTCCCACAACCTCCATCTTCAGTCTGTGAACTAACCTGGTTTTGTGTCGTCAGCTCTCATTTTTATTTCAGTTGAGTGAAATTCTTTAAAGCGTCGCTGTAATCTCATTTTCATTTACTAACATCTCTGAAGAGAGACCTCGCCCACATGTCACTGGATCAGCAGAACCCAGAGATATGAATCGTCTCATTGTGATAATCGTCGACTTTGTCTCTCCTCCCTCGCTCAGCTGGATAAAGACGACATGGTTTACATGGAGGCCTACGACAAGCTGCTGGAGTCGTGGTTGACGCTCGTCCAGGACGAGGAGCATTTTCCTCGCGGCTGCTTCGTCCAGCCGGCAATCCAGGTCTTCAACTCGTACATCCAGTGTCACTTGGCTGCTCCTGACGGCACCCGGAACCTGGTGAGACCACTACTGTGTTTCACTTCTCATTAACGATAGACATTAATTTCAGCATATCTTATATTCTGCTCATGCCTGACAGAGGATATTCATGCATCCTTTATTTTGCCGTTTCAGTTTACAATGTTAACTTACTTTTCCTTTTGCACTTTCTCTTTGCCATTCATAAAACCCTGAACCACGCTCACCTTCATGCCCCTCAGTCGGTGAATGGCATATCGTCTCATGAAGAGGAGGAGATCAACGAGCTGCAGGAAGACGACAGAGAGCTGTTCTCTGACCAGCTGTCCAGTATTGGCATGCTGGGACGTGTGGCCGCTGACCACTGTATCCCCCTGCTCACAAGGTAAACACATAAAACTGGTACTTCATATTCTTTCCTGCTGTGACCTCTGACAGAAAGCAGACTTTGTATTCTTGTTTTTAAATTTTTTGCATCTATTCTATGAAAATATATGTGGAAACAGAACTTTTTCACAAGACATTTCCTCAGACTCAAAAGTACAATAAAAATAACTGTGGCAAAGCTTCATTTTCTCTCAGTATGTTTGACCTTTTGTAAAAATCTATACATACTGTGCATTATTTTAAATTTGCTTGTGATCTTGGATGTTGGAGAGCAGAAACTGTGCTTGTGTTTCCCATGTTGACATTGGTGTTGTGGCCTCGCCCTGCAGCCTGCTGGAGGACCGGGTGACACGGCTTCACGGTCAACTCCAGAGGACCCAGCAGCACCTCATGGCCTCATCTGACCCCGGATCAGTGGACCGCAAAGTCCTGGACGACCTCTATGAGGACATCCACTGGCTCATACTGGTCTCAGGTCAGCTGCAGGACATAAAACTTGTTTGTTTGTGTCTTTTTTTATTTTTAGAAAAGGACATTTTGGGGTTGTCTCCTAACCAGTTTCCTGGACGTGCTGGGACTCAGTCAGCACATTCGCCATTCATCTTTAAGGACATAATTGTTTGCTTGCTGATGTTCCCTTTTGAATTTTAATGTTTCTGATTGCACAACTGTCAGTGGATTGTGTTGTTCATTAGCAGTTAATTTCATCACACTCACTACATGGCTTAGATGTGACATTTATTACCCCATTTACTGTCTGGTGTGTACAAGTAGCTGAGTACAGTGATTTTTTTTAAATATGTAGATTAAAATGACTGATTTTAGAATACACACAAACATGCAGGAAAAAGAATATTTACAGTAAAATGATTAAAAAGCAGTATAATTACTTCTTCTCACAGTCAACAGACTGTGGGGACAGACTGTTGAGTGGTTGAGTTAGTACCTGACTGTAACTAGTTTTCATTGTTCGGGTGTTCAGTTTCCACGAAGGCTTCACGTGGTTTAAAAACAAATAAACACAAAGTACTGGAGGCACTTTGAAAAAGTTCATGAAAAGCCGTATGATGGTGTAATATACTAGAATATGGCTGTTTTATATTGTTCACAAATGACTTTCCCAGTGCAGTATTTTCCACTTAACTGACTTTATTTGTGAAGAAGACAGACGAACAGAACTCCACCCAGTTCTGTGGGTTCTTGTTAATGAAATATCGTCTGAATCAGCACCATTAAAGTTAACTTACCATAGGCTGGGTGGGCCACTCTGAAATTTTTATCTTCATTATTATTTTAATGTTCGGGATAGATGGTGGAGAACAATAAAACACTAAAACTGAAAACAGAAAACAGACTTTACACCCCACCATTGAGAAATGTTGTTAAATTGTTAAGCTGTTTATATTGACTGGCCAGATAATATTTTCTTATTTTATTCTGATACAAAACTGGATACTAGAGCTGCAAATAACAATTATTTTCATTATCAATTAATCTGATGATTATTTTCTTAATGAATCAATTAATTGTTTCGTATATTAAATGTCAGAAAATAGTGAAAAATGTCCATCACAATTTTCCAAGCCCAAGTTGACGTATACAGATTGTTTTGTTTTGGCTGACCAACAGTCCAAAACCCAAAGATGTTCAATTTACCGTCATAGAAAATTAAGAAAACAGGCAAATATTCAGAAATGAGGAGGTGGAAACAGAAAATTAGAAAAAGATTTTTGCTTTAAAAAATGACATAAATGATTAATTAATTTTCTGTTGATCAACTAATCGTTTCAGCTCTACTTGATACCCGTTATGATGATAATCTACTCTTTAAAAAATGTATTTTTTGTTAAAAGTTTTGGAAAATCCACAAAGTGAGCAGGCTGTTAACATGCCATCTGTCTGTGCACTCTCCAGGGTATTTACTAGCAGACGACCCTCAGGGAGAAACCCCGTTGATCCCCTCGGAGGTGATGGAGTTTTCCATCAAACACTCGACAGAAGTGGACATCAACACGACGCTGCAGATCCTTGGATCACCGGGGGAGAAGGCCTCCTCCATACCGGGCTGCAACCGCACAGACTCCGTCATCAGGTACCGTTTGTGTTGTCTCGAAGGTTGATATCATGTTTTGAAGTGATTATTTCATGTAGGACATTTTTTTCAGATGGTTGCTGAAAAATAAGAATGTCTGCTTAGGAAGCCAGTGTATTTATAAGATGTGCTGAGAAATGCTTTTGTTTTGTCTTCTGACTTGTCAGTTTGGCCAATCTACCAAACACTTTGGCATTGAAGACTCAAACCGGGTACATCAGAGAGTGGAGAGAATTAAATATAAAATAAATATAAAGTAGTTCATGTTTTGGCAATTGGAAGCAAATTGATATGCAAATATTTAGTGTCCCATAGAAACAACAAGCCTTCTTTTAGTCTAATTTTAGGAATTTAGGCTTTTATTCTTTCACCTTTTTGCCATTAAAAGTCCTACAGTATGAGGAAAGATGAGAGAATTATTTGGGTGGAGGAACTTTGAAGTTTTGTATTTTTCATTGTGGGGAAAAAAGCATTTTGTTAGCACTGTTTCTTTAGGATTTTTTGTCACTACAATTTCTGGCTGTTAGATGAGGTTCATGAGCTTGTAAGCAATTTGCTTATCCTTTTCTGAACGGGTTGAAAGCTTTGTAGGGTCTGAGACGACTGATAAGTTGTCAGACCTGAGTCTTACTGGCATCTGGCATTGAGAACTGGAAGGTCAGACACTTGAATCTCCAAACTGACAAAGAAAATATGTGTAGGAAGGAGTTTGAGCCTCACTCGCTCTGACATACAGGAGCTTTCGTCATCAACACAAGACGGTGGGTGAAGTGAGAAGGTTGTTGAAGGAATGCTGAGGACAGCTTCTGTGGAAAAACGTTGTGCAGCACATGTTTGAAATGTATTTCTGACGCTGCACACTAAAGCTGAAGGACTGAAGGACCAGACAAACTGCTGTCGGGTTGTTGTAGTGGAAGAGATGGCACTTCTTTGTCCAGCAGTTCTTTCATTTTACCAGCCAGACCCTCATAAAATTGGCCCAGAATAGACTTCCTCACTGTCCGAGGCAGTCGGACCTGTGACAGTTATTGTGCTGTAAAGCTGAAGGTGTGTTAGTTCCTTCACATTCACACTCAAACACCATCTTGAATGTGCAGCCAGTAAAACAGAGTAACGAAGACCCTCTCACTGTGGTTTGTTTAATGTGGTTTCAGGCCAACTTGCAAAACTCCCTCAAGCGTACACACACATGATAAAACACAGCTTAATAAAACTGTCGCTGCTGTAACATGGGCTGACTCTCACATAAACTGTGTTAGGGTGAGACTCATGGAGGTGTGTCCTTCAGAACCTGAGCTTCCTCCCCTAAGAAGACAGTCTAACCTCACAGAGACCGAAAATAGAAGCGGATTTTTGGGAACTCAAACATTACAAAGTAGGACTGCAGATAGTTAGAAAATAGTGAATTGTCCATCACAATTACCCAAAGCCCCAGCTGACCCCGTCAAACTGCGTAGTTTGACCAAAACTCAAAGATATTCAATTTACAATGATATAAAACTGAGAAAAGTAGCAAATCCTCACATTTGAGAATCTGGAAATTGTGAATGTTTGATGTTTTTGCTTGATAAATGACTTTAACAATTATAATCTAATGTGAAAATTGCGGTAGATGAATTTTCTGTTGATTAAAATGAGACCATGTTGATCTGTTTTCACGTATTGAGTCTAGAAATGTGGATATCAGCCTCTGAACGCAGTCACATTCACTTGTAAACACACATTCTTATTTCAATCATCAGTTGAGCATCTGACAGAAAAGTATTTGATCATTTTGATAATCCACAAATCGTCAACCTTATTTATCAATATTGATTATGTGTTGTATCATTGTAAATCATTCCCAGTGGAACGCCAGCGGCCCGTCTGTCTCGTTGTCACTCAGAGCATATCAATAGCTCTGATCATCATGAACAAAATGATCTGTCACACTTGGTTGTAACCTCTTTGCACATTATTTTATTGATCCAAACAACATTTGAGCATCACATTTGGTTGTGTCCCGTTCTCCTAATAATAAGCCTGTGTTATTTGTTAGTTACGAGGCTGTTGTGAGCTCATAGTTGCTGCCAGTTTCACCAAAAACCTCACAGATGTCACTGATTAGTTGTGTTATTGATCTGTGATGAGCTCTCATATTTGACCACAGATCTAATAAAATGCATTTTGTAACATTATTTATTTATTTTATGTATACAGTTTAAAGTTGCACGTTAATAGACATTTCTGTAAATGTGCCAGTTTTCACCTGCAGTCCCTGGGCAGGTGTAATGACAGCTACAAAAGACACATAAAATACATTAAAACAGGAACAGCAATGCTGTACATATAGCAGAGCACACTTCATAAGAACACATAAAAATACTTTAAAACAAGGACAACAAGACATAAAACATACAACAAAGCACACTTCAGGTTATTTGAATAAGTTACAGAGTATGGTCACACACTTGATTGTCTTGATTGATGATTTTAAATTAATTTTAAATTAACGATGTGCGTCACAGTCTCTGATAAGTGTTGGCCGACTGTCCCATGTGTGAGCTGCTCTCACTGAGTTTTCTGCTTTATAAAAGCACTCAGGAGGGCGAACCTAAATACTACATGTTTACATAATCCATTATAACTCTTGATTGCAACTATTCACATCAAATAAATCTTCATTTTCAAATAGTCCTGGTTATTGTGAAAAAGAAAATGTGCAATGCATTCATATTTGAAGCTAATTAGAGACTCTGAGAGGGAAATAACTGGAAGTAGTAAGTTTTTGGTCTGGAACTGAAAAGGGTGAAATTTCTTTGGGTTTTGTTGGTCGAACAAAACAAGCAAGAAGATGTCATTTTTTACTATTTTCTGATATTTTATAGACTAAATGATTAATCAGTTAATCTAAAAAATAACTGGGACATTAATCAGTATGAAAATAATCATTAGTTGCAGCCACCCCACCACTGCCCGCCATTATAAGTTGATAAACAAGGAAAAGACCAGATGCCAGGTGAGCTGCAGTGTTGATCAATAAATTGTATTGAACGAGGGGAAGGGCTGAGATTTCCAACTTTTAAAACTAATTTTTCAGCAGAAATATGAGTTTGTGATCGTTGCACCTCATTTAAAACGCAACCTCTCTTGTTGCTGCGGTGCATTGTGGTCTGTTTCTGCTGCTGTGGGATTAGAAATTGTTCTCATGCACGATGTCGTTCTCTCTCTCTCCCTGTGTGGTCGTTTAATATCAGTCCAAAATGACGGCTCTAAAAATACACCCAACATATAATAAAATGGACTCTGGGATGCAAAGCGTATCCAGCTCCTGTTATCAGATTTATTTTTCAACAGCAATTAACTGTGCGGCCCGACAGTATGTGGCCGTGGTGTCAGAAACCTTGTGGCCTGTTGGCAGTCACACTGGATGCTCGTCTGTGTGTGTGTGTGTGTGTGTGTGTGTGTGTGTGTGGAGATAATCACAGTGACGACAATAGATAGTCACAGCAGCCAGTGACATTGTCTGCTGAAGGTCAGTGAGCCCCTGTGTTTTCCAGATTGTTCATTATGTAGAGGTGGGTGTGTGAGTGTGTGTGAGGGATGACAGCAATGACAGAGGATTGCGGAGACGAGTGGCCGATGGCATCGAGTTTCCTAATAGCGAGCGGGCGACCCCGGCCCCGTAAATGTCAGCATGGTTTTGTTTTCTGCAAACAATGTGAAACTGTGCACTGTCCTGACTGAGGGGGGGCGGACCCTTAAGCTGCCTTAAGCCCTCTGTCTCTCTGTCCTTTACGCTGTTTTACTGTGTGTGTGGGTGGACTTGACTTTGTGAAGCCCACTCTTTCACACACACAAAGGGCATCATTGTGATGACTATCTACTAAGGTGTTTGATCATTTTGTTGTAGATGTCGGTGACTTGACCTGAAATCACACTTAACTGTCACATTTCCCTCCAACAATAAACAAAACCATATCTTAGTAATTACACTTCTGCACAAGAGTCTCGCCCTCATTTTGTTCCATATTATTTTGACTGAATCCAAAGTGTGTCCACACAACTGACATGACATCCTCTTCATTCGTACCTGCGCCCCCAGCTGCCATTTATCCAGAGTTCAGTTTAAGGTTTGAGATTTTTTTAGTCACCCAAGACCATGATTACATAGTATGGAGTATAAACGACATATATACAATACAGTAATGATAAATCGATGGCACCCAGCTTGAGTTAGGCGCAGTGTGAAGCTTGTACATATGTGCTTATACATATAAAAATACATACAAAATAAAACCTTCTAAGATTATTCCTGAACAGATGATTAGGTGCTAGTTTTCATTTTCAATCAAACAGTGACATGTTTAACAAACCACGGTGGGCCTAATTTGTCACATAAATGCACGAAAGGTCCAAAAACAGACGTGGGTGGGTGTCTTTATGGGAGGATTGCACTTTTGTCAGCATGGTCATTTTTTAGGGGGCTGCCATCGGACGATCTGTGCAGCCCTCTTGCGGCCACACGGATGCGGAATCTATAAATGTAGCGTTACTCTGCATCATTTGCATTGTGACAGTTGCTTACATTGTGATGTCGAGGCCAAAATGTTTAGTATGGTTAGAAGTATTGTACGAGTATACGCATTGTTCACTCCTTGAATAAAAAGCTGCTCACTCTCAGCTGCTTTTATTCTGTCGTCTCTCCACTGAGCTCGTCTTGACCTTGTTTGAACAATTTCTAATCCCACAGCAGCAGAAACAGACCACAATGCACCGCAGCAACAAGANNATTGTTCACTCCTTGAATAAAAAGCTGCTCACTCTCAGCTGCTTTTATTCTGTCGTCTCTCCACTGAGCTCGTCTTGACCTTGTTTGCATCTTCTCATCTATTTCAGTCGTAATTTCTCTCATCCTTTTACTTTCTCTTTTCAACTACCACCCCCCTGTTCTCATTTCTTCTCACTGTTTCATCTTGTCCTCTAACCTTTCATTTTTTTTTTTTACAATATGTTTATTGTCATTTTCTTATGGTACATTAAAGAAACATACAGTAACAATACAGCAGTCTGAGACCAGAAAAACACACATTACACAAACACACATACCCACGCACGCACACATACACATTGAACTTGCATCGATATCTGATATAATATGAATAAAACGAAACATTCACCACAGTGTTTACAATTTCTTTTCAGGTAAAGCCTACATTTCCATCTTTTATTATATTCATGTATGGTTCCCAGAGCTGAACAAAGTCTTTCCAAACATTCTTCTGTGACAGGTTGCTGTCAGCGGTGTTGCGGACGTCAGAGGTTGAGTCCAGGGCGACGAGAGCGAGTCTGACGGAGCTGCTGAGCCCACAGATGGGAAAGGACATCGTGTGGTTCCTCAGACGATGGGCCAAGACGTACCTGCTGGTGGACGAGAAGCTCTACGAGCAGGTATGAGGCTCCTCTCGTGTTGTCCTGTAGCTGACATACTTCTACAGAACATCGTTCATATAAAAATCTTTTACCATCACATCCCATCTCTGTCAGCAGTCACAGTATCGCATGCTGCTGTATGTCTTCGTAATATCTTTTCTCCATAATAGCAATAAGCCAGAAGTTTCTCTTCCAACTGTCTCGTCTTTTCTCCCGTCTCTCCTCAGATCAGCATGCCCCTGAGCACAGCGTTTGGCGCAGACACCGAGGGGGCCCAGTGGATTGTGGGATATCTTCTGGAGAAGGTGATCAACAACCTGTCTGTGTGGAGCTCAGAGGCCGAGCTGGCAAACGACACCGTGGAGCTGCTGGTGACGCTGGTGGAGAAGAGGGAGAGGTGAGGACGGTGGTGGCACCTATTTTGATAATCAATTAATTGTTTTGATTATTGTTTTTTTTAAGGAAAATGCCAAAAATCCTCTGGATCCTCTTCATCTTTTATGATTGTAAACTGAATTTCTTCAGGTTTTGGATTGTTGGTCGGACAAAATACGACATCAGAAGACGTCACTTTGGGCTTCAGGAGATTGTGATGAGCATTTTTCACCATTTTCTGACATTTTGTAGACCAAACGGTGAATCCCAAGGCCGAGATATCCCGACTTTTATTGCGTCCATCCTATCTATCTAACTATCCTACTTTTCCCATAATGCAATCAATAGCTTTTTGTTTGTTTGTCAAATATACGGAATAGTTTTAAGCCTCTTGGTTGATCTGGTTACCACCCATCATGTTTTCACTGTTAAATGTAAATGAGACTTAATGAAACTTTATTAAATTATGGATTGGGTTGTGAAAGGTATTGAGAGTGTTCAGAGCGTTTTGAGAAACATCTTTTCTTTCAGTCAGAATGAAAACATGGAAATCAACCAAACTGGGTTGAGAAAGTTTTCACAGCAACAAAATGAACTTTATTAAAAATGGTCATGGTCAAAAAGGTTTTTGTTCTGAGGCCTTTGTGGTAAGATCGTCTCTACGTGCAGATGTTTTTTTGCAGCCTCTGACAGACAGTCTGCCTCCCCGTCTGTTCAGGGCCAACATCGTGGTGCAGTGTGAGAGCTGGTGGAACCTGGCGAAGCAGTTTGCCAGCCGCAGCCCCCCCCTCCACCTGCTGTCCAGCTCCGTGCAGAGGACTCTGATGAAAGCTCTGGTCCTGGGAGGCTTCGCACACATGGACTCTGACGCCAAACAGCAATACTGGGCTGAGGTAATATAATAGTGTACAGTAAGACATAAGAGCTGAAATTATTAGTTGAGTAATCAAATCGATGATTGCCAGAAAATTAATTGACAACAATTTTGTTTGTTGTTTATAAGTCATTTAAGCTTTTCAGATATGAGAATTTGATGCTTTTCTGACTGTATGTCGTTGTAAGTTTAATATATTTGAGTTTTGCATCGGTGGTCGGACTTAAACGCACACTGAAGATGTGAGTTTTCACTAATTTATGGCATTTTAGCAGACCAATCAATTAATCACAAAGTAATCAACAGAATAATAATAGGCCTGTAATAAATACATACATAAAAGGATAAAAGTAAATTAAAACAGTGAGTACTTAAAAACTGTGTGACTCCCTCCTCCAGTCTAAAATATCTGATACAGACAAATATGCCCCAAAAATAAAGTCTGAAACATAAAATAAATCGACACTGACACGAGCAATAACACTGGGCTTAGAAGGGAGTACACGGGGGAGGCATCATGGGACTGTAAAAAAAAAAGACTAATTAAATTCTCTGTGTTAGCAGCTCTTTAGGGCATGGAGATCAGCAAATTCCTGTAAATGACGTATTAAAGTCTATAAACGGAGCAGAAGAATTACAAGTAAAATGTTTTCAGCGGCTGTGTTTAAAGGAGTAACGTAGTTTTTAATGGTCTGTTCTATCAGTGCGAATAACGTTGTACTCAGTGAGTTAAAGATCTGGAAATGTTTCAACATCACTAAAGAGAGAAGAAACATGAGCAGTCAGACGATCAGCAGGAAGTAAACAAATCTCCAGGTTAGTCAAACTTATTTGGAAGACAAAATAAAGGTGAGCAGTAAAACTGTTCGTTGTAAACACCACAGTTTACAGAACAGCTCGACTTTAATCTTGACATAGTCGTGCACGCGCAGTATTCCTGCTGTGAAGGATTATTATCAACATTTCAGCTGCACTCACTTTCAGTTGTGCCTCTAAATGAAGTGGTTTAGATTGTTTACGTCTTTTGACTGTTCCTTGTCTTGCCCTGATAGAAATGATGACCAAAACTAACCAGCAGCCAAAGTGCATAACTTTACCTGTTTCACATCTGATAATCAGTAAAAGAGCTGATCATTTCTGTAGTTTTTGTTGACGTTAATTTGTTGACACTTCGAGTCATGGGCTTTAAAAAAATACACAAAACGAGTCGGTCCTCTTCAGAGTTTTAGAGCTCTGCAGACTCCAGTCAGATCCAAGGAGGAGTGATGGATGTAGTCGATAATATTCCCCCGTCGAGTGTTTCTCCCGTGTGTATAACATGATCCTTTTCGTGATCCTGGAGGCCTTTGTCTTAATAGGCTGACAGTAGTAAATGGGGGTGCAAAGCCACAATGACTCCAGAGTAATTATGGGGGGTGTATGAGTGAGACAGCAGCTGTTGGCTGCTGCAGCTGCTTTGTCTGAACTTGGATGGCTCTGTGGGAGGAGGAAGAGGAGAGATGGACCCAACAACTGATCAAACACTCCTTTGTTACGTCTCCACATTCCTCCTCTTCCCTCACATGCACCGAGAAATCACTTTTATCCCCCTGACTCGAGTAACTCAGATTTAGTTTGATGCATATGTCAAAACTGAGCTCAGATACCCAGTTTGAGGCCAACGCCAGTCAGAAGTTCAGGGCTGTTTTGCTGCAGGTCTGCCTGAAGACCGTTAGGCTGCCACTGAGTATTAAAAACTGCTTCTTAAAATGACTTTTATGTCTTTTCAGTCCTGCCACAGGAATGTAACAGTGCACGGCAATTAAAGAAACATAAAATAATCACATTAATATGTGTTAATTAACTGCAAAATAAAGTGAAGTTTCTACAGGCTGCTTTAAAGTCGAGGCAACAGTCCATTTTGATCCTTAATGAACCCAAGACTCCCTGTTTCTCTCTGTCCGTCCGTCTGTCCAGGTGCTCCACCCTCTCCAGCAGCGTTTCCTCAACCTCATCAACCAGGAGAACTTCGCACAGATCAGCCAGGAGGAAGCCGTCAAGCGGGAAATCGTCGCCACGTTAGAGGCGCTGTGCGGCATCGCAGAGGCCACGCAGATCGACAACGTGGCCTCGCTCTTCTCTTTTCTCATGGACTTCCTGTCCAGCTGCATCGGCCTCATGGAGGTAAGAGCAGTTTGGGAAGGTGAAAGGTAGCCTGTCTGTTGTCATTCCTGTGTAGCTTAGAGTACGGCAACAACTCTGATAGGTTGGAAATGGGGCCATTGAATTATTTACAAGGATTAATCAGATTTGATACGTAGCATTTAACTCAAAAGACAAGCCAACAAAACTCTCTTTACAGTTCAAAGGAACATGTTCTTTAGTAAAATGAATACAATGCAAGAGGCCTTAAAACGTCGGCCAGTGTGTACACGTTTGTGATGAAAGATTCTGTAAATATCCAAATGACATTTCATCTCACTGTTGCTTTCGTTGCTCAGGTCTACAGCAACACGCCCGAGACAATCAACCTCATCATTGAGGTGTTTGTGGAAGTGGCTCACAAGCAGATCTGCTACCTGGGAGAGGTGAGGGTTTTTAAATGTACTTCTGCTGTTTTACCTGCAGATGATGACGCAACTCGCAGCTGATGGAGGTTTTTCACACATGTCGTTCTGCTTCTTGTGGGATGTTGTGATTCAGTTGTCTTTTTATCTCTCATCAGTAACAGTTAAATATTTATCAGCAAGTATTCAACAGTCAGTTTTCTTCTCAGTAAAAACACTGATTGATTTTGGCTGAATAAGACTGTAATTAATGAAACATTTGCTCAACAAAACTTTCATCTGATGATACAAGCATTCTGTGTGGCTTTACGTTCGCTTATCATTCCCCTCTGATCTTTTTCTTGTTTTGGCTGTGATAATAGTGATAATCAGGCCTCAAGTTCAGCTGAAGATAAAGGCACAATTTCCCTTAGGTGGTTCCTCGTTGATGGGGGAGAAAAAGACATTTGAAGGAAACAGGAAAGGAAAGAGACGCACTTAGACTAGACTAGTTTAAACTGGTAATGTTTTTTAGTATATCTTTAGAAAGGTGTGTATCAGACTGGAAGAATAACATAAAGATAATAAACTTTTATCAGTTCTCAGAGGACGCCTGCAAAATAGAATAAGGAACTTAACAAATATGTCAAATTACAGGAAGATCTTTCATGAATTAATCAAGACAAACATGATGCCTTTCAGTCCAACTGTTTTAGGAAACAGACTGTCTGCCCTTTAAAAAGGAAACCAGAAAGTCTAAGCATTTTAATTCTGGTCACAGAAGTCACAAAACTTCAGGTCCATGCAGCTGTATGATGTTAACCGTCACGACTGTCTCCTCTCTCCTCGTCCAGACCAAGTCCATGAAGCTGTATGAGGCGTGTCTGACTCTGCTGCAGGTCTACTCCAAAAACAACCAGAGCAGGAAGCGAAGCGACGCCACAGCTGAGGAGGACCAGTACCAGGACCTGCTGCTCATCATGGAGCTGCTCACAAACCTGCTCTCCAAAGAGTTCATCGACTTCAGCGACACCGGTGAGTCGGCTGGATGTTTCAGTCTTGAAATATCAATATCAAGAGGAGAAATCCGAGTCCTTGGCCTCGGTTGCTTGAGATTCAGTTTTTTCAAACTGCTGTGTGTTCTAGACGAGGTGTTTCGAAACCAAGACCAGGGAACGCCGGCGTCCAGTCGGACAGTATCAGCAGCAGATGTGGTTCTCTACGGTGTCAACATTGTTCTTCCGCTCATGTCTCAGGACCTGCTCAAGGTAAAACTACACAACATGGATGCTTTTTATCGTTAAATCTACGATCCAGGCAAGTTATGCTCATGCTCGTCCTCGTTCTTTTCCAGTTCCCCTCTCTGTGTAACCAGTACTACAAGCTCATCACCTTCATCTGTGAGATCTTTCCAGAAAAGATCCCACAGCTGCCTGAAGACCTCTTCAAAAGCCTCATGTTCTCCCTGGAGCTGGGAATGACCTCGTATCCTCCCACTGCCTGTGTGTGTGTGTGCTGTATTGGTTTATGACTGCAGATTTCTTGTTTAGTAGCCTTCATGACTGGGTATCGAGCCTCAATGCTTTTTTTGGTACAGTCTGAAATGTGCCTGTAGCGCAGTGTATTGAAAAGTACCAGAAGTTGGCATTGATGCTTTCTCAGATTCACACTCTTCTCTGATCAGACAGTTTCCAATTTACATCAAATTTAAATCATAATTTTGCCAGTTTTGTTCTTCTACTGCCCCTCTAATATTTGAGAACTTTGGCTTCTTTTGTTAAACGCAAAAAAGCAGCTATGTGAACCAAAACTCAGGTATTATATCAGCAAAATTTCGAACCATAACCAGTCCTGTGAGCCTCTTTTCAAAGTCACCACGTTTAATTTGACATACATCTCTCACACATGGGCTGGTTTAAACCCAGGAAAGTCTTTTTCGTAGAGACATGTGCTTGAAAATATGTTATTTCACACTGTAAAGATGCACCAAAAACT
>NTHP01000210.1:368593-384389 GCA_003416845.1 Oplegnathus fasciatus
AGATATTCAGTTTACTGTCACAGAGGACGAAAGAAACCAGAAAATATTCACATTTGGGAAGCTGAAGTCAGAGAATTTGGACACTTTTTCTTAAAAAATTACTCAAAACAATTATTCGATTATCAAAAATAGTTGACAACTAATCGATCAATCGACTAATCGTTGCAGCTCTAGACAAGTTGTCATTAAAGTGTGTCAGAAGAACATCATGAAAGGAGTCTCAGGTTTCTCCAGCTGATCAGAGCAAAAAGCACAACATGCAGTTGTTTTTTTTCATCAGTAGGTGGCAGCGTTGATCAGGTCTTTGATAATAATGAAGCATTTTATTCCATTGGTCAATATTTGGTTGATTTTTTTTAAAGGGTTGGTCCACCCAAATTACAAATAAATATGTTCTCATTTATTTGTAGCGGTATGTATCCATGCAGACAGTTAATGTGAGATATCTGAGATTTCTGCCTCCAAATAAAAAGGATCAAAATGTTTGTGCTTCAGAAATCTCATGAATTTCTCAAAACCTGCATGGCTAGATACAAGAAGTACATGAAATATGTTTTCTGTACTTTGGCTGAACCAACGCTTCAGATGTCAGTTTCGTCAACAGTAGTCTTCTCTGGATTTTTAGGCCTTTTCTCTCCGGTTCTTTGGGATGTCCAATATAAATGCTGCAGTTTGATTTTTTTTTACATTCTTGTACGACTGTAGACAAAATGTCTTAGTCAGCTCCAGCTGAATTCCAAGTTTGTGTCCAGAGATGGTTAAAACCACGCCAAGAATGAAAGCAGACCAAATTATTTAGTGTCAGATCAAAAGAGCCAATAAAGAGTCCTCGTTTGTTTCCAGATGTAAAAGGTTTAAGGAGTTTCTCAAGGATGAACAGAGAAGTGAATCAAACCTTTTATCATCCAGATATTCATGTGTACTAGTTCAGGGGCTGTTATAGGTCCCTCTGGTTCAAAGGTATAATCCCTTTTTTTCTGTAGTGCCAGTGGAAGAAGAAACCAACAGATGTGGATCCGGTGTAGTGAACTTATCTGGAGTACCACCGCCCTGCTTCCTTCATACTTTCTTCCCCATAGAGGCGAGCTGCCCGGCTTTGGGCTCTGCTCTCTCCAGGCTCTGGTTGCTGTTCTGGCCGTCCTTCTCCTTCTCCAGCAGCGGCACACAGGTGCATCCCACAGCGATGGAGACGTAGATCTCGGTGTACGAGTGGCGGCCGCCGATGCAGGTGCCCGTCCTCTTCAGGATGACGGACGGAGCGTAGACCGGAGTGCTGCGGTACTGGTCGCTCTCCTCACCGTACGGTCCGATCAGGCAGCCCTTACACAGGCAGTAAGCCTCAGGGATGTAGCGGGGATACCTGGCCGGGTCGTACGAGATCCTGAAAAAAATGAATTCAACAGATGAACTTTTCCTTTGCAGAATCAGAGTTGATATTCTTTAAGATGATTACGGCCTTAAATATGCAACAATTACAGGTCAAGCACACATGAAAGTATTTCTGTATGAAAATATTACTGTATTGCTCTGTCACAGAGTGTTGTTCTTCTTGAATGACTGCTGCTGCAGCACAAAGTCAATCTGTTACTTCAAATCAGAAGTGTGATTAACGAGGAGCACTTGAAGCCAGGAGAGAGATCCTGTAGGTCACAGAGTAGCAATGAAACTGATATGACTCAAAGAAGGTCATATAAAAAAAAAACTAAATATTTTTGGCTGCCTTCAGCTCTTTACTAACTTCAAGGACATAATTTATCCTCCCTCTGATTTCCCACAACACTTTAATATAACACGTTCTTAATAAAAGGGGTGCTAGTCTACCCAAAACTGCCAAAAATGCATTTGCAGAGAAATCACTGAGATTTTGGTACAACTGTGATAAAAGTGAGTTTAACATTTGTGTCGTCTGTTGTGTAAACTTTTTTATAGATGATCTGTGATGTTTCTGTTGCATCTTTTGTAAAATTAACAGTTCTTTAGTGGCCTATGTTGAGATTTTTGCTGCATGTTAAAATCATTTACTTCATATTTTGAATATACAATGAAATCAAAACATTTCCTGTAGTTATAATGTACTTTTTGAAAGAGAAACTCATTATGTATTAAAACATGTAATTTGGTAAAACTAACCCCCACATTATACTTGATTTATTTATAATAATTTTATTAATAATGACACCATATTATATGTGTATTAAGAGCTGAACAAGGAATATAAATTGCAACCTGGAATACAAATGCATTTCAATATTTTACTTTTTCCCCCAGTCTAAGGTGATCTTGTGAGATCACAGCGCAAATTGCGATTTAAAAAAAACAAAACATAAAATGTTCCACCTGCTCTCACCTGTAGGCCCAGGGGGAGATGCTGAGCAGGTTGACCGGGAGGCGGGTCTTGCTGTCGGTCGGGGACCGCGCGGTGGTCGGGCAGGTCAGGTTGAGTTTGTCCTGCGGCTCCAGCTGCAGGGCGTGGTGGAAAGCGCTCATTACTCCCACCGAGAGCCGCCCGAACATCTGCTCCAGGATCTCCTCCGGCAGGTCCAGGCAAGACCGGGTCCTGGTTGCCTTCTTTCGTACCCGGCCCGCCCCGGCCGGCCAGCCCAGCAGCAGCACCGCCAGGTGCAGCAGCAGCAGCAGAACGCGGATCCGATGCGGCATCATTGTGCGCTTCTCGGTTCGATGTTGTGCCAAAATGCGTATTCACTGAAAAGGGCTTCTCTGCGCGCGGTGTTATCGCCTTCGCCTTTCTTAAAAGACGACAAGTAGATTATCAGAACACAAGTGACCTTCGTCAATGAGACAGCCTTTACCGTTAACAGGTCACTTTCCTCTGTTATAATCCAGTGAAATGTTGGGCGCGCTGGAGAGTCAGCGGCAGGCAAACAGTCCACAGTCCTGGCTTGGAAACCGAGGCACAGGCGCGCCGCCAGGGAAACTGCGGAAACATTTTGGCACAACACGTCCACAGTGTCGCCAGGAGTAATAATTGTCTTAGAATTAGAAATTATTACCGAGTTGGGAGTTTTACACCTGCTGCTTTCTGTTTAAGACGAGAAAAGTGCCACCATGAGAGTTTTCCTGTTGCTTTCCTCCAGTGATGTGTGCGTAAAATCCGATGGAAGCGTTCGTACGCGCGGGAACAGCGTGATCCAACATTCAGAACGAGTCTAAATCAAACTGAAGTACTGACAGATAAAGTCCCGTCTTAAACCTTTAAGCGTTCATGGGAGCAGCTCCTGACGGGGGTGGGAAGTCCAGACTATTGGCTGAGTGCGCTCTGCTGCTTGGATCCTGGCTTCACACCAGAGTCTACTTCACTTAAAGATAAACTGGATCCAGCTATGTCCAACCTCTTATGTCTGCTCTTTTTCCACGGAGAAACTAAAATGTCAAGGTCAAACGACCACAAATACATACAAATCCTTTGTGTTTCTTTTTTCTTCCCAGCCTGTCACTTAGTATGAAGCTTACTGTGAGTTTACATCATTATGATTTATATGAGGCAAAAGCTTTAAATCATATTATGCATATAAAAAGCCACTTAAAGCTTAATTTAATACAGTTTACTCTCCTCTAAATCTTCAGTTTGATCTGCTGCCTTGCCGGGGGAAACTTCACATTAATAACTCAGATTGTCAGTGTGCTTTCTAAAAACTCACAGACCACATGGTTTGTGTTTTATCTGAAGGTTATTGCGCTGAGAATGAGACCGCTCAACTTTGTTTGTGAATAGATAAAATATTTTCTCTTTTAATTACATAATGAACAAGTAAGAAATAAGCAAACAAGCAAAAATAAATATTATACTACAAATAAACATTTGTTGGAACACGTACAACATGTATAAGTAAGAAATAGGACCTGAAATGGATGGATTACATAAGTTTGGTATATTGTGTTGATGGGTTTTCCAGAAGGTTCCCAGGCTCACACATGGAAACATACAGTGCAGTCAAAAAATATCAGGACAGCGATATGTTCTTCATTGTTTTGGCTCTGTGCCCCAACAAATGAAAAGGTGACAGTGAGGCTAAAACGCAGACTTTCAGTTGAATCGGTTTTTGGCAAGTGCTCACATCCATAGTGGGTGAACAGCACAGGACTCATTTAGCCAGGGGAGGAACAGTATGTCCCAAAAAGGTCTATAATTTCTACACACTTCATTGGATATGAATGAAAACAAATTAAAGATAAACGTCAGCACTTTAACCTCAAAGTGATGGTTTAATTTCAAATTCCTTATGCTGGAGCACAGAGCCAAAGCAAAACTGTCCAAATAGTTCCAGACTGGACTGTAAACAGCTTTTTGTGTACCTTTTTTGCTTTCATTCCATGTATATAGGTCTTCCTCTGCTAAATGGATATGTATAAATATTTGCCTTTAAGGAATCAGCGGTAGGCCTTTCTGTTTTTCAAGCAAAGTTACTCAGATATGAGGCAAAGATGACAGAGGTAAAGACATCTCACTCCCACACTCCAAAGTGGAATAACAGAGTCGCTGTACCCTCGTTGATGCCCCTGAAAAAGTCTTTATCCCGTAATGTTTATGTTTAAAATGTTTTGGTTTTGTGGTGAAGCTTTGTGCTCTTGCCTTTAAAAAAGGTGACAAAAGAGCAAATGTTCCAACAGTGCAGCGAAGGGTGGAAGCAGCTACTCCGGCAGCAGGTCGTCTCCCAGCTCTTCATCTGCGAAGTCGTCGTCCTCCACGCGCCTCTTGGCTCCGGTCTTTGGTCTCTCCATCTGAGGCCCCAGTGGGTCCACGTAGGACGCGTCTACACACGAGAGGGACAGAGGTTTTACTCGTTATGAAATGTCCTGGGCCCCATTTCCCAATAACGATCGATCTTAGAAGTTAAAGAGCATTTCTACCAACGCTCTTAAAACTTCTACATGCGTTTCCCAAAGCAGCACTTATGAGCGAGTGCACACGCGTGCCGTTAAAAGCTTCTGAACGTCGGCTGTCTGTGGTGCTTGTGGTAATTTTGCACATTTAACCGTCTGTAAGCCGTGCGTCATATCATATACATCACAAAGCGTAAAGAAATGTTTTGTTCAGTATGAAAATTAAGATAATGTGCCTTAAACAGTCTTCAGCTTGCTGCCGTTTATAATTCATGTTACTGGATGGAAGTTTAAAAAAGTAATTTTGATTGATTTACCTGCTGCTCGAGGCAGACGTTACTCTTAAACTCACATTAAACAGAAAATGAAGTATATTTTTCATGAATATGCAAATCATCTACCGGGGATGCCGTTCGGTCATCATTTCTGTATTAGACCTGCTGTATATAAAGCCTGTGGCAAACAACATACGCACCTTAAATAAAAAGAAAAGAGAAGATATGGAACCTGAAAATATACCATCAGGAAAGTGGGATATCAGCCAGGAGAGACGAATATATTAGACGAGGAAAAATGAAATAAAACATGTAGTTTGAGGTTCGTCCTGCTGGCTCTAAGATGATGTTGGGCTCCTACGAGCAGGTAGGAAATACTTGTTCAGTTACGATGTTTTTGGGAAACACCTCTTAAGCTTAAGAAGGTTCATAAGATGGATTTTACAATCATCTTAACCTTAAGAGGCTTTTGGGAAACAACGCCTCATAGGTTATCTGTAAGGACTGGAAAGGAAAATGGATTTCCATTTCATTTATTTCAAGATGAAATAAATAGATAAATATACTAATTATGTATTGTACAGTTGTCTTGTAGTTGTCACTGAACTGTTCGTCTCTTGGTCTCTTTATTGTGAGAAATATTGTCGTGGCAACTTTAAATTTTAGTGGCTTGAAATGGCAGAAAAAGATGAAAACTGTTTTGATTATGTGGCGATCTAGTATGTAAATATATGAGATGAGTGGTTGAAGTGTCAATGAACATCAAGAACACAAAGGGTTTAAAGATAAAATAGAATAAGTGAGGCAGCTTATGTCATAACTGATCACAGAGGGGAAGAGAGAGAGAAATTAGGTTTCCTCACCTATTTCTTTTGGGCTGCTGGCCTCGTAGGGCTCATTGGAACCAGGAAGTGACCTCATCTTGGCGCTCAGCCGCTCTCCTTTAGTGCTGTTGCTGCTGTGGCCGCTGTCTGCACAAAACACACACGCAGACACTCAGAATTAGCAAACGTGCTGAATTACGACCTTTTTAAAGCATCAGTCGTGATCAGAATCATTTGTTCTGACACAGTTAAAAAGGTGTTTAAATGTTCCTCAAAGCTGGACCAACTTATGTTTTAGTGCAGAGAGACAACTTTAATCTCTTCAGGGTGTGTGTTCAAGTGAGTAAAGCCTGCATGTGTTTGAATATATATTATGTGTTGCACATTTTAAATTTCAAAATTCAGCATTTAAAACCCCTAATTTCTTAACGTTATTGACTCATTTTTTTAGCAGAGTAGGGGTTTCTGGCACAACTTCACGTATTTCCAAGGTGCATGGAGAAGGGAAAAAGTCTGAAGAGGTCAAAACCCCAGAAACACTTGTAGTATATAGAACAACTTTATTGTTAGAACGACACGTTTCGGCCTTCATTAGGGTCATCTGGAAGACCACAAGCTGAAACGTGTTGGTCTAACAATAAAGTTATTCAACTAACTAGTTTTTAAACACAATGTATGCTGAAAACTAAGACATGTATTATTCAGCAGAAGACTGAACGCTGAACAACACTACTTGCCATACATTTATGTGCATTTCTCTGTGTTCACATCACTGTTGTTATAGGACAATGTCAGATATGGTGTGAGAAACTTTCATGACTCTCGGCATCCGTAGCAATTTCAAACCCACCATGATAAACTCAAAAACGCACGGAGGTCAAGCTGAAAGTAAGCCCGTTTTTCTCACATTCTGAAGAGTCAACATGGTGGAGATGTGAGATTTTCATCTCACAGAGACGGTAGGTTATGAAATGTGTATGTGTGTGCAACACAGCAGTTCCCAACCCTTTTTTTGACTGACGCACCCCCACAGCACCACACATCATGTTCCAAATGAGTTAATTTAAACATATTAAAGTTGATATCCGTATAATGATACTGGAACTGCTAATATTTAGGACTTATAGCTTTCTATTTTGAGTAGGTTTGGTCAAGTTTACGTCCTACCGCTTGGAGTGGCAGAAGCTGAATGTGTCAACCATTTATCATTTACTTTATCTACAGTATTTTGACCTCTCTGCTCGCTTGTTAGCTTGTTTCACACACTCTCAATCGCAGCATGTGGTGACTTAGGTTTGTCGGAGGTGTGTCCTGTGCAGTTTGCTTATTGTAGCTGGTAGTTTATCGGTAATTGTAACAAGAAATATGCTACAGATCAGCCTCTCATCTGAATGTCAATTTTTCTCTTAAAAACACATATGTGGATAGTTTTGTTTTTTTTTTGACCAAATCATAACTACTATTTTTTCCAATTAGCTGAGGATCTTAACGGAGTACTGGTGAGGAATCACTGGCCGAGCATCCATCAACCACAATGTAACAGGATAGATCAGTACAGTATTGCATCCTACTCGAGTGCCCTTTAGCAAGACGCTGAATAACAGCACCAGCTCGGGTCATAATCATCTTAGACACAGAGCTGGTGCTCTTCACAAGATGTAATGAATATGTTGTGTGTGTGTGTGTGTGTGTGTGTGTTCCAGGCTCGGATGACAGGCTGACAGAGCAGTCTATTGAGCTGAAGGACAGACATGATTACAGACAGCAGCAGCCCACATCTGGCTGCCAGGTAGCCTTGGAAACTGACGACAGGACAAGGCAGAAAGCTGAAAAACAGGAAGGAGAAGGAGGCCCGATATTCTACCTTCCCTCACAGTCCCAAACATCTAGCACGAGGCCTCACAAACTGTTGGCAAACTGAAACCTCTGCTGGAAAATTGAGGTTTTTTTCTGTCTACTTTTTCTTTTTTCCTTTCTTGGAAGGCCTCTGTGGTGTTTCTCTTTCATAATACACAACTGGGAGACACGGAGAAGAGGGAGGACACGACAGGTTGGAAGCCAGACTTGAAAAGAATAGTGTGTAACAGTTTCCACAATTAAAAAGGTGCGATGAGTGAGTTTTATACGGCTCTGCAGCATAAAGGGCCATAATAGTGAGAATTTGATAGAGACGTCGATCAATGTCGATGAGTCAACTTTTCTTGCTTTTGCAACTCATTTTCCTGCTCAATCTTATTTGGAAAAACACCATAAGATCATTGCTGCAACCCTAAATTTGTTAATTTATTTGCACGGAGAGAACAAGAACACACAAGTTATGTGAACAGAAGAGAAACAAGTTCAAAAGCAAATATAAGAAAAATTAAGGCACACGATGGAGCCTGGACCTCTCTCTTGCTCTGCGACAGTCACATCACATCACATCAAAGAATGACGCAGGTTTGGATGCGTGAGAAAACAAACTCTCAGCCTCAACACACACAAACACACCCACACTCAATTTACAGCGCTGAAAATATGCAGACTTTACAGAAAAGAGGGAAAACTCTCAGGTGCACTAGAGGTTTTCTCAAATATCTGAAAGAGGTTTGGCCGTATCGCTCCCTCCTCCTCAGTGCAAACACCGACCGCAGTCCAACATCACAGCTGCCTGTCAGAAGATTTCTGGACCAGTTTCTGGTGTTTTGACTGAAACTTAAGTTTCTTAACTTGTGTGTTTACCTACAAAAAACTGTTCCAAACACTCCCTTCTTCTGTGTCAGTTTGCAATCCTTCACTCAGATGCTTTTAAGCAGTAAAAATATGATACTGCTCTGGCTACTGGACAGTTACGTCTGATTCATTTCACTTTTTTTACACCATCTATCAACATTTGAAATATTTCTAATGCTAATAAAGAGAAAGAAGTAAGATGTTTACTTCTGCATAGTACAAAATGATCTGTATATGCAGAGAGTTTGTGTGATCTATTGCTATAATAGTTTAGCTGATCACCAATAAATATTGTCCGTTCTTAAAAATGGAAACTAATAATATAAAAATAAATCCTAGTGTTGCTGCAATGACACAAAGAAGGAAAATAAAAGCAACAGAAGTTGTTGTTTTGGTTCATCAGCTCATTGAAGAGGAGGAGGAAAAATAAAGAATTATTTCTAACCGGGTCACCTTATTTTCATGTTGCTGTGCTGTAAGAGAAAACACTCATTCTCAGTTTCATTCTTGAAGATTTGTAGATGTTTGAAACTCACTCCGGGTGGCAAAAACTGAGAAATTGTTATGCAATGTGATGAAATAAGCAGGCTCTAGTTTTTGTAAACTCTTCTAGTGGCTAGAGGTACAATATTACAACCTGTAGGCTTTACTTTATTATTTTTTAATGATAATCTTACATACCTCTCCCTGAGTCCAACAGTGGACTGAGTTGTTTAGACTCAGACTGAGATGCTGCGCAGCAAAGAGGAAGCAGAGTGAGAATACAGACGAAGCCGGAAGAGCCGGAGAAACAGAGCAGCAGAGAGACAAGAAGAGAAAGAGAAAAGAGAAAAGAAAGGTTACAGAGTTGGACTGAAAATAATTACACAAAAATAGAGAAGAAAACAGAAATAGCACAGAGAGAAGCACTTTAGAGTTACACTAAAGAGAGCTGATGAGAACTAACTGTTGTTTTCTCACCTGCTTTAACATCCATCTCTGATGTGCCGTAAGAAAGTAAGAAAGGAGTTTGGGGTTTAGTTAAACAACTTAAACGTGTCATAATCAATATTCAAGGATGCAAACGATCAAACATGTTAGACGACATACGACATTAAAAAGCTTTTTTTTTTTTTTTTTAGACAGATCCAGTTACCGCTCTGGCAGGACAAAACAAAATGGGAACAGTAAAAGCACAAAAGTTTGAGGTTCTCTAATGTAATTTATCAGGACACAGGGGAATAATGGAAGTCTTGGCAGGTTGGAGCAGCAGGCACATTAACAGGTGCCTGATATATATATTTAACTACACTACAGGACAGACGTTCAGCTCCACAACAGAGCAAAGCTGGGCCTCGTTACAGTTTTTGGCAACTCTCTAGTTTGTCTGGATTGCGTTTATAATCGGCTGATGAGCCAGCTTTCCAGTGTCGGAGCCAGTCTAGAGTATGCGTCTGTATTTGTTGTGGATCTGTAGTGAAGGAGTGCTAAAACTTTGGAGAAGTTTCTCTTCTCTGGTGTCTGCTGTGGCGTTAAGCTCTCAGTGTGTTCCTAAACTCCACTGAGGCTACACTGTCATCCCACATGAAGCATTTTGCATCCCAAAATGTTACGGACAGGATGCAGGAAGGACCAAGGAGGACCGTTAATCTCTACTGGAAAGGGGTTCGACCTGTTAGTGACCCATTTGGGATTAGATGTGGAGTTACGGTTCCTTTTATGGACTTAAAAATAATCAGACTTGTAACAGAACATGACTACAGCCGTCTACTCTACTAAATATTCTACTCTAGTCAGGACTCAGTGTGGTGTATCGAGGTATACCCATAATGCTGGCCTTCTTAGGAGAGGTGAGGACAGGCGTGGAGACGCCTGCTGCCCAGCAGCATGTGTGAATAACAGATAGAAGAGAGGGAAGTGATGACATACATGAATAAAAAAAGACTGAAAATGAGGATGAGGTTGAGCTAAACAGTACTGATTATAGGCTCTGATTCTAATTAACACCACCTGTATATAAATAAGTTACCTAACCCTACCTTTATGGTTGGGCTTGTTCCAATATTGCTGATATGATACCTTTAAAACTTCTTTAAAACTAGTTTTCATTTAACAGAAAAAGCCAAACTTCTCAAATGTTAAATCTCGTTTTAACACAAGCAGACAGCTTACGCCTTATAAGATTATGAAGATTATGATTGAAATCAGAAACTGAATCTGAGTAAGCACTCGATTCTAGCTGTCAGGACTTGACAGTTTTCAAAACTGTACCAAAAAAGTATTGAGGTTTGAACCACAGCCCTACCCAGACAAACAATATATGCACTCATGCTGATGTTAGGGACTCTGGATAAACAGTAGGTGTTACAAAATGTTCAGGGTTTCTGTGCACTTCTAAGTCCACACTTTTCTCCAGATGAGACAAATATGTGGAGTTATGTATACACGGGACCTTCCAAACATTTCCAGGAACCTTGTATGTTATGGTGAGTACTGACTCACCAGCACTCCCGGCGCTGCCCTCTCTGCCTTCTCTCCGACCTCTGGCACTGCCCTCCCGCCCCGACTTCACCCTCTGCAGGGAGAGAGAAAGAGGGAGGAGGATTGTAGAAATTAAAATTAAATTGCATTCAGGACAAAATTAATTCTAAACAACGCATTCCAAACGAAAGAGCGGAGACATTTCATGCTAGGTTGTTGGATTCTGGTGACATATTTTTCTAGCGCTGAGCCTGTGTTGCCTTTTGCCTCTTTTTATTCGTCTCTCCTTCTGCGTCTCATAAATGAAGTCAGTTTTATTGGCAAGAAAATATTTTTTTGAAACTAATACCATCTACAAAAAGCTAAGGAGAAACAGTCAAAGTGGAATTTGACATTAATGTATGAAAAAATGAGTATAAATGTCACATGTAAACACATTTCCAGTTCCAAATCAAAAAATAAAACAAGGATATGGGAATTTCCAAGTAAAATAACATATTTAACATAAACACAACATCAGATTTAATCTGCTTTGTATTTTAGTATTTGGTTCTAATCATTCATCATTTCATACACTACGCAGTTATATTAGTAGGATCAGTTGTTCTTCGCTGTCATTCAGTTTGGAGAATTTTGGGATTAATGAGTCAACCCTCTGGCTCTGTAGGATTGTTTCTCTGCTCCAACGGCATCTCTGGGTTGATTTAAGAGCAGCTGGTTATGATTTGACAAAGTCATCCTCCTCATCTGTTCCTGGCTTTGATCAATATCTCCAAGACACACGGCTCTGTTACTCTGAATCTCGCCTTGTTCAAGAAGTCAACTGATCCCAGACCACCGCCAGTTTTGTGGATGGATGCGATGCAGAATTCATTCAAATTATGTGATATTGGGGGCTTTTGGGTGATTTTCTTAGCCAGCTTTTAGTCAGAGCTGAAAGGAGTGAAAATAATAAATCATAAATCTCAACAGATTTAACAGAATGTTCCTGTGATCTTGGAATTACCACTAAAAGGGGAACTCCACGGATTTTACACAACAAAGTTTGTTTTGTCTTGGCGAGTACTACTGCACACGTGAAAAAAAGTTGTATAATGTCTTTTGTGGCTCCAGAGGAAGCTGCGTGAAGTCTGATAAATGCATAACATAGCACACCCAAATTTCCAACTAAACTCACAGCGGTCGAGTTGCATTGTGGATTAATGTAGGTGCCAGATTTGTACAAGGAAGAAGAATGAGTGGGATTTAAAAACAAACAATATCTCAGGTTCTGCTGCATCGATTTAGATCCTTTTTATTTAAACTGTTCATGGTGAGATGTTATAGAAGTGCAATGCTAGATCGACGGAGTACTCTTCCAAGACAAAAATGTTAAGAAAAGAAAATATAGGAATACAGCGGAGAATTAAAGAGGATGCTAGTTTGGAGTAAATTCAAGCAGGACTTGTAGGATAATATTCAGGGTGTACAGATTAACATCAAGTGTCAGTGCTTGCCAATCCAGGGACGTGCATATGTCTCCAGTTATTCTGGGTTTAGATTGATAAGGAAAACACAGGCTTCATTTCCACTATCAGAGAATACTACAATAATCATCCTGGCTGGCTATAATCAAGCCACTAACCACTTATTTAATCCATTCAGATGTCTCAGGTGACACTGCACAACCCAAACAAACAGCATGTAGCATCAGACCTCTCCAAAAACAAATGTTTTAAATGACTAGCGTGTTATGTATTAGTGTCAGCCAGGTGTTAAACAGCTGTACGGCGTCTGCACTCCTCTGAACACGAGCAGAGGATTCATGGAAAATCAACAGAAGAGAAAAACGGCTGTTTTTCACGCATTTCTGGAGCTGCAGTGACCACTGACCCATTTTATGGCAGAAGGACACGTGTATGTTTTCAATCAGCGCGTTCTTGTCCAGGAACAGACGACAGGACGCCAAGACATTGGCGAGGAAAAGATGATTAATGAAAGCTCACGAAAGGTCTGAAATATATGACTGCAAAACAAGCAGGTCATTTATGAGGCTGCATAATGTTCATATTATTCAGATGTATTACCTAATTTGAATGTTACATCATAAAACTAGGCTGCTTGTATAAGGTTAGTTTAAGCAAATCTGAAGTCAACATACTTACAAACCAAAATCATTCATTAGTTATATCTTTTGATGCATTTAGAGCCTTAAGTGTTAATCCAGAATATTTTTGATCTTATCTCTTTGGTGATTTGTGCTCACTGCTGTGGTTTTTACCAATAGATCTGCTGTCAATCAAACACTGTGGGCAGTGCTGTGACATCTGGGGATGAAGTCTGAGTTTCAGTTTGTACACTTTCTTACATGTCTATTCAGCGATGTTAGTTATCAAGGTTCCTCCTAACTACCTATTAACTAAACTACCTCTTCTTCTGTTTATTCCAAACAAACCGCAAATGTAAAATACATAGCTTCCTGTGTGTAATATTTTCCCCAAGAAAAAGCTACCGGACAGCAAGTGATGACAACTGTAAAAGCTTTTATAAACTGCGTCCAGGGTAAATCACTATCAGGTTGTAGCAACTGCTGATAAACAACAGCAGAACAGCTGCTTATTTACACAAAAATGCACCAACTGCTATTTTAAAAGTACCTGTTCCCTGATCTCCTTCATCTTCTCCACCTTCTTCAGCTTGGTGGCGTATTCTTGGACTTCCTTCAATCCCATGTCTGTGCACAGCCTCACCAAGAAACGCAGACCTGGACGAGCACACACAGAGTTTTTAATTTTATTTACACTTTGATCAGTGGATCATCTGCTGTTGGTCAAGAGTTCTGTTGAAAATTGAGTAACAAATAGAATTAATTACATTCCACATTTTCTGGAAACTTGCGGTGAATGTCTTTGTACGTTTCCAGAGCTTTCTGGTAGTTTCCTGTAAAGAAAAAAAGAAAAGGATCCGAGTTCACAACTTGAACTCATTGCTAGTTCACTCAGCAAAGGCAGTTTTACTAGATCAGGATAAAACTTTATCAAATAAATGACAGAGCACTGCTGCTTGTGGATCGTGGACAATGTAAAGTTTGGGAATTCCAATGTGGAGTGAATCTACTTTTCTATGATCTGGTTTTCAGTACCAAATTGGCAGAAAATAGGCGGTAACATGCTATTTTATTATGCCATGAAAGGTAAAGACCAGAATCATTCTCACCACTTCTTCTGTAGCAGCTTGCCACCATTAGCTGCCACTTCACCTGGGTTGGTCTGAGAAACACAGCAGAAAGACATCCAGTCAGTACGAACACACAACCCTGCACTGAACTTTAATATTTTTAAGAAGAGATTGGTAAAAAACAAAAAAAATCAATTCTGAATTCAGCTGGAAGGCAAACAAATGTTCAATAAAGAAACTATTTCCAGATGAGAACAAGCTTCATGGTAGATGAAAGAAGACCAACATAACAATGAAAACAAGATGAAATAAGACACGAATCACTTAATCAAGTCAGAAAAGTGTAGAAGTAACATCATTTCACAGATATTTCTCAAGATGACAGAACAACTCTTGGGATTTGACTCCACCAAAAGACACTCATTTTTTCTGCATTATGTTGGATATTAACCGCCAGTTGCTGAATTTACTCAGATCTGTTTGGTTTGTTAGTCATCATGCGATTATCTTCTAAAGTACTACAACTAGTGGTTACTTACTGTATGAGCGTGGCTCTTTCAAAGTACTGAATGGCCTTCTCACAGAACTGTGTCTCGATGTAGTAAGCCCCGAGCCACTCAATCACATCGATGTTGGAGGGGAAGTACCTAAAGGACTGGACAGCAACATAACCCACCCACATCAGAGCAAATACTGAAATGTTAAACTAATCAATACGTCAGTGGATGTAAAAACATTAAATTGTGCTTCTCGTGCCTCGTAGTAGTGCTGGAAAGCCTGGGATTTGTCCCCCTCGGCATCATGCAGCTCTCCCAGTTTGGCCAACGCCTGGGGGTCGGTGGGAGTTACACTGATGACCTGCATCAACCACTCAATTGCCTGTTGGGGATCTTCCAGAAGCTCATAGATGTAGCCAATGAGTCAAAGGGCAATAGACGCTTACATGGGAATGGACAGAGATGCAGGTTTGAATCCCTAAATGAACACCAGCAACCAATCTACTGAGGTATAACTGTTTGAAGCAGTCAAAACCATGTGACACACACACAAACACATATAACAAATCACACTTCTTATCAGTAGGATACAGGTTGGCCAGCTGGTACATGACTTGGGCACTGTTCCTCAGAATGGCGTGGAGCTTCAGGAAGCAGTCCAGAGCCTCCTCCAGACGATTCAGGCTCTTATAGGTTAGACCTGGTGCAAGTGGATAGTCAACCAAAAAGTCAACCAACTTACACTACTGCTCAAAAGTTTGAAAGCACCTGTTATATATTGATGTTTTTCTTTTTTCCTTCAATAATGGGTATGATAACATAGATAAAAACAGTATAATTCAGACACCAAATGTATTATTTACATTTCAAATAGTTTTGGCACCAAAAGAAGAATAATTAAATGATTAAAATTTTCATTCCTTTCTTTTACCAATGACTGGTGATTGTATTTTTATTTAACTGTTGCTCAGAGACACATTCCTGAACAAAATCTTAAGACCAGGGGGAAAATTACAAGAATTCGCATTTC
>NTHP01000210.1:385608-398279 GCA_003416845.1 Oplegnathus fasciatus
ATTTTGTTCAGGAGTGTATTTTTGTCTCTTTCTGTCCTTTCAGTTGTCAGTCTTGAACTATTGTGCAGCATTTTGTTCTCCATGTACAAAATAACATCTATTTGTAAAGAGGACTTTCTACAACTTAAAAGCATGCAAGACCATACAAGAATATAGAGTAGTACTCTCAGTTATCAGACTGTACCGAATCAAGTAGTGGCAGGTGATTCCAAACTTTTGAATGGGAGTGTATGTACATCCTATAACAAGTTTCTCTGATACCAACAGATGTTTCCCTGAAAAAAGGTGACACTTGGAGTTGATACAGTGTACTTGATATACAGTAAGTGGACATTTATAACGTCAACTGCTTTTCCAAACTGGTTGTGAGCCCACCTCTGATGGTTAAATCCTACTGTACGAAAACAGAGCTTGAATATAACACTTAGATTCCAGGCTATTGAAGCTGACTGTGAGAAATTTTTGGTTTTAGAGATTTTATTTATCGTTATTTGCTTTTAACCAAGTGTGATCTATACTCACTAAGAGCTGGCACTCTTTGCGTCAGTGACGGTAACAGCTCAGTGTTTAAACTGACAAAGCAGGTAGCCATGCCTCACATAGAGACTAAAAGGAGACCAAAGCTGCTCATTGAAAGTGGTGTCAAATGATTGTTGTAAAGAGGTCATTAGCACAATTTTACTTGAATGATCCTCAACGATTCTGGATGGTTCTTGCATTTTGATTTATCTTGTTGAAAGTGTTTGTCCATGATAGTCAAGAATGTCCACGTGTTAAGTTTACTACACTGTAAATCAATGTCTGCATTATCCACCACTGTACTGTATCATGTATATGGATGTTACCCAGGTTGTAGAGGGCCTCAGTGCAGGAGGAATCATTCCTCAGAGCTTCTTTGTAGAACTCCGCAGCCTTTTCATAATCATGCTTGACAAACACCGTGTTGCCTTTGTTGATAAGTGCCGCCGGGTTGTAGCGATCAGCGTTCATGGCGAGGTCAGCGTATCGGTCAGCCTGGTCATAGTCCTTCTCCTGTGACAGGTGAAAGATCAGAGGGGAAGCATCTACTGGTAGCAGGTTGGTGGGGAGCTGTGATTCAGTCATCCTTACAACTGGAAGGAGTATCTTCAAATATATTGGACAGCAAACATCCACTGAGCTGAAGTCTCCTCAAACACTTGAACAATTTCACGGCACAAATATTTTTTCTAATTCCAGCATTAAGCTTGTTTTTCCATCCAAGCCCATCTCTTTTCTTTACATACGTGTTACCTGAGAGCCTTTTGATAAGTCAACAAGAAGATCTTACCAGGAAGTAGAGGAAAGAGAGGTTGGTGGCTGCAGCACTCTTCACTCTGCTGTCCTTCTTCTCAAATGTCTTCAGAGTTTCCACTGCCTGATAAAGATAATAAAGTGTCCAGTTAAAATTTTACACTAGTTTTACTCTAATGTATTAACATGTGCTCAGTAATACTGTATAACTACAAATACAATTTCCCCAGTATGTAACACACCTACAAACATAAAAAACAACATTCTTATAAACCTTGAATTTTAAAATGTGATCTGAAGTTTCTGGTGTTTAGTAGAAGTTATGCTGAGCCGTCATACCTTCAATAAATATTCTTTATATCAGAAAATATCAGAATATGTGAAATGTGTAGTTAAGTGTATAATTTGGAAAACAACAGTGTATAAAGCAGATCAGTGAAGCAAAGATTGCAATTTAAAGAGTTTAAAGATACAGACGGTTGCAGCACCATCTGACTTTTTGATATACAGAGTAATGAGCTGTTTTGAAACTCTTTACATTTAATTGGTTGTTATGTCACTGTAAGTGCATTATATACTGGGGAGATTTTCCAACAGTATTAGTGTGTAAAAATTAGCATTTCGACAAACCACCAGCTAGGTTACAGCTGCACTGACGCTGCAGGTTACACCACCACCGCCACCACTGTCTATCAAAAGTATAAAAGCACCACACACATGCATCAGATGTACATGGAGCTCCAAAGTGTTCAATATTAAATTAATTAATAATTATGAAAGAACTAATCATATTAATTGTGGAAAATATATGCATGAAACATTTAACAAATCACTGAAACTCAACTTCTAATAAAACGTTATTTCATCCAATTTTCATTTTACAGTTTTATAGGACTTCACAATAGACACTTTTATTTTTAAAATACCCTTTTTCAGAAGTCTGCTTGTATTTTATAATGCATTTCCCCCAATAACACTTGTACTTCATGCCACTTTTCATTTCATAATGGTACTTTTTATTACAGTGGTGTAGTCACTGCCCTCTCACCTTTCAGCTAATCACATGTCCCCTGCTGGGTAGCATGAGCAGCCTTGACCTGTAGTTACTGTTCCTGTGTGCTGTGTTTATTTATAGCAGCCTCTAGTTGTTTGAAAAAGGGCATTTTGAAATAAAGTGCCTGTAATTAAATCATCTGTCCAGTTAAATTCACTTACTGGTAATATGAAAAAGAATGATGAAATGACATTTTATAATAATGAGTTGAGTTTTAATAATTTCTTCAATTATTTTAGAAATTGTTGGTTCATTTCCCACAATTTATTCATATGATTATTTATTTCATAATGTCTTTTTTATTTAATATTGGACATTTTGGGGTTCCATAGCTGTAAAGCCTGTCAGCGAAAGTAAGTTGGCAGTTCCATATAATTGGAAAAAGGGTCAGCAGTCCTGGTAGCCGCAGAGCAGCTCCACTGGCAAAGTTGCAGTTCCTTGAGAGCTCAGCGGTATATTGTTAAAGAAGGAACCATGATTATAATTTCCTTTCTGCACCCAGATTTTTCCTTACTGGTCTGTGGGTTTTAAACCAATAACTGCTTCTCCAACTTCTCTTGGCAGTGCTGTTACTTGGAAAAGGCATGCTTAAGTAGTAACATGTCAGGGGGAAAAAAAATAAAACACAACACAATCTAAAAGTGAACATGGAAACAGAGGGCACACATACCTCAACCTTAGGCATGCAGATGGGAAGGAAACAAGACAAAAGCAAGAGAGAATGGAGGGCAATGAGAAGGGGAAAACTTGAAACAGCCTTAGCAGGAGAAAACTGACATATATATAAAAAACGCTGGCCAATAACCGTAGGGAAAAACACAACTTGTAAAAGAAGATGGAAAAAAGATCATCCACATGTTACATATGTTTAAAGGGAAATACCACTCATTTTAACCATTCGTAAATGTAACTGCTACTACGACACATACAGTATTTGCACCTTTTCAGGTCCAGGACTCGTAACACAGTTATACAACAGTGACCATAAATAACAAGTATGTACAACAAATATGTTCTATTTCTGCAAAGCCAGCCTCAAACGGGCTTTTATTTTTATAATTATATTAGACATAACTGTGACTTTAGTCTCAAGCATTCACATGAACTGTTTGGTTTGAACTTCTGGCTTTAAACTGGGAAATTCTGCATGTTCTCAAATATTAAATCTATTACAAGGTGGCAAATATTAGCACGATCTGGCTATAGATCACGAGTTAGTCCACTATGAAAGCCACTTGCGATTTACGAGGCATTATTTAGATGTCTGATTTAGCTCAAAAAATAAACTTGGAGGTAAAATATGAAAAGTGGGATGTGAAGTTTGTAGTTCACCTTCCTTTGCCACTACTGTGGCAACAACCGCAGACTAAAGGAGCCTAAACTGAGTGGTATTGCCCTTTATACTGCTCAGACAAACAGTCACCTGGTTGAAGTCCTTCTGTCTGAGGTAGGTGATGGCTTTGTTTATCTCTAGATCGTTGGCAAGCTCAACATACTGAGAGCTCTTCACCATGTCCACACACCTAAAAAAACAAAACAACAACCATACAACCACAGTATAACACTTTGTGTATCATATCACTTGATGCAAGTAGCATGTATAATTATGTGTTTTATCTAAATTTGACCAATATACCAGGCGCATGAGAGCTGCTGTCCAGGCTGCATTTTGATTTTGTTTTCTAATAATATGTCTCAGTGTCAAGATATAGTTTATCTGTGGCTGATAAGTTTATCTGATACATTTAATACATTGACAGGTGACCAACCAGCTGTCGGTGTTTTTACTGAAATATATAAATTGTTGCTAGTTTATAAAATTATGATTACATGTGTGTGAGGAGCAGATGTTGAGAGGGAGGGGAAGCAGGAGAGGATGGGACGGTTAAAGCCACCCTTATACACTTTCACTACAGCAACAAGAGGGACTTGAAACTTGCCAAATCAAAAATATCAAAACAAATTATTCTCGTTTCTGGCTCAGTCTCGGAGAGGGAGGCAAATCTGCTGTTTTCAAACTTCGCTCTGAGATTTGAAGCTTCATCTGAAAAACTGTTATCCGCTACCTCTTTCAGTGGCTCGAAGTTGTGCAAAAGAAATCTTAAAACTAGTGACCAACAGTTTATTATTGATTTCATAACTGGGTGGGGCATTTTAAATCTGATTAAGTAGAACTGCACCAAAGGAAAACACTTCAAGACATCCAATGACACTCCCCTAGTTTTGATTTTCAGTTGCAAAAAAGAGAATTTTGGTTTAGCATCTGAAACAGCAGTTCAGCAAAAAAACTAATTTATGGAGATAATGCCTAATTAATATTGTCAGCCATCTCTGATTACACCAACATATCAGCTATCACCTTGAAAATCATGTTTTTGTGTTTCTGAGTCTTTCAAAAGGACTGTCATGGAGCTGGAGTCCTCTTGTACACTGTATGCCCTCTGGTGTTTAAGATGAAAAAAAAAAAACACAACAGTAACAAACCAGTCGAATCCAGTAGCAAAGGAAGTCTCAATAGCAGGAGCGATGAGCTTGGCTGCGGTCATGATGTACTTCTCAGCCAGGACTTTTCTATGTACAGTATACAGGGAGAAAACAGGACAGGAATTCAGGAAATAAAGAGGATAAAGACGAAGAACATATCAGTGTTGTGGTATAGAAGACAATGTGTCAGTAGCTTGTAAGGATAAGACAGTCACCATGTTATACTGAGGACAAGTATGTGTTTGTGTCGGGTGAGATTTTTCTTACAGATCTCTCTCCATCTGGTGAAGTTTGTCATTCTTAATGGCCTCGATGACCATATTTGAGCTGGTGTCATCCTGAGAGAGATGACAGGACAAGGTTGACATTACGATGCAACAGGCACCACATTCAACAATCCCCAACACTTAGTTGTACTTATTAGTATTCTGTATATGGTTTGTTGTGACCTACAAAAATAAAGGAGTAATTTTGAAAATCGGATGAACTTTGGTTATTCTTGGTCAATGTAAGGTTGGAGAGGACAAAAGGGAATTTCCCTGCAGTCATCAAGAGAGTATAATCTTATTCTGTTGAGAATCGGCAGCATTTTCATCCAATAATTGTTCTGTAATGTATCTTGGGAATATTAAATTACACACGACGGACAGATAATTCACTACTAGTACTGCTGCCAGACAAAAAGCTGTAGTGATAAGTTAATGTTTAAATTTTTTGGGAAATCTAAGCGATAGGAAAATGAACCTGCCTTTTGACAGAAAAAGAAAATGTTTTCAAATTTAATTGGGAAAAGGGGACCATTTAGATGAATAAAAATGTCAAACAAGTAACCCATTGTTCTGCGTGTTAATGTACAAATAAAAACTCTATGAAAATTAAAGAATTAAAAAAATAATCAGTGGCCAATTGTTAGAACACTGTAGTGATTCCATCTACGTCCAAGTCAAGGAAACGGCTTCATTTGTTATTCTAGGAGAGGTAAATTTATGTTTAGCCTAAAAAGACGACTAAATAGTTGGCACGAGTGGTGATAGCCATCACAGCGGGACAGATTAAGAATAGAGCTCCAACTACAGAAACTTCACGGACATACAGTCCACAGAGAAAGACGTCTCAATACAATCCACACTGTTTGATTGACAAGTGATCTTCAGGCAGCGCAGTACAGAAATGTGAAAGCAATGATGCTTTGCCACAAAGATGAGGAAAAAAAACACATTCACACGCAGAGAAAGAGCGAATAACCTGTTTACTGCTGCTATAATTTTACGTGTGTTTATAAAAAAACATATATTCCTGTAACTCACATGAGACGGGATGTACTTGTCTTCATCGTCGATGCCCAGAGGAACAGAGATGAGCTTCTGAAAGGCCTTCTTCATCCTCTCCCTATCGCCGATGGCGTAGTAGCACAGGATGAGGTTGAAGCCCGTCTTGATGTTGGGGCTCTCGCTCATGATGTGCTCGAAAGAGGTTATGGCGTCCGAGTATTGGCCCATGCGGACAAAGACCACGCCGATATTCTGCATGATCTTGATCCTCATTTCCTTGTGAGCGTTGGAGATCTGATCCAGTGCCATTCGGTAGAACTTGATGGCTTTAGGGTAGTTCTTCTGTTTGACGTAGATGTTGGCCATGTTGACTTTCAGACGGCCTGGAGGAGCAGCACAGATGTAGTTTGAGGGAAAACCACAGCTACAGTACAACTGATACGACAAATATTATTACTATATGTTTATTATATTATGTCGAATACAAGTACAAGTCAAATTATTTACAGTGCATGAAACATGAGGGCCAAAGTTGTGTTTATACTTCTCATAAAATGCTAAAAGCTGTAGTGCTAGTTATCAATCATGTGTTTTTCTTATTCCTATTCATGTGCTACAGTTTAGAAGACAATATTTCAGTTAGCAAAATGCAGTAGTATACTTTTTATTAAAACTACCTTAGTTTTGGAGGGTGTTGTTACCATGATAATTTGTACTTGAGGGCTAAACTGTCACATACACAGTAAGAAATATCCTCTTTGATTTTATAGCCTTATCAAACACAGGATTTTCTGTCTTCCCTGCATTATTGGTGGATTCACATGGGCAGCCATAGTTTAAACACATCTATAATGAATATGAAGCCGAGTGGTCTGCTCACCTGCGTTACTGAACATCTTGTTCTTCACAATGACCTGGTAGCTGTTTAGGGCCTCTGGGTACATCTCATTGTTTGCATACTGGTTGGCAAGGTTGAGCAAAACCTGGTAAGGACAGAAATGTTGAATATTTCTAAATTAAATAATGGAAAACAGGCCATGAAGTCAGGAACTGATTCACAGGATCTGACTTCAAAATTTAATTTGTCTTCTGCGAGCTGTGCCCACATAGCTGAGTGGTTAAGTCCGCTGCCTTTAAAGCCAAACATATGCCCTGCTGGCTGAGGATCAAATCCTGCCAGATACTTCCTTCACTGTGTCTAAAAGACATCATTGCACATACAGTAAACAAAGAACATAAAAGCTACATATAACATCATGGCTCAACAATAGAAAGGATAATGCACCTCAACATATAAAGCAGTTGTTTGTAATGTACTTTGCATTCCCGAGTGCATTTGAGTGGCGATATACATTTCTTGTTCCTGTTGGGGATTGACAAAACTTAGACAATTTGACATCACAGATGGATATTTCAAGCACTACAATGGAGATTAATAGCAGAAAACATTTCTTCTTCTCTTCCTCAACAACAGTTAAAAACGGCTTCTCCCTAGAGCCAACAAATAGACCAGAATGCAATGCAGCTACTGTACAGGACAACTGGCATTTTACATGAGAAGTGCTAGAAAAACTCTTGCTCTCTCTTATTCGTGCTAACCCACAACACACTGGAAATTTTAGGCAATAACTAGTTGAAGAAGAAGGCTGGTTGAGGGATTCGACAAATAACACTTGATCACCAAATATCTCCTCAAACACATAATTTATTGTATCACAGATAATACCTAAACTTAAGCTTCTTAGACGTGCCATTTCAGAGTGTAGGAAGTAAATACTCAGTCATTTCATTTACAGACACTGGAACAAACACGTATACATATACACAACCACATATTAATATACAGCAGCCTTACTTACAGAGTAGGTGAGGTCTAAATTGATGTGGTCCGCATTGCCAGACTGTTCCCTCTGTCTCACCAGCGCTCTCTCCTTCCTCCCTGCCTCTTTGGCTTTTTCAAGAGCCTGGGGAAACACATCACATGCTGATTGCTAAATATTGTTCATCTGCCAACACTGACAAGTCACCTTTTGAGAAAGCATTTGAATTCTTCAGTTATAATGAATTTCTGTTGCACTTCAGGATGAATTACAAACTCAGTCTGTTGTTTATTCAGTACGTTATCCCATAGATGAAAAAAAGCACTATAGATAAGGTGAGTATTTTGGCCAACCACTTTTTTTAGTTTTTTTTAGCCAAAAGTTTTATTACTGCATTGAATTTGGTAGAAACCATAACAGGCCTCTGATGATAAACTTCAACCTGATACTCAGTCCAGTGTGCCGGAGTACAGAGCTGACACAATGAAAAATTAATCACTGTTACTACCTCACATGGAGGCCCTTCTCTCTAAATCCAAACAGTCATTATTACTAAACAGCATGTTAAAGAATGACAGGGTCTGACCAGTTGTAAGGCTCCAATGCTCTGTGCCATGCAGCTCTCTTCTATTAGGTCATTCACTTTCTTCTCCAGGATCTTGATCTTCTCCTCAGGCCTGCAAACCACAGACACAGCAATACAATGTGTGATAATGTTGCTTGAGTCTTTCTCCACCTGCTTCACAAGACACGACTGTTTAGTATATATTATATATATTTTATATATATATGTTAATATGCAATACAGCACCTATAAATACCTTTTCCTCACACACTGGTATGGGGAAAACACTAATCTTGGATGTTGCAGGGATAATCTTAAAAGAAACAATGAAAAAACAGTCCAAAGAGTGACAACTCACGTGTCCTCATTCTTTGCTTCAAGTGCAGGTGCGGGGCCTCTGGACTGGCCTAGAGGGTCAAAGGTTGAGCCTGAAAATACAAAACACACTAATTATCAGTGTTACAGGAATACTATATTGTTTGCATAATTACAATCTGTCCTTTAAGATAATTGTTGAGGTTAATACTAATAAAAACAGCTAAATTTTATTGAGATTTTGAAGATTAGAACTAATAAAAAAGATAAATAACACTGCTGCTTCCTGCTGCTGTGTCATGCTGACATTGTATCTGTACAACTGTGTCCACTCCAGATGAATAATATACACAATATATATACAATATATATAAGATATATAAATATCTGTTTGTGACTCACCGCGGGTCAGGGAGGAGGTGTAACCTGCTGCTCTGACAGCAGTCATTGGTCGTGCTGCTCCGTCCTGTCACATTTGAAAAACACAATATATAGTGATTTTCACAATTTCTTTCACAAAAACAGAGCTTTTATTAATGTTGAGCAGTATACAAGGCTTCATTAAATACATGATATTGGCCTGTTATGGACGTACAAAAGACAAAACCTATATTGGTCAAATTAAAATCACTACAGTACTGACTAAGTGATATTAAGTTTTGTCAACTAATGCATAATAAAAACTATGTAGGACCTTAAATGTACACTTTAGTGTTTAATCCCGCTCACCTGCACAGCTCCAGTCATGGGTCTGCCCATTGAAGAGACCATGGGGATCCGAGACTTCATGAAACAGCAAGTATAAGATAGGTGAGAATAATTTAGACATGTATCATTTACCATGCAAATATGAGACAAAAACATGCTCACTGATAAGAGTGTATATTTGAAGCGCTCTTCATAATTAACTTGGTTATTGTGAGTGTATGTTGTTTCTTTATCCTGTAATTTGTATTCATGTAGATCATGATGAAAACAATTATTGTCTTCAGCTGCACACTGTGACACTACGTACCAGTGAATTCATCTGTGCAACAGAGGTGCTTATGTGACATACTGTCTAATTCATGTCATTTTTTACAAAGAACTCTGAAGGAAGTCTGTGCGGATCAGCACGTTAGTTTGTGCTGATTCAATAAAAGTCTTGAAAGGAAAAGCAGTGTGCAGGATTCTCCTTTTTTTACAAGATTACTTGGGCTGCAATTTCGTTGTACTTACTCCAAAGGAAGAAGCTAAGGGCCGAGCTCCAATGGCAGTGCCAGGAAATTTGGCAGTCATCTGCATAATTAAAAGACATGACATTTTAATGGATTAACAAATAAGTGCAACTAGGACATACTTTATCCTCTCTCCGTCTCTCTCTCTCTCACACACACAAACAAACACACATTGCAGGTTCCCTCCTTCTGTGATAGACTGTGCCTTTCTCATATGGGATATGGGATTTTTGGTATTTTCAAGTAAGACACTTCGTTCAAGCCCAATCCCCATCTTTTCCACATGCACCCCCCAAATTACCTAAGGACAGATATCTGGAGATTCTGCCCAACCAAAAGGGTATAATTTCACAAATCTATGATCATCTTATGACACTGGACTACTCTTTTTAAAACAAAATTATCTTGGGAGGCTGAATTGGGGTCAAAACTTACAGATGAGTTCTGGGATGCAGCTGTTAAGAGGATATATTCGCCAACATCCTGTGCATGCCGTGGGCTTATACAGTTTAAGGTCCTGGACCGTACCCACCTTATCAAGGCAAGACTTGCCGAGATCTACCTGAACGTTGACAACAGACGTGACCACTGCAACAACACCCGTGCAGACTTAGCTCATATGCTCTGGTTTTGTCCCAAACCAAAGAACTTCTGGGCCCAGCACTCTCATTAAGCCTTGATCAGACAGGAGGTGGCTTTTGCAGTGAGAGACGTCTTTTTCCAGTTGGGGTTGCAGAAGACCACACCACACTCTGACTGCCAGACAGGCCAATACAGTGGCATATACATCTCTATTAGCTCGTCGCAGAATTTTGCAAGAATTGAAGTCCCTTAATCCCCCATCATCATTCTCTATCTGGCTTAAGGACCTGGTATTTTTGCTTGAACTTAAGATAAAAGTCACTCTCAGGGGCTCTGCAGACCGTATAAGAAATGGAAATGCTTGATAGATTATTTTGACAGCCTTTGAACACTCCTCCCTGAATAGGAGAGGACCATTATGTAACTATACACTTTTTATTTTATTTATGCATTTAATTTCTTTTTTGGGCCTTTTATTTTCTATTTACTGGGCCTTATTTTCCTATATGCACATCCGCACATCTTTTGGACTTTATCTTTGCACATAGCAAATATTCTTTATTCTTCAACTGACTTTAAATACTGTGAACTCTTGCACATAATTGCCAAATATTTTTGCACATTCCTACATAAATCTGTACAGTTCTTTCATTTAAATAAGTCATATTGTACATACCGTCTATGTCTATATCTTTATTTTATAATATCTTGTCATATGTTTATTGTCTATTTTATATATTTAAGCTTCTGACTCGCAGAACTTGCTGTCACCTTTTCCTTTCTTATATTTTTCTACTTACTATGTTTACATGTCATGCACCAATATATCAAGTCAAATTCCTTGTATGTGCAAACCTACTTGGCATTAAATTTTATTCTGATTCTGAATCAATGTCATTGTGTGTTGAACTTGTATCTTTATGGACTTTCAAGGTAGGGGCGGGAGGGGATGGGACTGCACACTGTATGACTTGCATCTGTCCTCCAGTGAAAAACATTTAACAGGAAAAAAACCCACACATACAGTCGGTACTCACCGGAGGTCTTCTTCCATGACTTGTCCTCACTGCTTGCTGGAAGCCCACATCATTCTCCAACTCCTTGAAATTGATTAATAATTAGTTTTTCTCCTTTACACACCCACCGTCCAATGCAAAAGTAAACGCTGTACCCGCACAAGCAAATTAATAACTTTAATAATTTGTGCTGTCACCTCCCCATCTCCTCATAATGTGACATTAATTTTAACATTATTAGCTTTTCACTGGAATGCTAACGGTTAGCTTACCTAGCTGCCAACTTCAGAGCTAGCTAATGTCGCATACAACTCACCTCGGAGTCAAATGTTGGATTATAGTCGTTGTAGCCCGAATAAAGATCGTCCTCCTCCACAGCCAGGTGCACATTTTCCATCTCTCTTTCTCCAGTGAGGCGGTGTATTAACGAAACGCTCATGGATGAGGAAAACAAACAGCTATCTATCTGTGAGAGAGGTGTAGCAGCTAATTGAGTTTGTTGTAGTTTCAGGAATCAATCCCACAAGTCAACGCGGCGTGGGCGGGACAGTGTCGGTTCACAAACCTCTGATTGGTTACTTACGCGTCAATCGTGTGTCAGCGTTAACGTAATTGGCCGAAACTGATTTCGCCCGTTGCTAGGATACAAGTGTAAGCTACCCTCTCGATCTTTCTCGTTTTCAGCACAGTTTTATTTAGTTTCGTCTTAAACGATGTAAATATATGTTAGTAAAGTGTATATTTATTATTATATATATATATATTAATGGATTATATGTGGTTTGTGCTTTGTTTTTGGCGGGGAAAATGCAGAGTATTACAGTTCTTTATTGCGGTCAAACCAGTCGCCTTTCGCGTTTGCGTGGTGTTTATTGTATTTCGAGTGCGCAATTGATCTAAAAGTTACGGTAAAAGCAATGCAACAGCTGTTGGAAGTGACTCTCGAATACAGTCACAGGTATGAGACAGATGTTACAGAAATACCTTCACAGTAATTATTGAACTGAATAAACACTGAATCAGTAGAAAGTTTCGTATGTGCAGTGTTATATAGTCGGCCACTTTAAAGCTGCCG
>NTHP01000210.1:408691-428555 GCA_003416845.1 Oplegnathus fasciatus
TGTCACCCGTCTGTACCTCAAACACCACTGATCGAATTTTGAATAAACCTTAACATGTATCTAACGGCTGAGTTTCGGCGTTTTGCAAAGTTTAGACCGATTTCCCCAAAAGTGGTCCCTATTTTGTGGTTCACTCTTGCTTATCATATCCTGTAGAAGTATGAGTAGATGTTATCCACATGATTAGAGTCCTCTTCTCAATCAATTGGTTATGCACCAATGGTTTGAGCAGCTACTATATAACTTTCCGGAAAAAAACCTTTCCTCCCATTTCTTTGTCTTCATTCATTATAATCCTTACTATGGATCAGTACTAAGTTTCAAAGTTAAGAATTTCTCAATATGGAGTGTTGTGGATTTTATGTGTAGTAAAGTAAGGTCTAATGTTTCAGACAGTTATGTATTACAGAGTAATTACCGCATTTTATTTGTGATATAACAAATGCAACCTTGCTTTCTAAAACATCTTTGTTCATCAGAGATTTTTTGTTCCATCACTATTAATTAAAACCTAAATGTTTTCTAATTAACCTGAATGTATCAGAGCTTTGTGTCTGTTATATAAACTAACGAACAAAAGTAGAGCTTTCCTTTGACGAAAGGTTCAGGAGGTGCTTGTTGTGACAAGAGTTGCCCTGCTGTTGAAATCATTACATGGCATTTTAACGCCAGGTCACTCATCTTGTCTTTGTCATGCTGAGAACACAAACACACACCCAACAATGGATACTTGCTTAGCCTAACTCAGTGATGTGCTGTGTAACACAGCCATGTAACATAAAATGGAAACTTAACTTTTTAAGCCAGGAAAATGTCTTTTATGGCACCCTGACTGTGTTAAAGCAGACAATAGTGGTTTTCATCGTGGTAGTGGTGATCAGAGCACAGAGGGTGAGGCCAACAGAAATCAATTCTCTGTACTTTCATCAGCAAGGAACAATAGAGGACTTATTAGAAACAGGGAAGTACCAAGTAGAGATGTGCGGTTTTCCTGTTCAGATAGTCAGCCCCACATTTCCTGATATCATGACACCATCTGATGCAAGTTTCACCCTGTTATTGATCAGGGCTGTTCTGGAGGAGTAGAGGAAGTACAGGAATTTGTCGTTAATCCATACTAGCCTGCTTCCTGCATGGTCTCATACTCGGTGCAGGGGCACATAGTAGACTGTTCATACAGTACCACTCCTCACATTCCCCACTTCTGTCAATATGTTTCCAGACAGCTGTTTTTCCAACACAGTGCTTAAATCAGATAAGATACAACTGAATTTCCTCGCTGGGGATCAACAGAGGTTTATCTTATCTTATCTCATCTTGTTTGATTGCAGGAGGAGAGGAGGTATGATCTGCTACAAATCAAAATATCATTTTAAAAAGTCAAATAATTTATTAAATGAATATGAATTCATGAAATTCGTGAAATGAATTATATCATAAAAGTAGGATGTACAAACATAACAGAATATAAAATAAAACGGATTATAGACTTTATGAAAGGATGGGATGTAAATTTCTATAAAAAATCTGATTGGAACTTGTTGTCATGTTTTGGTTGGAACAGAAACTCTCTTACGTAGGCTACTCACGTTGTTAATAATACAAGCATCACATTATTATGTATGCATTCTGCAGGTATGCTGCTTGCCCAGCCAGTTATTGCAGTCCTACACACTTGATGGATGCCTTTTTAAAAGCATATTAACACTCCACTACTGCTTTTGACAGCCACTCCTTTCCAACACTGTCAAGGCAAATGCAACTTAGCCTGTGGTGGATGGTTAAAAACCAAAACTGGTTGTATCCAGTTTTAAAAATGTGAGAATGAGAATGAGTGTCAGAAGCCATGGGCAATAGTAGTTAGCATTTTTTTGCTCAGTAGGCGTCAAACTAAGTGTGAAGACTTAGTTTCTTATCTTTGCTGTGATGCCTTGTCAAAGAAAGATTTAGTGTACAAAGTGTACAAAGTCAAAGGTTCACCCAAATTGCAGGAAAAAAAAAACATATTTTCTCACTCACCTCAAGTGGTGTTTATACCGGCAGTTTTGGTTTTATGTCTCCAGGTTTTTAAATGTATGTCTCTGAGATGTCTCCACTCAGTACAACGGTAGTCAGCACCACTTTTCACCAAATTTCCATTCACCTCCAGAGTGTAGCCTTTGTATCATTATATTTGTCAGAGTACTTTTGTCAGAAGCTACGTGGTAGTATTTTGACGCTTACCAAGAAACAAAATATAAGTATTTATTGTTGTAATGATTACATTGTTCATCTAAGCTATAACCAAAGAGAGACTGATGACACAGTGTACAAAGTTGAATGATCAATTCATCCAAATTATAGAAAAAAACTAATTTTCTCACTCACCTTTAGTGGTATTTATCTCTACTGAAAGTTTGAAAGGGCACATTCTCAGAAGCCAAGGCCAATACAGCAGTTTAACGCTTACCAAAGAACAAAATACTTTATTTATTAAAAGTTTTCATCTTCACTGTGATGCTTCTCTGGTGCTCTGCCAAGACTTAAATTCGGATTTACTGATTTTGAAGTGCCCACGATGCATTTGTATGTGCGTACTTTGTTTGTTTTCCAGGAGTGTGTATTTGAGCAGCTAGAGGTGAAGCAGAGCGTTTTCCAGGACATTGAGCGTCTCGTGGGAAAAGACGTCATCCTGAGCAGCTCCACCTCCTGTCTGGTGCCAACCAACGTCTTCTCCAAAGTACAGAATAGGAGTCGCTGCCTCGTCTCCCATCCGGTTAGTGCTACGACAGCCCTGGTACCAGCGGGTAGTGTAAAGGGATTTTGACTTAATAAACTACAAACTGGGGAAAACGGCAATCATTAGTTATCATACCCCACCCAAACACTGGGAAAGCGTCAGACCATCACAATGGCAGTGATGCATATTGACTGTCAAAAATTTTATGCATTTAATTTGATTATTATCATTTTATATGTATTTAGAGGGAAAGAGAAATATTAAGGGAATGTTTGCATAATAACATTGGTGTTTATTTGACTCTGCTTAGTGTATCAGATCAGTTGTCATCAACATTTTAGATGTTATCAATCACAAAGTCACAAAAAAACATTCTGAGGTGTCATTTTATAAGCTTTCTGGCACTCAGCGTGTTAACACACAGCATGACCCACTCGTCAGTAAAGTTAACGTGACAGGTTAATTTACCTTTCACCACCAAGCTTTAACGGGATTAGTTGTCACGTGCACTATCTTGTTCTTTTGTGTCAGTGCTTCTGTTTTTGATGGTGATACTGATAAATCACTAAAGGTAGTGTAAGGAGTGATGCAGAGGTGTTGGTGTAGGATAGTGTACTGTAGTGTTGTGTGGTGAACTGTGTAGTATTTCTATTTTGAAATAGATGCATACAGAAACAAATTACATCCAGTAGACATTATAAATACTACATACTTTATATACTCACATAAGTCAGGTATCACAGTACAGTTGGTCCTATTATGAACAATAATGTCCTCTAACAAGGTGAAATCACAGTTTTAGCACAGTTGGTGGTCCAGTCTGTTAATGCTGATGCTGAGGCTTTGTTTAGTAGTAACAAAATATGTTCCAAAATATTATGACCAAAAGATACTGGAGCTAAACAATCACATTATTTTTTGCCCAAATAAGAGATTTAGGATTCCACAAATTCACATATTACAATACGTAATAACTTACAAAACGTTATTTAACTCAAGTTTAGAACAACACAATTGGCAAACCGGATACAGAAGTCTGATTTAATATTAACAAACTGTAGGTGAAGAAAATGTATATGGTCCAAATTCCCCAAAACATGAGAGCGCTGTTATTGTAGTACTTTGTAGGATAATGTAGGATAGTGTAATAAAATGTAGCGTAGTACAGATTAATGTAGAGATTTGTGTAAAATGGCATACTGAGTTATAATGTAGTTTAGTGTGCTGTATACAGGTAGTAACAAGGTGTCTCATAGTACAGTGTGGCCTGATATTTCAAAAAAAGGAACACTTAATGCAATAACCCGAATGACATAGCAGCTCTCAAGCTTTTTACAAACATGCAGTACTTACCTGAGGAAACGTCACTTAAGACACAGATCCTCTGTATCAGTGAAGTACCCACTGTATGATGTGTGATTGTCCTTTGCTCCACAGGTAAACCCACCCTATTATGTCAAACTGGTGGAGCTGGTGCCTCACCCAGAGACAGCAGCGACCGTTATGGACACCACCCATGTCTTAATGACCAAGGTAAAGATCCCAGATTACACAATCCTGATCCATTAATTACCGGTATGTCAGAACCTGGGGGAGAGACGCATAAAATAAGTCAATATCAGGTTCGGTGGCATCAGGATTATGAGAAAGCCAAACCATGAAGGCCTGACGTGATTAAAAGAATCCTAAAGAATACTGAAAAATGAGTGAAAGGAGGCCAGGACTGAAGTAATATGGTATGTTTAGTGTTGGTAAGAATCCTAGCTTGCAAACCTTTTCACAGTGTCCATCTGTTTGTTAGTTGTATTCGAGGTTTGATTATCTGACATTAAAGTCTGTGAAACCAGTCATTGGTCTCTCAAATCTGGGACAACAGTGTGTCATTAGTCCCTGGTACACCTGGATTACCACACAATGATGCCAAACCTTTGAGAAAAAACTAAAGGCAATAAATACCTCACTGCCAAGGATTAAGTATTCCAAGCAGGTCTCAAATCCTTGCAAGTCTCTGCAGGCTGAATTTCATAACATACTGAAATAAACGGAAACCAACGGTCGGTTTACAGTAAATCCCTGGGGGTACTAAAGTTCGCAGTAATATAAATCATGCAAAACTTTTACTTCATTTTTTAAAAAACATGCAGAATCACAAATACTGTCTTTTGGGAGCTACTGCCATTCTTGACATGACTGATTTATCTTGATTCAGGTTGGCCAGGCGCCCGTCCGTCTGAAGAAAGAGATCGATGGCTTCGCCCTCAACAGAGTGCAGGCGGCCATTATCGCAGAGTCCTGGAGGCTGGTCCAGGTCAGTGTCAGAGTGGTGGTCTTGTTTCTGTCCTTAGGTGAACCACCTAAGTTTTTTCAAAGTTAGGCCAATTATTGTACTGCTTTTCTGCTGACAATAGAGTGCAATTTTAAACACACCTAAAAACATTATCCTGTGACCCATGTCCCGTTATCCTGTGTCGTGTGTACTACCAGGACCGCTGTTTTGTTTTTCCTTTTGGACATTGTATTTATTCTTATTTGATATGGCATTAACTCCACATCAGCATTAAGGTTTGAATTGTTATATTTAAGAGCAATTTTGCTCCCAATTTGAGTTTGAGAGTAAAGAAAGGTTAGGGTTGAGATTGGTTAGTTTTTATAGTACGTTTTTATTTGATTAAATAGTGTTTTGTAGGACAAAATGTCACCAACTCCTTAGTTTTGAGTGAGCTGAGGAAGTTTAATGATGAATTTGGCATCAGTACATTTGTCTTAAAATATTTAAGAATTGCTATATATCCTAATGAAGGTCCTCATAACGTTGGACGCACAAGAGTGTACGTGTGCATGTTTGTTTTTATTTCTGGACAAGAGCTCCTCAGTCTCAGGGAGGCTTTGTGTGGCTGAGTGGCTGCTGATGGTTTTGTAATAGCGGCAGAAAAGAGGAAGCCCCTTGTCAGCTCACCTCTGCTATAATCTCCATAGTCTCCTTCCAAAAAGGAGCACAATGAGAGTAAATGAGCTTCAGCCTCTGATGACAGGCCCCATTACATGATCACTCAGGGAAGAAATGGTTAGAACGATAACAAGGATGATGATGACAATTGTTACCTGAACTGAACTCGCATGAAGACTGACATGTCAGGCTTCAAATTCCACTGACATCAGAATTACCTCAAATCACTGTATTGAATAATGTTGCAGCAGATATTTTTGTTGAAGATACAGAAACTTTTGCATGAAATATCATTATATATTTTTTCTCATTGTCTCAGTTTCAAGGATCTTTCTTCCTTCTGTTGCGTTGTATCATTGTTGTGTCCGTCAATAACTCCTGGTTTTCTGGCCAGGTCTCTTTTTTAAGGGGCTTTTCAATCTCAGTAGAATTTTTTTCTAATCAAGGCTAACGTGACAAAATCAAACGATCGATACCGCTGTAGAATATTTAAAATATACATTACCATCAACAGGAAATTTAGCAAAATTATAGAATCGGCTCATGCACATTTTAGTTAGATCAGTTTTGGTTATTTTACTGTTAATAGATTTCTGTATTTCTTTTCTTCTGTGAGCTCTTCTCGCTGGCTTGAAGTGGGTGGGGCTCAGCTGGACAGAGGTGATGTCGCATACTGTCGTGCACCAATCACAGTTCAGCAACATTTGAATCAGAATCTGTTGTAGGGTCACTGACAATAAAATCTGATCAAACCACGCCAACACAGTCCTGATGGAGCAGATGAGCTGAGAAACTCTTAAAAAATGATTATTCTCATTTACTTTGGTTGTTGCTTAAACATAAAACTTTATAAAGAAACAATATAAACCGCAGGAAACAGAAGAAATGTAGAAATTATCAGCATAGTGAGACAGGCTTAAATCTGTCCTTTATGAAAAAACGTGACTTACTGTCAGGTAAAAACTGAAAATGAAAGATGCAACATATATGTAGTATTTAGCTCTGAGATATTTTTTCATTTTTGATGAATCTGTTAATGCATCAAAGGACTACTGCAGTGATTTAGCATTGGCATTTTCAAATTGATGCAGCAGAGGTCAAGATATCCAACCCCAAAAAGCCTGGATCCTACATTTCCATGCAAACCAATAGCATTTTTCATTAAACCCTCCCTGCCTATGAATGAAACGCATGCCCCCAGTTTGAAACGCAGACTTTGTGTTGTAAATTTGTAGTCTCTGAACCAACCGGGCTGTTTTCTCAGATGTGACATAGAACTTCACAGACCATTAAACTGATCTTGATGTGTTATATTGCTCGAGTTCCCCTTTAAGACAAATCTGTCATCAAAAATAGAACATGTTCAGATCAAAAGTCTTCTCGGAGTCTGTGTTAGAGGTGGATATCTGAGTTTGGAATAAATCTCTTCAAACGCTGTGTTGGTTATTTCTGCCAAACAAAAACTCCTCTGTGCTGACTGTTGACTAGATTACAAGATAATTAAAGCTGTAATGAACTAGCTCTGCCCTCTGTGGGGATGAATTACTGCTGTTAGAACAAATCCCATCTCTCATTCCAGGGCCGACACACACACACACAGGCCATAATAACCCTAAAGAGGGACTTGACAGTGTCTCTCACTCTCTACCTCTTTATTCCATCTCTTTTCTCTGTCGGAGTTGTCTAACAAAGAGCAGCCCTTTCACTACTAAATCAGTGCATTGTGTCCTTGTCCCTGACATTACTGTACTCCTGAGTTACAGTGTGTAACTGTGTCATGGACAATGACTGTGACCCCCCTCCCTCTCTCTCTCAAACACACACTCACACACACACAAAAGGTAAGACAACTGCAGGTAGCAACAAAACTACACAACACTTTAAAACAACAAAACAAAGAAATGAATCATGACACTACATGGAAGAGTTGCACGCAAGCAACGACAGCATTGGCGTGGCACTCGACGCATGACGTTGTCAGTTATTTCAACAGAGAAGGTTGTTCCATTGAACTCACCAATGCAGATTTGTGTCTGAAAGAGTTTAGAGAATGTGTTTGAAACAATGTTGTCTAAAAGGAAACAAAAATTCTGTTCCGTGAATGATAGACTTTCCTTCCTGAAAATTGATATGTATGTATGTGTGCTTTCAAAAAGTTTGTTTAAATGTTGATAAAAATGCAAATAAGAGCAAGAACTGTGGCAGTTATAGTCTCCTTAATCGTTTACATGGCGCCATTATACCCTTTTATGTAAATGGTTAACTTTACTTGACCAGGAAAGGACCTCAGATATAATACAGACTTACAATTAATTAGATAAAGAGAAAAATCAAGATTCACAAGGCACATAAGATCAAATGGATGAAATTAAATTAAAGTAATATAAAAAACAGAAACACAGATTACATTTTTTAATAAATACATAAAATTCTACATGTGCTGTATATGGATGGAACATTTTACATTGATTACTCACACACATATAGCAATATTGTGTACCTTTTTTATATACAGTAGGTCAGTACGCTGGCAGAGGAGCTTGTAAGTATCTCAGAGCTGTTCGAGAAAACATCTGTAAACACACACTGATATACACATTGAAAAAGAGAAAAAGAAATTGTTTGGATAATCACATTTTACTTCAGAATTGTGGGATTGTCCAATAACTTGATGGTCTACAGACAGAAATCTATTTTAAGGTACTCATGTGACTTTACACTCAAAGCATTTTTTACACCCTAGAAAGGATTCTCTACAGTTCTGATGAAGGATGAATGCATGAAGAGAAATTTCCTCTACTGTACACTAATGCTAGGGTTGGTCCATCACATGCATTCACGCCTGCACACATTTTGTTTTTCATGACTCACATGATTTATGCAAATGTAGATGGACATGGCTGTACTTGTTTGTCATCAGACTATCCCTCATTTTCCAATTAATGAAACAAAGAACACACAAGTACACAATTGAGTCATCCCTGATGGTGTGTATTCAAACAGCCTCATTTCCTTCTTTTGGATTTTTAATTACCAGTCAGCACTTTCTCTGCCTTGATGCCAGCTGTATTTAAGCAGTGCTGAGGAGTAGTGAACTACATGTAATTAAACTAGTAGTTTAACTACATTTTGCAGTAGCTCACTTGTAGTTCAACTACATTCATATCATATATTTCTGCAATTGTCTTAATTACTTTGTTTTTGTTTGTCATGCATAGTTCCCAAGTAAAAACGTAGGTTTTGTCGGTGGAGCTAGTCAGTGTCATGTATTTGCTTAAGTATGGCCGTGGTGATTCTTCCTCAGGCTGAGATTTGGGAGGTTTATCCATGATGACGCTGTCGCTGTGTGAGCACTGAGCGACGCCCGCCCTTTTGCACATGCACTACACAAAGGTCAAGTGTGTGGTGGTGGCTGCCTGACGAATGCATCGCCTGGGCATGCCTTCACAGCGGTCAGGATTAAAGAAAAACAGGTCGGGGCTGGTCAAAGGGGGTTCAAGTGCCGCAGAGAAGCAGTGGTAAATTAAAAATAAAAAATGTAATCCTGCTTCATGCAGTACCCCCACCTGGACTCTAGTTTCTGGAAGGCAGGTGTCTGACTGATGAACAAGGTATACAAAACCAAAGCTGACGTTCCTGCACTTTCCCATGAATAGTGGGGTTATTTTATTTTTTGGGTTTATGTATGACCTGTGAACAAGTGGACACTTTTTGCAATAAACTCAACTGAGTGGCATTTTTTGCTGGCATGCGACTTTTTTGTATCATATTTTGTTATAATTTCGTATCACATGTACATTGTTAATTTGATCTTTTTGTTTTACAAAGTAGTGTGAACTACTTTTTCTAAGTAGCTTTAGTTAACCAAATTAGATTTCTGCCGAGGGTAGCTTTGCTGTAGTTCAGCTACTTCTAGTGTGAAGTAACTAGTAGCTTGAAAAGCTGTGCTTTCAAAGTAGCTTCGTCAACACTGTATTTAAGATAGTGTTAAATCAATGTGTTTTTGAATAGATTGATTTGATAGATTTTTTACCTTTAATTTCAACCTTGTCAAGATACAAAGTCTCTGAAACAGCACTTAAGTCATTATAGGGCCATAAAACTATAAAACTAAAACCAGTTGATGCTTAGTAGTTCTTGTTTGCAGCTTTAAAGCTGAGTTATGGTGGGAATACTCATTTCAATGGAGAGTCAATTTTCATAAGTAGTAATTGAATTTGAAAGTTCAGCCCCTCACCAACATCAGTCTATTAAGAACATGTTACATGTCAGTGCTTCCGTATTTTAACAGCATGTGTAGTGATTTCAGTGAAGATTTTGTTAACTCTGTTGCTCTATAAAATAATCAGTCTCTTCTTTGTAAATGCCATTTGACAAAAACCTGTCAATCCACTAGGTGATAATGGCTTTAAAGTTTAATTTTTCTATAGTAAAATCAAGTTATGGAAGCAGCAGAACCACGATATGAAAAGTGATTTCTTTTCTGAGGCGATCATCTGACATATTGACACATTTTAAACCAAAGAGGCCGATGATTTGAGTGTTGTTGACTACAGGAATGTACACAAACTGTCAGAACAGGCTGGGCCACTGGGTTAGCTCTATTACTGCATCCTCAGGGTAACTTTTACATCTCTGTCGCATGTGCGTTCTCTGAAGGTTATTAAAATATTTGCCGCGTTCTTGATGTCAAGGCATCTTCCAATGAAACGTCGGGTCGACTGAATGATTACTTGAAAGCGACACACCAGCCCTAATGGGTTTGTACTGTAGCCTGCGGAAACGTATGTCTACATGACATTCATATGTTCGCAGCGCAGCATAACACACAGGAACACCGACAGCAGGCGAGATAAACCCAGTCAACAATTTCTCTCTCGCTTTGTTTGTGTCACAGTTAATTTATAGTTACGGCTCACATTAGTCAGCCGGCTGCTGGGTGAAGTTCCCAGGCTTCTTAAAACATTTATAATATGTAGACAATTACCAGAACATTAAATTGTGACGCTGCAATATGTAATATCTTTGAGAAACGCTGCAATGAAAGCGCCACAATGAGGTTAACATTTGTGGTTTTGAGTGGAATATCCTGACAACTGTTGGATATTATCATTGTCCCCCAAGGTACAGTCTACACTAATATACCCCCTATGGCTAATTGTTGGACCTCATGGTAACTATACGTACCTTTCTTGTGGGGGAAAAAGGTGTTCTTAAGCAGTGAAAGGTACATATATGTACCATTTCTTCTAAATGTTAAGGTACGATATCAGGACACAGTGTATGTTAAGCCAAATACCAAAAAAAGTTAGGGAAAATATTAATTTTACTTTTAGGTTTTATTGTTTCCTTATTTGTTTGAGGTAGATTTTAACTTGTAGGCTGTGGTTGAGCAGCCTTGAAATAATAGAAATAAGAAAAGTGGAAGCTGCTGAATCCTGAGTACAGATATATGACTGATCCACACTGAATTAAACATTGAGCAACATTCTGGCAATAAAATGGTGTTTTTTCAGACAAACAAATCAGGAGAAAGTGAGTTTGTTCACGCCTAAGGGTACCTTACTGCCCCAGTGACAAGCCGTTGTACACCATAAGGTACAAATTAAGCACATTATTTCTGACAGCGTACGTACAACCTCACAGAGCCACTGGCACGGCTGTAGCCTCTTAGACTCTGTGCTCTGGTCAAAGCTGTGGTTTTGGGTGTTGTTGTATTGATCTGGCCTACATAATCATGCGAGGTGTTTATGCTATTTCATTAAAGAAATGCACGTGTAGTTTAACATCAAAATGAAATCAAATGCTATTAATTGATAGCTGTTTTGAATTTTAGCTTGATCAAATATCCTTCAATAGACCCTTTTCACAGCAGACATTTTGACTTGTCAAAGCCACAACATCAATGATGGCTTCATTCCAGTCAGTTCCAGGGCTCTGGTATTGTGCACGCTCACTGACTGACATGGCTTACTGGGATACTTAATGGAATGGAGCCATCGATTAATGTTATTAGTTTCACCTGTGCTTTTCCTGCTTTGACAAGTCAAACTGTCTGATGTGAAATGGGTCTACAGACCATTTCCTTGTCCCCATTTCTGCATCAATCAATTCTGTTTCAACACAAAATCACACATGGAAATAGTCGTATGTGTTTATCTGTATACATGCCTTTCCTTTAACATTTCTATTGTTTCTGATCATGTTTTTTCTCTCATGGAAGTGGATCAGAAATGTGACACTTTTGTGATAGCACTCAAAAAAAGACCACTTTTTATTAAAGCAGACTTTTATTGAAGATGCATTTATTAGACACTCACAGGTAGAGAGCAACAGGCATTATGGGAAGAAAGCGTGGGATGTCTTGCAACACAGGTCATGGGATTGTCACAGTTTGGAATTTTTAAGATTTCTGTAATTTGTTCTGTCTCTCCTTGACTGAATCTGGATTCTTTGTTTCAAGAGGAGCTTCTTGGTTCACTGATGAGCTAAGTGAGCCTGCAGTCAGGTGAAAGCCCTTGAGAATTAAAGCGTTAAGCAGGGAAATCAAGCAGAGATTACTGTGTCCGTCTCCCTCCTGACTCTGTACTGGCTGTAGCATAGCATCCATGCATCCACTGTGTGATATTTGTGTCTTCACACAGGCCTGTGGAAGCTCAGACTCATATCTACATGACATTCCACTTGTGAGGCTCCTGTTGAGGAGAATTAACCCTGAGGGCACCCTTAGGTCCTAGCTGACAAAAATGCCACATTGCTGTTAAAGTGTCAGACTTTGCCCTGGAAGGAGCTCCAGCTGAGTGCAACATAGAGCATTCTGATCACCTCAAACTGTCCACAATAAAGTAGAAATTAAAATGAGAGGATAAACGGCAACAAGGAATAGAGGCAACAATGAAGAATGTAGTAGAAATGGTTCAACAATGACCACAGATATGTCTGATATCGTGATATCTTTCATCCATCTTTCATTGATACCTCGAACCTTGATGTAGTTTGCCTTTAGTTCATAAGCTGTGGAAAAACAAGGATGTAATGTCTCTATCGTCAAGACAACCAGTGGTAGCCACTCACCATCGTGTTGTCAGATGCTGGAGGCAAAAAACCCAACAAACACTGCGGTTTCCATCAATGAAGCGACCTTGTTCCCAAACGCTTTACCCCTCTAAGATTTACTATTTTCATCATGGAACATTTTCATCAACGCAAAGAGATCAAGTAAACTTATTTTAAACTTATTGTATATTTATTTTTCCAGCCCAGTTGTTAAATTTAAACGTTAGTTTCACTCAACTAATTTTCGACTTCGCTTCCATGATGGTGCCAGATATGGTTGCTAGATTTTGGACTCAAGGAAATTGAATCGAACGCAACTGGATTTTTGGTTTTGTCTGTGAAGCCTGGTTTGACCAGTCTAGCCTGGTCAAACAAGCACGAACTGATGAAGCCTCTTGGATGAGAGGTGAAACGTCTTCACAGACAAAACCAAAAATCCAGTTGCGTTCGATTCAATTTCCTTGAGATAATTATGACCTGGATGAATGAGAATATTCACAGGCCTAGATTTTGGACGCGCGAACATTTCAGACAAACACAAACGGCTGACTTATACGAGTATATATGTAGTTCAGTTCACTGAATCTGCAGCACAGATTTAGACCTGTTTTTCTGTTTTGTTAATTGCAGAGTAGCAATTGACGTCTTTCACAGCAAATATTTTGATTTGGCATAGGAGCATAATTAACAACATAAATGATGCCTCATTACACTCACGTAATTCATTTCAAAGTACTGTTCCTGCTGGTGCCCTTACATGGCTTATTGTGACTAAAATAGAACAGAGCCATTACTGATGTCAGTTATTATACCTGCTCTGACAAGTCAAAATGTTGGCCGTAAAAGAGCTCTATAAACATGTGTTTGCATTCTTCACAGCCACCATAAATCTCCTTGTGTGTGTCAGCATAACCAACCAGTTTTTTCTACAAATTTTGTATGAACCACATTGAAATTTCAAGTGAAACTGAAGGGCTTCACAAGAAATTAAAATTTAAGGGCACATCCCTCCTACAGAGACGTAACAGGAATCCTTCTCACTTCTTACTCTTCTCATTAAAACCAGTGGCCGTGTTTTGGTTTCTATATTTCTGGTACGTGCTTGGTTAAGTTAAGCACAAGCCCCATGACTGATGAGAATTTCTAGCGCTCACAATTTTTTAAGCGATCGTAGACGATCGTCTACACAATTTCTAAAACAAGAACAAACCGGTCAGACAGGAATGGATCCTCCCACCTTTTTGACAGGTCAACAGGTAAATCCTGAACAACAATCAGTCTCAGTTGTCGTCATTGTCATCACTCAGTATGTGGGCCTGGCTCTAATTAAGTCATGTTGGATGTCAGTGGTTACTCAACCTGAATGTGTCTCAGAAGAAGACTTCACAACAAGCCAAGGTTTCTATTTTTGTCCCCACTGGCGATAGAGATAAGCTGTGAATCTTTATCGCTGCTTGAGCCAAGACCAGGTGTACTAGATGAACCAGCCGACCTGAGCATCACCCCACTGCCCGGCCTTGTGTCTAAAATGAAGTGATTCGCGCTGTAGATGGAGGGGGACGGCAGGAGAGAGTGAATTCTCAGAATATGCTGGACCAGATTTACATTCCAGTACTGAGCTGGAAGTCTCCCATCCAGGAGGGTTAGCAATTGCTACAGCAGAAGCTAATGGGGCTCCAATAAAATAAGCAAATAAACAGATAACATTTCAAGAAGATATGTGGGGTCAAAAAAGCAGCTTTTTATGTAAGACAGTATGAAACACACCTAAGTGTTCCAAAGTTAGGCGCATAATGAATGATGAAAAGTTGTGACTGCAGTAGTCTCCAGTGTTAGCTACGTAACATTTATTTCAGTTTAGGTCTAAAAACGGTAACACACTTTGTTTATATTTTTGGATTTTGGATATGTAGTTATTGATATTTTTGTACTTGCACTCTTTCCTACATCTGCACAACAATTTCCCTCGGGATAATAGTGCTATCTTGTCTTATCTTATCTTAAAAAGCCCAACAGCTAGTTTCAAAGGTATCAGTTAAAGGTTGTTGTGGGTCAGTGAGATTTTTCAAAAGATGTTCTAGTCTGTTTTGTTGCAGTTTTTACCCTTTATAATAGCATTATTCCAGGCAGTTTCCTCAACTGCAGAATGTGCCCACATACCCACTTTATCCTATCACACTCATAAGTCGCTGTTGGCTATTTTGTTGTCATGTCACAGTCTGAGAATCTGGTTCACTCTGGTTTGACTCTAAGTTTTCTTTGATGTGTTGATGCGCTGTTGTGTACGTGAGTGAGAGCAGTTGACTGCTTCCACTCCTGTCACCAAGCTGCCACTCCTTAACGCTGCTTGTCTTCTACGTCTTTCAGTTAACGNGGAAGATGGACGTTACACCCAAATTATTCAAAGTGGATAGCGTTACGCATCACATGTTAAAATATAGTCAATTCATTGTTGAGGTCATTTTTCAAGCAAAAGTGCCAAACAGTGGGGCGGCCGGTGGCTTAATGGTTGAGGCGCATACCAACATAACTGCAACGTCCGCAGTTCGAATCCCAACCGGTGGGGCCTTTGTGACATGTCTTACCCCCCTCTCTCTCTCTCTCCCCATGTTTCCTGTCTCTCTCTACACTGTGACTGTCAAATTAAGACTGGTTCAAGCCTCTGCAGTGTGAGAATTTTCTGCTTTTCTCAGTTTTATATTATTGTAAATTTGATATCTTTGGGTCTTGGACTGTTGGTCGCACAAAACAAGCAATTTAATGACGTCACCTTGAGCTCTGGGAAATCATGATGAGTATTTTTCATAATTTCTGGACACTGCAGTCCAACAGTGCATAATTAAACAGAAAGTAGACTGTGAGGGAATTAAATGGCTCTGATGCATATCATTCTAGAGAAATCGAGGAGCTGAACTGTCAAGGAAACACATTTTTTTCAAACATTATGATTTTACTTTTTGATTAAAACAGGCTTATTAGATGATTAGATTGTTCTATCAGGAGGGCGGCGAAACTTAACAAAAAGAAAATTAAAGCTTATTTTATGTTGTGCATAATATTGAACAACACATGCCCAATATAATATGCAACATAAATTGTTAACCAATAGCAATAAAAATTGTATTATGCAATATATAACACAACAAGCTAATAACCCCCCAACGTGATATAGAATGGGTTTGCCTTTCAGCTACTGTATGAGTATTATTTTAATCAAGTATGCTGATGTTGCTGCTACATCAGAGCGTTAAAAATGTTGCACATTCTTCATTGAACTGTGTGTAATTACTACTGGCTTGATTAAAGCTTTGTAATGCTGTCACTACTGTTCCATCTAGCCATAAAATAGAGGCACACACACACACACAATGTTCACAGTGCAGCTTAATGTGACACACACCTTATGATTTCGGATATATGAAGCGGTTTGTGAGTGACGCATTTTGTGTCAGGCACCTGAGGCGCTGAAGAACAACAAGCTACTGAACATGACTGGTGTTTGAGGAGATGCTTCAGTTCAGTTCAAACTCTTCACATACAGTACCATAATGAAAATATGCTGGGAACAAGCAGGAATAGGTACAGAATCATGTGTGAGGTCTTCTGTTCTCCTGAGCTCAGTCACACCAGCATTTATGACGGCGAAATGTGGTCCTAAAATCAGTTCAGTTTAATGGAATTGCATAGAGGCGAAGCAAATCCTTCCTTTATGTAGAACTTAGTAATTATGAACTTTGATATGCAAATTTTCTCAGTTGACCAATTGCAAACTGTCTCAGCACTGACACTGACATTTTGACATGTCACAGTAGGAAAAGCACATGTGTGAATAATGAAATTAATGATAGCTAATTTCCATTCAGATGCTTTGGCTTCAGGGTTTGGTGCATTCTGGCTCACTGAAACACTGCCATGACTCACTGGGAGCCATTGTTAATTTTATTAGTAACATCTGTGCTTTTTCTGCAATGGCAAGTTAAAACAGATCTATTGTATTACAGAGGCTGTGTTATACCATCAAATTTTATAAGTCCATGTGACGCAACTCTAATAAGGCTTTCCTATTTGCCACAAATGTAACTTGCCACAACCAATGGTAGCCACTGCGTGACTAGTGACTCCATCACAAATCTTCCAGAATGACCTATTTGGCAAGGAAGTAAAAAAGATAAGTTTCACTGTGCCTGTGTTGTCTGTTGTGACAGAGCAATAATTTGAAAATGCAGCTCAGCAACACCAGCTGACTAACTGGAAAAATCTTCTTTATTTCACCAACGCATTTCGGCGCCGGTCTTTCGTTAGAATGTTTTACAGAATGTGTAAAAAAAACAGCTCATATATACTCTACTATGAGAGACCAGGCGCTAACACAGCTTGTAAGCGTCTATTTCAATCACACCCTGGAACTAGTATGCAGAGTAATCCAAGAAAACATCAAATAAGACCAGAGGTTCAGCATTGAGCATCAAGCCCTGTGGTCTGAGAGTGGCCTTGTGGTCCTTCTTACATAACAGGGACCCTCCCTCACCCCTCCAAATGTGCACACACAATTTGTACCGTCGATCAATTGCAAACAGCAGTGCTGAACTTTGAGGGAACAGAGAGAAACAGAGAGTCCAGAATGCAGAATAGGCCTTTTTACATTTTAACACATCACAGTAGGAAAAGCACATGTGTAAATTATAAAATTAATGATGGCTGATTTTGATGCTTTGGCTTCAGGGTCCTGGCATTGTGCATTCTGGCTCACTGAAACACTGCCTTGACTTACTGGGACACTTGAATAGAACGGCGCCAGAGGCCGTGTTCTACCATCAAATTTTATATGGCCATGCTCCACCAAATGAGACGCAGCTCTAACAGGGCTTTCCTCTTCATGTCCTTTTTGTACGGTGGCCCTGAGAGCTCAGTGCACTGCAACTTAAGAAAACACATGCAAATAGACAAAACACGAGCAGATTAGGAGAACAGAAAAACACCAACAATTTGACAACACGTGCACAGCATTTAGAAAAAATCCTGCAAAATGAGAAAACACAACCAAATATGAAAATGTGCTGCAAATACAAACAATGTGTAAAAACACAGCCTATATAGTATATACTCTACTATGAGTGACCAGCTTAAGAGTGTCAATTATACCCGAGAACTAGTATAAACAGTAATCCAAAAAAGATCAGAACATCAAATAAGACCAGAGGTTTCAGCAGTGAGCATCAAGGCCTGTGGTCTGAGAGTGGCCTTGTGGCCCTTCTTACATAACAGGGACCCTCCCTCACCCCTCCAAACACACACACACAGAAAATGGTCCTTGAGTCAGGGCCAGCGTTGGAAAACAGAGCGGCTGAGAAAGAGGCTGGTTGCCCCCAGTGATTATGGTGGAGAAAAGACCCCACCCACCGTCCTGTTTTGCTCAGATAACAGGCCCGTTGTTGGACGCAGGACCCAAACAAAGGCGACCCTGTCCCTCTCCACTTGCTCACCCTAGCCTCTGTCTCTGTATCCGAGCTTTGATTTCCTCCGTGGTCGGCCAACAGGTATCCCTAACCCAAAGATACCTGAACCACTCCCTCTGTCTCTGCTTCCATCCATCCCTCCATCCTCGGCCCCTCTCCTCCCTGCACTACCTACATAATCCTGAGCACACAGAATTGGCTGATTAGGGAAACTTTATATGGTGGGAGTAGTCTGATGGGATCAAAGGGAATTTGGTTGGTCCAAAACCCTGGGGGTAAAAAGCCATGACTTTGTTTAACTGCCAGGAAAAATATGTTCCTACCTCCTGAGACTAAATTTTGAGCTGCAGTTCTTATTCAAAACAGGAGTTATGTCTGTTTCTTGGTAACACCAGCACTAATGAATCCTCCACCCAGGAACACAGGGAGCTCAGTGGAAAACAGTTAATAGACGCCTCCAAGCTTGACCTGTTAGCTCTATAAACTGTACTGACAGATAAAGAAAGTATTTGTCTTTAAAGCTGCTGTAGGGAGATCTAGTCATACATTCACTGACTGACTGATTTGTAAGGAATACAAAGAGAGATTCATGTAAATCAAGTCAGTGAAATGAGCTAAATTGTCTGCTTGTAAGTCTCTTTTTTCTCTTACTCCATCAGGATGGTATTATCTCTGTGAAGGACATCGACCTGGTGATGTCAGAGGGGCTAGGAATGCGCTACGCCTTCATAGGTCCCATGGAAACGATGCACCTCAATGCTCCTGAAGGTAAAGTTCCCTCTTTGGACTTTTTGCTCACATAAACAGGTCAACGCCCAACGTGCCTCCTTGAAGCTTTTCTTTTTGAGCAATTTTTGCAGTCTTCGGCCACACGGTTAAAGGGGTACAATGGTTTTTAATGCCGTTGATCAGGTTTTTGATCATTACGAATGATCAGCAAACTGAGTAACCTGGCTTTCTAATTTCACATTTAGTTACAATAAAAATCCCACAGACTGGAATTTCAAGATGCTTACTTGGATGATATGTCATCATAGTAAGTCATTGTTAAGTTCAGAGGTGATCCCACTGTTTTAATTAAAAAGAAGAGTTTAAAGACTTTGTTCAATGAAAGTACGAAGTCATTTTTACTGAATATTCTTTCTTGGTAATGGAGGAAATTTTAAAGAGTCTTTCTCATATGCATGAAACAGAAAAAGAACGAGAGGATAGATACTTAAAATGACTGGGGAAAGAATAAGGATTATAAAAGTATAATCACTGTTTATTTAACACGATTACAACCAGTGGGGCAAGAAGCATTCAGATCCTGTACTTAGGTAAAAGTGAAAATACTCCACTACAAGTAAAAGTCCTGCATTCAAAACCTTACTTAAGTAAAAGTATGTAAGTATTATCAGCAGAATGTACTTAAAGATAAAGGCTATAATCTTGAAGATGGAGATTTAAATAAATGCCTGTTAAGTCACCATCTATCACCAAATGTAACTCAATAGTGATTGAGCCTACGGCCCACTGATGAAAGCCTGCAGCATCTGCAGTCTTACGATCCGGGTGTCAGCGGCGACTTTCCCGCAAAAATCACAAGCGGCGCACAGTTAGGCTTTTAACAGACTCGCTCTTCAACTCACCTCTGTGTGAAGCGGCGTGCTGTTTTTTCCGGTCTCTGCTAGCGTTGTGAGTAAA
>NTHP01000210.1:429904-448844 GCA_003416845.1 Oplegnathus fasciatus
GGTTATTATGGCCGAACAAACAAAGAAACGGTCGATGACTACAGACGAGAAAACTGAAACTGAAGTGAGGTCCAAAAACACACCTGCAATTACGATTATCGCTGTAGGTGCTGCGAAAGACAACGAAATGAAAATCTTCGAGATTACAACTTTAAGTACTCAAAGTAAAAGTACTTATTGTGCAGTAAAATGTTTCCTGTCAGTGTTTTACTATTATATGTGATTATATCTGCATTAATGTGTATGTTGCATTTTACTGCTGTAGATGTTTCAGGTTGAGCTCATTTTAACTACTTTATATACTGTTGGGTACTTTAATCTACAGCAATGCATCATGGTCTGTAAGATCTTCATATGTTTGTAGNGTCGCTGTCCTGTGAGAACCACGTATCTCTAAAAAGTTTTCATGAGCTCAGAAAAACAGCCTGTTTTGAGCTTTGTGACGATGCATTTTCCAGCTGATCCCAGGAGGCTTTAAATAGTTTATTTAGCTGAAGAAGGAGGAGAATTTAAATATTAAGGAACACTTCATCCTGTAGTTCATCAGACAAAAGAAGTATCTGAAAAGTAACTAAAGCTGTCAGACAAATGTAGTGGAGTAAAAAGTACAATATTTGACTCTGAGGTGTAGTGGAGTAGAAGTATAAAGCTGCACAAAATGGAAATACTCAAGTAAAGTACAAGTGCCTCAAATTTGTACTTAAGTACGATACGTTAGCAAATGTACTTGTACTGATTACAGCTGTCCAGTTTCTATTCCAGCACTAAAGGAGAACCTGCAGATTCTGTGATTTATATTGTGGAAAATAAGTTTATAAATCAAAACATACCAAAGTGAAATTAATAGTTCAAAAATTATTCTAATGATGGTAATTTGCGAAGAACAGCAGGTCCTTAGTTACATAGCTCACATGTCTCAGCACAACATACATGTACTGTACCGTACTGAGGCGTTCCTGTGTGTGTCAGAGAGAGAGAGAGGGAGAGTGAAACCTCAGGGAGATGGAGAATATCAAAGGGGAGTGTGAAACCCAGAGAGTAACCCTGACTGTGTACACACACAGAAAAGGGACGTTTTGGTAGAACAAAGCAGTCTTTTGATGGGTCGCGATGAATGCTCTCCCTCACACCAGTAATCCAAAACTCACAGAGCCCACATCGCAGCCTTCAAACCAGGTGCCAACTCTACCTGTAGTTACAGTGCTGAAGCCTTTCTGCTCAGGAAACAGTAGTATGATCGTGTTCTCAGAAGATTGCTAAGACCTACTCCTGTTGTTACTTCCCGTCCTTAAATCATTCCAATCAGATACTGGAGCACTCAGGCTCTCTGTCTCTGTGTCTCTTTCTGCTCTGCCTGAATGACTTGGCTTTTGTAAACCATGTACCTGTACAGGAGAGCATTATCCTTTAAAGGAATAATCCTCTGAAAACCTACTGAGCTGTAGTCTTGAAGGGGGCTCTCAAATGTTTGTAGCTTGCTCCTTCATGTAATCAGCTTGGCTTCACAACAGCTACGTTGGATTCAAACGGTGATCTCTCTCCGGCTGTATTCTCAGTATATTCCACACTCTTGTCATTCGCTCACTCAGCTCAGTTTATGTTTGTCGTTTGCAACCAACAGAAGCAGAAATAGTTGCGTAAGACAAAAGTACAGCTAACAGCGCCAGCGACAAGTGTTAAGAACATGCTGACCAACCAGAAGTTTCTGTGGACATCTTTTGACACTTTTTGACAGAGAAACTGGTTGACCTTTGGAAACTATTATAACCGCTGTAACTCCAAGCTGATTACAGCTGCTGTCCTTGACAAAGGTGAAGCCACATACTTTTCATAGCTACATTTCAAGGCTACAGACTGCACAGTCTTTGTAACTCAAAACACAGGTGGACTATACCTTTAAAAACTAAACCAACAAAACAGGAGACACAGCACAGCACAGTGAGGTGCTTATTTGGGTCCTGACTGGTAATTCTACATTCATTCATTCATTCATTCATTCAATCATTGCCACCTTCATACTGAGACATACAGTATAATTACCAGATTAATTTAACATGCCTACAAATTCTAAATTATATATTTTATAGTTTAAATACACACAGCTTTTTAATATGTACATATTATCATCATGTCAGATATAAATCCTGTATATAGACATGTTTACATGCATACACTGTACATAACCACCTACTTCATGCATATAAATATGATAAGATGAGATAAACATATTGTTTACAATTTACAGAAACAGTTTGGCTTTCATATAGACATTGTATGTTGTTGTTCATTGTTACTTTTTGCCTATATTTATGTACGCATATTTTTTTTCTCCTCCTTTTATGTACATAATAGCTAAATGTTTATGTTTACCTATCTTTGTTCAGGTTTGTTGTCCTGCATGTCTATTTCTATCTATTACATTGAGAGCAACAAATAACCAGAGTCAAACTCCTCGTATTTGAACACATACTTGGCCAATAAAGCTGATTCTGAAATGCCATAAACTAACAAGACCATCACCAAGCATTTTACTTTTAAATTCTCTAGGTTTGGTTTCACATTAAATCCACTGAATTGTTTTAAAGCACAAAACAGGTCACATATTTTGTTCTTCCAGAGCAAACTGAAGTTGTGTAACGACACATAAGAAGTGAAATCTGTAACTTTCCGTACATTTTCAGTAAACATAATGGAGTTGTTGTGGGAAGCTCGTGGGAAGCCGGCCATTTACTTGAATCATCCACTGCAAAAGTCTGAATATGTACTAGAGCCATATGTGATATCGCTGATCCTTGATTTTGATGCATGGAATATAAACATTTAAGAAAAAAGTCAGACAATGGCAGCAAAAGAGGAATCACATGGCAAGAAAAGCTTGAAATAAAACCTGTATCTTCCTCCCACACAAAGTCTGTGTTTGGTTGAAGGTAGATGGTACTTATCACACTGCTGTGTCACATATAGTGTGTCCCACTAAGTTTCATGTAAACTCAAAGTTCAGCTTCAGGATAAAACTTTTTTGGAGACTTTATAAATGTCCGGTTTTCTGTCGTTGTCACATATTTGGTCTAAAGCTTTGTCTGAAGAACTACAGTAAGTGTCACACTCATAAGTCTTTGGTGTGAAACTTCATTTCAGTGTGACAGAACTATTTTAAATGGACGCCGTCTGACTCACCTTAATTAAAGAGCTGGTGTGAAGTAGTTTGGACACATCTCACAGATTGTTCCACACTGGCTTTATATTGCTTCAAAGATCTAGTCCTCACCTGCTGTGTTTCTTATCACAGGAATGTCAACAAACCATACCGCCGGCCCTCTTTATGATGTGTTTTGCCCAGTCATTGGCTGTTATGGGGACCTGTGTAAAGATGCTACACATAGCATTTTAGCATGTAATCAACTATCAATAGCCCAGTTAGTTCATAACAAGGGGCTCTGTTATCAGGTGTTCTTTGTCTTTTAAAGAAGGTTTATAGAAACTGTCCTCATTTTCAGAAACATAAGAGAGATCAGAGAATTTTATGATGCAGGACTTCTGGACTTTAGATATAACGTTTGTCCACTGTCATGACGTGATATCAAAAATGTTTTTGCATTTATTTGCAGCTGAGTGAATACAACAAGACTCCAGCAGCAGAAGTTGCAGGGTTTTCCTCCTGTGTAGCTCATTGAGTAGAGAAAAACCAGAGCCCTCGTTTATTAATCTTTAACAGCTTATTTGGGCAGTACATAAATCATTCATCAGCCAAAGTGTGTGTTGCCTACATCACAAATAAATCATTAAAGATTAATCAATGAGAGTAATGAGAGAATAACTCCGAGGAATCGCACTGAAAGTTAAACTACGACAAAAAAGCCTCCAAGAAGGACCTGAGAGTTATTTATAAGGCTTTCAGCATGAACTCTCAGCGAGTTCTCATTTCAGAACCATAAATGTAATTAATGAACACATTCTCTCTGTAATGTTTCTCTGTGGAGTCAACAAATTCAAAAGACTGAAGCTGGTCTGAACATAATTTGGTGCAGGAAATATTAATATATTTTACCTAAACTGTGAGATTTTTTTTATGGCTGTTACTAATGAAGTGCAGTCTAGTGCTCTATCTTGCAGTCGTTATCCAGTGCACTTTGCTGTACAAGAAGAGCATGGAAATGTGCCTTGGATACAATTAAAACTTAGCCAGTGCTTTGGTGTTTCTTTCAAAAAATCAACAGCGAGAAGATTGGCTATTTCTATTAGTTTCTAATAGTTATTCTTAATGCCTGCCACCGGGCCGGATTTTTCTGCAAAATCAGATGAAACGGCGCTGGGGTTTGCTCTGGTTGAATTCAAGTTGCTTCAGCCGCTAACTGAAGGTCCGTCTCCGGAGCTGCCGCCTGCTCTCCTCCCGGAGAAGTAGTCCCCTTGCAGCGGGGAGTGAAGCGGAGGGAACATGTAACTTAACATTAGGTGAAACACTACCGCCTTTGTCCACAGGGACCGCCAAAATCAACACAAAATGAAAAGTTCCATTGAGCTGCTTTAAAATNCTGTAGCTGTATTTTCATATTTTCAATTCAGTGTAAGGCTGCAATTATATAGTAGTTCTGTGGATGTACATGGAGAAGGATGTTATGTACACGCCTCCAGAATATATATGACCCTGCATGTCAATTGTTTCATTTCTGTTGGGGGATGGGTTCAAAGCGGGAAAAAACTGTTATATCCCAAGTATTAGGTAAAGGTAAAGGTATTAGGGAAACAGTCACAGGAGTTTCTTCGTACTACACTACACATTCACTTACATGTAGCCCAGAGAAGCATGATCCAGCCTTCAATCTGAAGTGCACAAATTCAGTCTTTGAAGAAGCTTGTTGTTACTTTAAATATGTATTTTCTCGCCCCCCACAATATATTTGTCACTGTCCACCTGCAGGGAACCCCTAATAGGTGAGGACAGCTTTTCAAATTGTGATACTTTGCCCTGAGCAGCGTGACAACGTTTTCCTGGAGTGGAGCAGAATTTTCACTTTAAGAGCAAGTGGCTGCCAGGGTTCGGTGCTATGAGGCATATGTCATGAACATAAGCTATTTGCCCGTGTTCTCGTTCCTGGTCTTCCCCCTCTGATCAACTGTCCTCCCACAGGTTTGGAAGACTATATGAAACGGTATGGAGAGGGCATAAGGAGGGTCCTGACCTCCTTCGGGCCTGTCCCAGACTTCTCCGGTGAGGGAGCCAAGAGCATCGTTAATGTAAGTCTGAAACCATGCTTTAACTGAGCCTGTCAAGACACTGACTCATACATCTTCACTTATCATGACTTGTGATGTACTGTGCAAATTGAGAGTATTCATTTAATCAAACAGATATTGTTGCCTGATTTATGATTTCTTCCCACTGCTTCAGTCGAATGAAGAGAATGTTTGTTGATGGTGTCTTTAGTTCTGCTTGACTGAAAGTCAAAAGTTCCTTCTCACTCCGGCACTAAATAGCTCTCTCTTAAGTAGGTATTACTTAGTCACATGCTATCACAAGCTGTTAAAATGTTAGCCACAGAAGGTCATCGTGTGAGGTAACCCTGAGCCAGTGCAATAAATAGTTTAAGGTCAACTAGTTTCGGGAGAAATAGCAGTCAGTCTTGTTTTGTGGTGCTCTTTGCCGCACTTAGAAACCTCCTGAGCCAGTGCACGACATTCCCTTTAAATATTGCCTTTGCAAGTTGACTAAACCAGTTGTATTAATGCAGAATCCTGATTCAACAGTTACACAGATTCACAGTCAGGAGCAAAACTTTCTACTCTGACTAAAGGTACAAAAGCAGCGATGCATGCAGGAACAAAACATCCCACCACGTTAACTTTGGCCTTCTTAGGTTTTAAAGGAATACTGAACTGAAGACCAGTGTTTTCAGTATCAAACAACAAAGATGGCATTTAAATGTTTGTGGCTTGCTCCTTCGGAGAGGACAGCAGCTGTAGTCACCATGGATTCACAGCAGTTGCACCAGAACAGCAACACAGTTTCACAGGAAGAAAAAGTATGAAATCATCCAGTCGAACCACTACTGTAACATAATTTCTCTTCTGTCCCACCCACGTGTGGGTGGACAGCCTTCAGCTCTAGCCTCAACTCCAAAGCTGTAAGAACCGCTAACCAAAGACACGAGTCAGGTCAGATAACGTTCATAAAACCGTTTTGGATGTTTTTTTGCTCACTGGCCAGCAGCTACTGTAGACAAAAATAAGTGTTGCGTCTCATGATCATGCCATAATCAAGTTTCAGCTCAATTTTGGAGTCTCCATTTCTTTATGAACTGCAGTCCTTGTCACAGATTGCTCTTAACTCTCGACTCTTGTAGAGGGCCGCAGACAGACATGCTACCTTCGTATCGCATGATGTTGCCAGCCTCTTCTGTTTATCTCAAGTCAAGTCAAATCAATTTATTTATATAGCCCAATATCACAGATCACAATTTGCCTCAGGGGGCTTTAAAATCTGCACAGCATACAACACCCTCTGTCCTCAGACCCTCGACTCGGATAAGGAAAAACTCCCCAAAAAACCCTTTAACAGGGAAAAAAATGGGAGAAACGATCAGGAAGAGCAACAGAGGAGGGATCCCTCTCCCGGGACGGATAGACAGGAAATAGATGTCAAGTGTACAGAAAAAATCAACAACAAAATCACAGTGTATACAGTTTTGATGACAGAAATGTAGATTGTAGAACAAAAGCAAATAGTGAGTATGGATTGTCTGCCAAGAGGGCGAAACATACCAAGGTTCACACTGTCCCCCCATTTCCGCCGCAACCAACCAGTAGGAGTCCTTAGTGCGATGACAAGGATGGAAACCGTCACCAGCTTTACTACTCGCATGTGCGGCTAACTGTGTTTGCTAGACCACATGACCAATCCAGAGATCTCTGTGCTTCCTGTTTTAGAGCTAGATCACGCTAAACACGTTATCCAGCATGTAAATCAGGTGTGTTTGCAGCAGCGAAGTGGTGGTTCGCTAGTTATCTGGCCGACAAACACAAAACCTGTTGAAAGGATCAGTTTCCAGTAAAAAACAAACAGAAATGAACTGTATCTGTTCACTTATGTGATTACCATTGCATGTTTGCATAAATACAATCAGCTATATTCTCATCCATTGTTTTCCAAATCCAGAGGAACTCCAATATGGCCGTCAGAGGTCCCCTGAACGCCTTCTATTCTTTGCTCTAACAGTCTGCTTTTTCTCACGTATATTTCCTTCCCTGCTGTCTACAGGAGATGTGCGAGCTGATTCCCAGCGACCGGCAGCATCTGTCGGCCAGGATGGAGAGGAGGGACCAGCTCCTCAGGGGTCTGGCCAAGCTGAAGAAGGACCACTAAGATCAGGATGCAAGAAAACTTCTGATTATGACTGCTGGCTGAGAAAAGGAATCTTTAAACATTTTATGTCATTATTATCAGTATGGCCATTACTTCTGCAAGAGGCTATTTAACCTCTCTTAATTAACAAAAATTTGAAAAATTCAGTGATATTTGGACAGATTTAAGCAGACAGACATCTTATTTGATTACAGTTTAAATAATAAGAATGATGTCTTGGGAGTGATGAAAAATGTGGTAATTTGCTTAGCAATAATGAACATTTGTGCCTTTTTATGGATAGTCCAAGGACATAACTACCAACATTATGAAAGAGATGTGGCTTAGTACCCATTAAGAAGCAGGGATTTAATTAAAACATATTTTTTCTACAGTATATTTGATCTTTTTGTCCGCAACTTGATCTCGACGCTAACATTCTGGTAATTAAGGGACTGAATTAAAGGCAAGTTACAAGTAATGGTCTCCTGTGTAGATGAATGCTGTGAAAAATGTGAGATGATGTTTTCATTAATAAAAACAATGGAATCATACATTTATATACATTTTTATATTCTCTTAATACAACATTTTTGATCCCCATCACAAAAGAAAATAAAATGATGAAATCAAACATTAGATATTTCTGGATGAGCACTGTAGTGGCCTCTGTTCCCTCCAAATCAAATCGATGATGTGCGTGGCATTAAATCGTCACTGATAAGCTCCCGAATCCCTGGAAACAATGAAACAAACATGTCACGAGTGCTTCTCAGGCTTGTTGTCACATTTCTGCTTCGCTCATGTTGCAGATTTAGTGATATCAGGCCAGAGCGACCATCACATGAACATAATGCGCGACCTACCTCTATGAAATGTGACAAGTTGCTCCATTACCACCAAAACAAACGGTAAAGGTTATATACTGTATAAGTATATATGAATTAAAGGTTTGATAAAATGTGTCTGTATGGAATATGTGTACAGTGTGTGCATTTTTCAAGATTCAGGATCTTTATTGTCATGTGCACAATTACACAATTACATGGAAGAAGTCGTTGGCAATGAAATTCTTAAATCTCAGGTTCCCTCCAACAACGCTCAAAAATGCATATAAAGAAAATCACACAAGTAATAGGAGATACATAAGATATAAAATAGTGCAAAAGATCAAAATATAGGAATAGAATATCGTATATAAAATAGAATATAAATAGAAATATAATACTGTGGAAGGCAGGTGTGCAGAAGTGATAAAATGGATAAACTGTATGTAGACAGGTTATGGACAGCATATTAGACAGTCATTGCACTGATAAATATATACACTGTGATGGTTTAACAAATATACATATATATATGTATGTATATATATATATAAATACACATACTGTGATTTATACAGGTATAAACAGTAATAATAAATTGTATAAATATATATAAATGAAGATGTAAACAGGTAGTAACCAGTAAGTTATAGCAGTATGGGGTAAAGTGACATTAGTATACATATATAGTATACATATATATATATATATATATCTCCAAAAATTTTACCAAAGTTTTAAACAAATGTCACCCTTAGCATTGGTTTTGTGGCTAGTATTTATGTATTTCTACTTTTTTTTTAAGTGTAATGTGTTATTCATAATATCGAAACATGAATTTAGCACTGATAACTTCATCTCCTTAAAATAAACAGTGTGTCTGAAAAAGGTTGAATATGGAGAAGTTGATAGATAGATAGATAGATAGATAGATAGATAGATAGATAGATAGATAGATACTAATAAATGCAATCTAGCCATACAAGCTGGTTAAACACATCTACCTAGTTATTCTACCTGACCTTCAAAATATGTAAAGTAGTTCAATCTGTGATCCGGCTGACCAGGATCATGATTAAATGATAAAAAGTCTTCATTTATAGCTGCAGCCTCTTCAGATTTGGATAATTAAAGCAACCTTTACCTAAATTAAAAGCTGTGGCTCTTAATGCTCCACCACTGAGGTTTAACTCCTTTTTCTTAGGAATGTTTAAACAGCTAAAACTTCTTTCCCTGGTCATCTTGCGCACACAAAAGAAAAGAGAAAATAGGCCACTAGTTGTTCAGAGCCTCTTCCATGGGACTGTCTGGCCCCACCCTGAGCCTGGCCCCTCCCTCCCTGGTCTGCAGGAGGGATGATGAAAAACCCTCTGAAGACTCAGGTGCGCCTCACTCACAGATTAAAGACCGGACGAGTCAAACTTGGTCCCCAACGAGCTGAACTCTGAAATCTGTTGGAAGCGCGGGGAACCATTTCGTCTTCAGATCACCAAAGATTAAAGGATTAATTGTTTTCATGGGAAGTTATTGATTTTATTTGGATTAGCTCTACAGAGACAGGTGAGTCCTCGGTGTTATCATGCCGGTGTAGCCGGTTTACATGTGTGAAGTCATTGCACTTTGCCCTCATTTCTTATAGTTCCACGGATGATGACAACAACAGGCCACCACTGCTTATAATATTGATTTCAACAGTAATTAAAATGTATAATCCCACCATTTAGCACGATTCATGTCTGAATTAACGGGCAGCAAAACACCTTTCTGTTTTATTTACGTAAACAAAAAGAATCGTGTGTATATTGCACATTAATTGAAGGTAAAATCCCATCAACTGAATCACACTGAAAAAGCCCAAACTGCCTTTTAATATCAAATGCTCGCATCTTTAAAGCAATTACTGTTGTGCAAAAAGAATGATTTCTTATTAAGGACAGTAAGATTAAACATGGAAGTGTTTCAAGATGAGGAAAACGAGGGATTTGATGGACACTAAAGACGCTGGCCTTCTGCTTTTGCGATTTGATTCTGCCCAGGATACAGAAAAATCACTGCCATGAAGTACTCACAGTATAGTGGAGAAAAGTAATGCGCCTTTGAAAGTAGATCGCAATTTAATACATTTTCAAAGTGATTATCATGCTAATAATGAACTATTAACACTTAAATAATAATGAAATAATATTAGTGGTAATGTAGAATACAGTATGTTGAAATCTTAGTTTTGGGGTACATGCATGCACAGGTGCTTGGCGTGGCCGAGGGACCACCAATGCACTTTCTGACTTGGGTGCGCGACAGCGCTCTAAAACAGCAAATAATAACTTCTCTGTGTTGTTTGTATCATTATCTGGCTGCTAAAAACCAAAAAGCCTAACATAAGACTCAGGTGACAGCTTTGTTAAGTTTGTCGTCCCGACTCCTTTTGAGTCTGTAGTGCCAAATCTATCGTAGACCTGAACCTCTGTGTCCAGGGTTTGGGTCTGTTTTTCATCCCTGCGCTTGAAAGTCCCACTCATGACCGATGTCATGTATTGTTTGTTAAAAATAATTTCACTTTCTGCTACAAATTGTTCAAAAACATTAAAATACCAAAAGTCAGACGACTAAGAAACAACAACAGGTACAAGTCTGAACCTTCAGAGAGTTAAACTGTGAGATGTAGACGCTCAAATGTTCTTCATCATTACTGAATCTGGGTTTTCTAGACTGTTAACCTTCTGCTGAATTCCTGCCTTCTACAGGTTGTCTGAGCTTCCAGAGTCCTCTTCGCCACAATGAGTTGGGGGGCGCTCTACGCCCAGCTGGGCGGCGTCAACAAACACTCCACCAGTCTAGGAAAGATTTGGCTCTCCGTCCTTTTCATCTTCCGCATCACTATACTGGTTCTGGCTGCCGAGAGCGTCTGGGGGGACGAGCAGTCAGACTTCACATGCAACACGCAGCAGCCCGGCTGCAAAAATGTCTGCTATGACCACTTCTTTCCCGTGTCGCACATCCGCTTGTGGTGCCTGCAGCTGATCTTTGTGTCCACACCGGCCCTGCTGGTGGCCATGCACGTCGCCTACAGGAAACGTGGCGACAAGAGGACCATGCTGGCCTCCAACGGCACCGAGAAGATGACAGATACTGACCTGGAGACACTGAAGAAGAGGCGTCTGCCAATCACAGGCCCACTGTGGTGGACCTACACCTGCAGCTTGTTCTTCCGGCTCATCTTTGAGGGCGGGTTCATGTACGCGCTGTACTTTGTCTACGACGGCTTCCAGATGCCCCGGCTAGTGAAGTGCGAGCAGTGGCCTTGCCCCAACAAGGTGGACTGCTTCATCTCCAGGCCAACAGAGAAGACCGTCTTCACCATCTTCATGGTGTCCTCGTCGGCCATCTGCATGGTGCTGAACGTGGCCGAGCTGTGCTACCTCATCGTCAAGGCGCTCTTGAGGTGCTCGACCACGTCAAACAAGAGGAAACACAATTACACCAACACGGACAGCGGGACACGGGATAATTCCCTCCTGCAGAACAAGAAGAACGAGATGCTGTTGTCCTCCACTGATTCGTCCAGCACCAAGACCATGTGTTGAAGGACAGCCATCAGTGGTGGAGTGGTACCAGAGAAGAAGAAAAGCACAAACTGTAAATCCAACCGCCCATAATGGTCACAGTTTGTGTCTACAGTTTGGTAATTAGGCTCTAAATGTGAGCATCCACCAGAATTGTCTCATGAGAAAGTGAAACAGCTTCTGAAGCAGATTTTGAGACAGTGGAAACTTAAAATTACCACAACAGAAATTAGTGTACCTAGACAGCAGCGGAGGTAGTTGGCGTGGCCTGCCTTCTACATTCATTTGTAGTGAAATCACTGTATAATATGCATACCTGCTCTGTATTTCTATATCAGATGTCTTTCCCTGATGCAAAAAAATAATCTGAAATCACAGATCACAGTATGATTTTAAATCTGGTAGAATTCCCACCCAGTGTTACTTTGAGAGCCTGTTTTATTCATGCACAATAGTGTCTTTGCATCTGTGGATCTTCCACATTATCACATGTCACCTTAATTTCATACAGTGGATGGTTGATAGATGGAGGTTTTTTTTATTTATTGTTCACAGATTGAAGTTGCTTGAACGTGCTGTACACTGCAAGAGAGACTGGTTTTGAACCAGAGAAGAATGAGTCTACACTGACATCTAGTGGTTCATAGTGGAACCCCCTAAGAGCACAAACTCCCTCCTCAAAGCCTGAATGATTTCTTTAGACGAGGAAGGGGGAACAAATGAAGAAGTCATGAAAAGTGAAGCGGAAAAAAGGTCCAAGTGCCTTTGTGATTACGCTTTAGAGTCTAGTTTACAAGAGCTGACGTTTGATTTTAAATTTTAAATCAATTTTTTACAGTAATTGATAAAAGAAGACGAGTTTTTATGATCCTGCTGTATTGAATCAAGTGATTGTAGCATGAAGTTAAGTATGAAAATCTGTAGTTAAATGACTTTCTATGAATAATGTTAGAGGTTTTCACTTTCTTGTGTTTATAATTACAGAGAAGTGTGTTGCACAGGATAAGATTATGTTGATAAAGAATTTATGTAACTTGGTGAAATCTTACCTTCCTTCTTCCGTCTATTAAACCACTGTGGTGTGGTTTGATAGATTTGATGATCTCTGCTGTTCAATCAGAACGTCTTTCGTCTTTTACTTGAACTGAAAGTGTTTCAAATCGAAGTGTTTCTTTACAAGAGCTAAATGACCTACACACACTGAGAATGTGTTGCGTATTTTCACACGTGCATGTCAGGTGATAAAAATATGAAAAGTGCATACTGTATGTAGGAGATGTTTTTATTCTTCAGTCAGCAAGTGCCAGAAACATCAGATCATGTTGCATAATTGTGAATTATTTGCCTCCAAGCGTTTATTTCAACCGGCAGGATTATCAAGTTAGACAGACAACTTTAAAAATTGTTGTGGGATTGCTTCTGAAGGTTCTTTATTATTATTATTATTATTATTATTATTATTGATTGATTCCTAAACCCAATATTCAAGTGTTGTTTTCACAGACAGATTCAAATGAGCCTCCATCTGGCTAACGTTCCTAATCCTGCTTTTTTGAAACACTGTAGAAGCCGTCCTGCTCAGCCCAGACCTGCTCCTGTGTTATTTGGACTTGTGTTGTCGTTGCAGTGTGGTGTGGTGGGTACTGACCCCAGCTGGCGGTATCAGCTTTCAGCATGTGCCTTATTTTAGCCACCGCACTAATCACTGCTCGCCCTCTCAACGCGAGGAACTACGGCCGATCTCAAAGTGAAAATGTCTTTGTCCTCCCTCCATCCAGGAATAGCTGAGGTGGATTAGTCACATCTGTGTTGTTAGAAAAAAAAGGGGTTAGGGTTGGGGTTCACCTTACGTGAACACACAATAGTGATTTGGTGATTAGAAACGATTGGAAAGGGTTGTGTGAGTCAAGCTGGACAATTAAAATGTAACGAGAAAGTTGATCATTGTCGTTACATAACTGACACAGCTGATGCAGTTCTGTTACAGCATGAAGTGTAACGCTGACATTTTTCAGTGGGCGAGAAAAGTTTTGACCAAAGATTGGGGGAAAAAAAGCCCAGTCATGCGTCGTCTCAGACAAACTGGAGGCCTCCGTGTGCAGATTTTAAGAAAATATTTGTGATTTTAAAACATTTTTTTTTGTTTTGTTTGTCTGCTCTGCATTGACCTTTGACCTCTTGCTTTCTGTAACAGCCAAATGACATTTTGATGCCACATGTGTGATAGCAACGATGTGTAACGGATGTTGTTTTTAAGGGAGCCTGATCATTCCAGTCCCAAGTTGTTGTTGTTGTTGTTGTTGTTTTTTAACATTTTTACTATTCAGATTTCTTCCACACTCTAGGTTTAGTCGTCTGCCTTTAACACCAAACTACATACTAATGAACAGACAGCTTTCTAAGCAAGAAATGAAGAAATTAAATGTTTGTGATTGTGTTTTGTACCTAAGATGTTTTTATTACACTCGCACTTTGATCCTTGAAGTCTTTTTGCTTATTGAGACTCTTTTTCATAAATCAGTAAAAACAAAACTGTGTGGTTCGTTTGTTTTGTGTACAGTCTGTCTGTTAGTGTGTCTATGCCTTCCTGCAGCCATTGGGTGGGACATGGGGGGATGTTTCCTTCTTCTTTTTTATTTTATGGGGGATGCCCTTAAATTTTAATGTTCAAGAGCTCAGTATTATGTTCCATTTGTCTTTTTTCCCCCACAATTTGTTCCTTTTAATCACCAAACATCAGGTTGTCATGAATCTCTCACAGTAATGTTTTATTCACAGTGTGTCTGTAGTTTATAGTGACTTTTTTGACCATTTAATGGTGTTTTTTTTCTCTCAAAATATGGTAACTTTTACTAATTTTTTTAAAATTGTAAATTGACTTTTGCAGGAGTTTGAGGGCTTTTGGGGCAAACTTTTGGGAATGTTTTCAAGTGGACTCTCTGGGGAGGTTCAGGGCATGTTCAGGTTTTGGGGAGGTTGGCAGGGGCGTGGTGTGACTCCGGACATGCTGATGACTCTGTGGATTCACTCATGCATGGTCACACAATGTGACAGTCCAGACATGGCTGGAAACGGGAGGCAGCTCCGTTTGACCGAGCCCCATCTCCGACTCCAAGCCGCCTCCAAAAACTAACAACAACAAAAGGAAAACTTTTCCTTACGCAAGTTTACGGGCCCGGGACAGACAGACAGACAGACAGACAGACTGACTGACCGCACGCCTGGAGAAGTTTGTGCATGAATGAGTTTGTGAGGCAGCATTTTAAAAAAAAGAGTTTGTTGAGCTGTCAGAGAGGCGACAGGTTGCGGGTTTGGGATCAGGGAGACAGAGGGAGGGTCGCTGCAGCCGCGGGAGGTCTACACGCTTTTCAACGCACTCAAACGATGGCACCAATGATGGCAGATGGATTTGCTCTTCGTATTTAAGTATGACATCTCTGGTCTAAAGGTATGACGGATAAACACTGCTGTGAATATTTCCCTGTGCTTACATGGGAGTAAAGTAAAAACAAGTAAATGAAGAACGGCGTATTATCAGGTAATTAAGAGTTTTACTTGAGTTTTACTAAACAAGAGTGGGACAAAAGCCAGACAAAGCTTGTGGCGCTTAAAGGGAGTCTGGGGACTCTGGCACACTCTGTATTGTCAGCCAGGCAGGTATGGCTTTGTATTTGAACCTGGCTCTGTCTGTTACATTCACCACCCCCCGACATAAATGCCACAAATACCTGTGAAGCTGAGAGAAATGTATTCAGAGTTAATTAAGTCATCGCAAGGTCAAATGGTAAACGTGAAACTGTGAAGACTCTCTGGGTTTAAGTGCTGCAGTATCCCAAATACTTATATCCCAAAGGCAAATGCAAGCTGTGTTTAGAAGATCACTGTTTTAGATGCTGTTTTCAGTTTTCTTCAAGTATTACTGCTATAATCTGCATCATTTTACATTTTTTAATCAAAACATGCACAGAACTTTTTAGGTGTTCTTTTGTTTAGCATTTGATTCACTACTTTTAATCTTTGATTCAAAGTCTCAAAGAAAGGAAATGAATCATTGTTTGATAATGTTTTTCTCTTCCAGGTGTCATACATATTGTGAACCCTAGTCGATGGATTTATTACCTTTAATACAAGAATATTTTAGTAAGTTTCTCCTCCGCTCTGCTGTGTGTGTTGAATTTGTTGTATGAATAGTGTTGGTGCGGTGTACAAAACACCATCCAAAAGATGTAAAGAATAACAACAGGCTCTAGTTTGCTCAAAACACATTTATCAAGAGGACAGCAGAGGCAAGATACCTATAAATATACATTTGTTTAACTTGAACTTTAAAATGTAGTTTAAAAAGGCCGGCCCAAACTTTGTATTAAATCTGTGACATCAAATAAAAGTTGTAGTGCTATGAAGCGCAGTCAATCAACAGATAACTAATTAACAACACTTTATAAACTCGATTAATCAAGTCATCCATCAAACAAAGTTGCCAAACATCCTCTGGTTTCACCTTTTCAAATGTGAGGATGTGCTCATTTGATCAGTTTTATATCATTGTTTTTGAATATATTTTGGGGTTTGGACCATTCTTTGAACAAAACAAGCTATTTGAAGACATCCTAATGGATTTTACAGTGGACATTATAAAGACTAAATAATTTGATTAGTCAAAGAAAAGAGTGAAAGATTAATTCATAATGAAAATAAAGTTTTCTGTTTCATTCTTGTCAAATTAAAATCTCCACTTTTAGAGTAACATTTTTCTGTTTGATCCCTGTGATCCCAGAGAGAGAGAGAGAGAGAGGAAGGGAGGTTGGTGTGTGTGTGTGTGTGTGTGTGTGTGGGTGTCAGTATTTGTTTCTGTGTGTGTGTGTGTGCGTGTGTGTGCGTGTGCATGTGCCACACCAGAGCCCCATCTCTGCTAAATGCTGTTTTCGAACATTATAATGTTGATCTCAGCACATGCCTGCTGGGCAGTGGAGCGAGCAGGTGAGAGAGAGAGACGGGCCTGACATAGGGAGACAGAGAGAGAGAGAGACACAGAGAGAGAGAGAGAGAGACAGAGAGAGAGAGAAAGGGAGAGTGAACCAGGGTTCAGTCAAACAGGTGGCCTATACAGTATACGAGCTGCTAAAAAGCGTCTGTGTTTGAAGCGAATGCCGTGTTTCGATTTGTTATCGATATCCGACGCCTACGTGGCAGTTTTCTATAAAGATGTTGTTCTGCTAAGCGTTTTATGAAAAAAGAGAAATATGTCGGGGTCTAGTCGACACCTCCACTCTCACCCGTGTCCTTGTGTCTTCTTGTGTGTTCGTATGTGTAGAGTGTTTAACCTCGGGGTAAGGCCTTGCATGATACTCTGAGTACTTTCGGCAGATGCAGAAGCATTTCTTTAACTTTCTCTCGTTTCTCCTCTTTTTGTTTTTCCTTTCCTCCCTTCTTTGTCGACTCCAGCCTGTACTTTCTCCATAGGCTAGAAATCTTGAAGCATGGGCGACTGGAGCTTTCTGGGGCGGCTGTTGGAGAACGCTCAGGAGCACTCAACGGTCATCGGCAAAGTCTGGCTGACTGTCCTCTTCATCTTCAGGATCCTGGTGCTGGGGGCCGCGGCTGAAGAGGTCTGGGGCGACGAGCAGTCCGACTTCACCTGTAACACCCAACAGCCCGGTTGCGAGAACGTGTGCTACGACGAGGCCTTCCCCATCTCGCACATCCGCTTCTGGGTGCTGCAGATCATCTTCGTGTCCACGCCGACTCTCATCTACCTGGGCCACGTGCTACACATCGTCCGCATGGAGGAGAAGCGGAAAGAGAAGGAGGAGGAGATGCGCAAAGCAAACAGGTTCCAAGAGGAGAAAGAACTCCTTTATAGAAATGGTGGAGAAACTGGAGGAGGAGGAGGAGGTGGCAAGAAGGAGAAGCCGCCAATCAGGGACGAGCATGGCAAAATCCGTATCAGAGGCGCATTGCTGCGTACCTATGTGTTCAACATTATTTTCAAGACCCTGTTTGAAGTGGGATTCATTTTGGGCCAGTATTTCCTCTATGGCTTCCAGCTGAGGCCCCTGTACAAGTGTGCACGTTGGCCCTGCCCCAACACCGTTGACTGCTTCATATCGAGGCCCACTGAAAAGACTATTTTTATTATATTTATGCTTGTGGTGGCTTGCGTGTCTCTTTTGCTGAATTTGTTAGAGATCTATCACCTTGGATGGAAGAAAGTTAAACAGGGCATGACAAATGAGTTTGCCCCTGACCACGAGTCGCTGCGCCGCGTCGACATTGCAGAGCCTGAGTGTTTGGCCTCGGCCTCCAGAACTGCCCCATCCAGCCTCAGTTACCCTCCCAACTACACGGATGTGACGGCGGGCAGCGGGGCGTTCCTGCCGCCCATGGGGTCGGCAGCCGTGCCCTCAGCAGCGGAGTTCAAGATGGACGACCTCCAGCAGGAGGAGTCCCTCCGCCAGCCCTCCCCCTCTTCCCACTACTACATCAGCAACAACAACAACCACAGGCTGGCCACGCAGCAGAACTGGGCCAACCTGGCCACCGAGCAGCAGACTCGGGAGATGAAGGCCACCTCTCCCTCCCCATCCCCCTCTTCCTCCACCAGCGCCGGGCAGCAGCAGCAGCAGCAGCAGCAGCCCGTCGATGCTGCACTGCTCCTTCCAACCAGCAACACCACCAGTAACACCAACATCACCAACACAACCGCCACTGCCGCCTCCAGCAACAGCAGCAGCAGCCCTGGCAGCGCCTCCAATGCAGGCAGCTGGGGTGGGGGGAAGAGCGAGCAAGAGGAAGGCCACGTCACCACCACCACAGTGGAGATGCACCAGCCTCCAGTAACGGTCAGCACAGACCCTCGGCGGCTCAGTCGGGCCAGCAAGAGCAGCAGCATCAGGGCCAGGCCGAGCGACCTGGCTGTCTAAATCTCTTCAGCCCTTTCATGTCCCTAAACCCTCCCTGACCAACACCCCGCTTCCTCCAACCCCACCCTCAAACACAGTGATTCTCAGACAAAAAAATCACACATGCATAAAGCAAAAAAACAAAAAAAAACAAAAAAAAAACAAAAAACAAAAGAAGGCAAGGCGACAGAGACAGGAAAGCAGAATAGCAGAAAACATTTAGGCAAATGTGAAATGACTTGATCAGCAGCCGTCGGTGATTTAGTGCAATCGGTGAGTTGCAGAGTAGTTGAGGCAAGGTTTTTTTTT
>NTHP01000210.1:458502-493190 GCA_003416845.1 Oplegnathus fasciatus
AAAACCCCTCAGGTTTACATCACATACAGTAACTACAGTGAGCAAAACAAGTGATGAAGACATAAAATGACCATAGTCAATGCATAAAAGAATAATAAAAGAATAAATAAATAACCAAGAGTACCCATGGCCATGCTACCAGCACCACAAACCAGCTATGATGTGTACCATCGTATACATACCATTACAGAGTGAGTAATAACAGCACATTGGTGATTTAGGAGTTAACAGCCTCTGGGTACGTGCTGTTGCAGAACCTGTCTTTTTTAAAACTTTCTTTTAAAAGAGGGGAGGAAGTTAAAAAGATGGTGAGCGGCGAGAAGAATCCCTTTTTTTCTGTAGTCGAATGGTATAAATGTCCACAGGGGATTGTAATTAATGCAGTTCTGGTGAAGAAATACTAAATGCCCTTTATTTTATGAATCTCTAACGACTTTTAATGCTACGAACAGTCAAATTCTAATATAATAAATAAAAAATAATAATCTGAATCAGCTTTTAAAAACCCATCATGTGTCTTTTGTGTCATTAAAGAATGTAAACTCTCAGGTCATTTAAAACCCCCAGATTCAACACAGAGGACGTAAAGGTAGCTGATGTACAAAGTGACTTGTGAACTCAGCAGCTAATCAAATATATTATTAAATGTCTCAGATATGTTATTATTATTTAGAGCCACGAGATGGGAAAACCCCAAAATTCAAAATGATTAAAAAAAAAAAAAATCTCATCTCATCAGTTAACCCTGACACGTTACAATTTAGGGCCTTGTTGGATACACTATGCGGTTGTTCATGCTATAAATGATGTAATGTTGCAGTATTTGTACAGTGTGCGGTCATGTGGGGCGGCTTGTTTTGACTGTCTGTCCATAAAAAGAGGGAGGGGCTGCACAGGGAGCACTATGAGAGAATAATGTGAGGAGAGGTCAGCTCTGCGGGGACACCTACAGGTCAGGCGAGGGTATGGACACTGTGCCCACAATGCACTTGGCTGACTTCACCTGAGTGTTGAATGAAACCAGGGTGCGTTCATCATGACTCCCTAAAGGTGCTCCCTAAAAATCTAATAAATTATGAAATAAATAAAGGCATAAAATGTCTCTCCTGTCTCCCGAAAGCACAAATAAATATTTACAGACATGTAAAAAGGGCGAGAGCAGCATCTCCTCCCTTCGACCTTATGTGACCTGTCAGGAGCAGAGCTCACTCACCACAGAGCTGGAATCACATTAAAGTCGGCTTCAGTTTCCATGTGTTTGATCTTTCTTCATCTCTCCTTCCTTTCGGGTGAACAGGGGCATTGTGGGTGTTTTATTTAGGGATGTGGTGACAGCTTGTTTGACTAGGGGAATGTGGGGATTCAAGTCATATCTTAGCATCATGATGTTTTGTTGATGCTTTGGTTTCTGCAGTGGTTTAAGAGCTTTTCTTGGATGTAATCTGTGCTCTGCTGATGTATTGCTTACGTATTTTCACAGTGTTTTGTCCAATAATCTGTACATTTTTCATGATAAAGCACACCATTTGTAGCAAAATAATATATTTAAAAATGTCTCTTTTATCATATAAAGCTAGTTTATTTATCCTAAGTTATTAGTGAAGTAGTACCATGTTTGTTTTCCAGCTGGAAGAGGTTATTAACATTAATGTGGAAGGATGCTGTAAGGTGTGTGTGGCGTCCTCTGATTGGTGGACTCTTCGCAGGTAAAGGTCTACCAACCGACGTGATAAAGTAGCTAAATAAAGTGAGTATAAAGTCAGTACAGGTGACCAACAGTGTGCAGGATTTCTGGCTCCCTTCTCATGATGGTGGTTTTAATGAGGACTTACTACAGTTTATTGTTTTAAAACTGAAAGATGTCATGCTCTTCGTTAGGATGAGGGGGAGAATATGCAACGCATGGTGGGTAAGCTGAAAGATAAAGTTTCCATCACCGGATGATTTCACGTGACAGTGATGAAATAACGCTCGTTTGTGTTTTAGAGGCCAAAGGTCACAACTACAGTTCACATCATCAACAAACCCGCAAGAGCTGTTAAAGTGTTTAATATCACCTGTTATTTTTGAGGCACAATCTGAAGAAGAGGAGCTGCTGTCGAAGATATGGGAATATGGGAGAGGGGAATGTGATCCTGGCTTCAAAGGGGAACAGTGTGTGTGTGTGTGTCAGACTGGCTGATGTGTCAGCCAGTGGGCGTTTTGGAAAAAGATGAGTTTGGCGACTGCGCTGAAGGGATTGTTGCACTCACTGCTTCACTATGGCTCACCAAATACGGTCAGGCCATCCTAAATTTAACCTAATCCAAGCCCCCCACTCTCCCTCACCACCAGTCAGAGCCAAGGTTACACTGTTCTGTGTGTGTCTGCAGGGGGGCAGACAGTTGTTGTCCATCAAATGAAATCCAGATATTGTCATCATCAGTTTGGAAGAAGCCATAACTTCAGCAACATTCAAAGGATCGATGGACCTTTTTTGGTGCATTTTGCAGCAGCATGAAAGAAATAAATCAAAACAAAAGTATCCAAGAGGATGAAAGGAAGGAAAATTGGGGAGAATATTTGAGTTGCACTTTAACCCACATCCCAGCTGTCCCAGCTAAACTCTTTCCCGTCCTTCAGCCGGTCCTGCGCCGTGTGTTGAGGCACACAACCTGAGAAATGCAGTTGTCATCCATTCCTGCCCTCTTGTCCTCTGTGCAGCTGTACACTGCATCTACACACACATCTACACACACACACACACACTGGCTCTTCCCTCCCAGTCGCTGTTGTTTTATCATTAAATGGCGACATTAGTTCATATCATGTGATTCGAAGAGGATTCATTGCACATTAGAGGCCCTAATCGCCACCTATAGTCTACCCCCCGGGCCTCGCCCACATGACCCTGCTGAGCACAGCGCTTTCTTTATGCCCCCTGAAAGAGCTGGGGATTGAGCCCAAACAAAAAAAACCCCACGAGGGTGAAAAAATGTTTTTACACCCACCCCGCTCCCTCGCAGGCCTGGCTGTGTGGGCGCACAGGGCCGTTTTAGCTTTAGATCAATGGGACAAGTTACTGGAGTCTGGCCAACTCTGACAGATAGCACAGAAAGAAAAAAGCTTGCCTCTTCAAAAAATTGGGGTTTTGTCACCGTGTTTTGTACCTCCACCCGTCGACCTCCCCCCACGAAAAAAATGTGAGGTGAAACGGGGGAATGTTTGTTCTTTTTTCCTTGAAGCCTCCAAAAGATTTGAGTTTTCATGCATTGCTTCATCTGTGTGGAGGCCCAGGGGGGTGGGGAGGAGGAGGAGGAGGTGGGGGTGTGCACAGGCTTATGGGAGGAGAGGGGAGGCCGCCTCACGTCAGCCGGCTGCAGATGAACCTCTTGTCAGACGTGGGTCCTGACACGGAAGCTCAGCAAAGCTGCAGCTCGTCCTGCGGCTAATGATGGGTGTTATAGTTGAACAACACGTCTGGGGGTGATGATGGTGGCGCTGATAAACCAGGAGCTCACGAGTACTCAGCCAGTCCACGGGGAGGGGTTCACAGCGAGGGCGTAGCGCCCCCCATTGGGAGAGACAGGACAGTGCTCTTTTTCACTCAGCAGCCTTGTCTCTAGTCATTCCTGTGAAATGTCTGTCTTCATTACAGGATAAAGCTGGGGACGTTCTGTATTTTTCTTATTGTCAACCAATACAAATGTAAAGTTCTGCCCATGTAACAAGTATTCCTCTGTGCCAGAGAGCTCCATTATTGTCCAAAAACTATTAAAAACTCATCAGTTAGCCACACTGTTCCTTCATGAACAAACATCCTGCTGCCAGAAATACTCTCTAAAGCACCAAATGTGTATTAATCCGCTGCTGAAAATAGTCCCCAACAAATATACTGTTTTCTCCCGTCTGAGTAACATTTGCTTAAAACTACAGTCACCAGCTGTCTTGGGAAAATACTGCCAAGCCTTTTAAACAAATAATAAACTATATATCTTTATGTGACCCATCTTTAAAGATTTATGTCTTCAGTAGGAAACAACAGGCTTTGAGCTGAGTGCCACAGACGGGGTAGAGAAGCTGGAAAGTACTGAGAGAAGCATGAATGCATTGTTTCTTCTGATCTGTTCATGAGATTTGCAGACAGTAAGAAAAAAAAAAATAGAACAGCAGCAACCAGCAATATCGTTTGAATGAGCTCAGTCATCAGTCGAATCAGTCGCACTGTAAGTGAGCTACATTCATCCCTGCTTTCAGCTCATTACGTCCCAAAAGGACTAAACTTCCTACATGAAGCACAATTACTACGACTAACTTATTAACAAATGTGACAATATTATTTGTCTTTCTTTCACAGGTCATCGCAGGGTCACTGCGACATTTTGAACCTTGAAAAGATGATTTTGTTGTTTGTCCTCCAGTGTGCAAGTTTTCTATTGTATGTAGGGAGAAAAAGGGGTCATATCTTTTTGATTAGATTGTTTCTGGTGAATTGGAAAAGATTTTAGCAATATTTAAATGTTCACTTTGCTGTGGAGACCTTTAAGACGATTTCAAACTCTGCAGACCCCTCTGCTCCTACCTAGTCCCTGCATGGTGACGCAACACATCCTGGCCTCTTTTTTAACCTTTCCAACACGACTTCCTGTCTCGTGACCCTGAGCCTCGTCTCCCTGGCTGTCGCACTGACCCCGGGGTGTCGACAGGCCACGCCTCCTCCTGCCCTGCTGTCCGTCATCTCCCAGATAACACTCCCCTCCTCGGTGTCATGTCCGCCCTGGCACCTTGTAAAAAAATGGGACATGATAGCGAGGAAGGTCAGAACACAGTGAAGAGCCCCCCCCCCGTGTTGTGCCAACATCAACACGCTGTGAAAAAAGATTATGCTCTTCTTGGGGCTCACATATTTCTAGAATCTTTTACATTAGAAACGAAAACAAGGTGATTGACCCATGATCATAACTGATCCTTTAACATCTGTCTTTTTTACCACACAGACTGCCAACAGAGAGAAATGCAGACAGGCTGTTATGTGTCATTTTCAGACTCTTTTATGGGAATAGTTATCTTAACTGAATGAACTGGAAGTGTGTCAAATATTTGGAAAAGGACATACTGCTTTATCTCATGTCGTGAGGGATGAGGTTACAATGGCCAAAAGTATTTGGACACTCCTGCAGACACACTTTTGTGGGTCTGAAGCCGTTATTCTTGGTTTGGATTACAGCCTTTCGCTCCAGTTAAGGGAAATCTCAATGTTACAGCATACAGTGATATTTTAGACAATAATGTGCTTCCAACTACGAGGCAACAGTTTGGTGAAGACCCTTTCCTGTTTCAATATGCCTCTGTGCACAAACCATAAAGGGGCCATAAAGAAATGGTTTTCCCAGTTTGGTGCGGAAGAACTTGACTGCCCTGCACAGAGCCCTGAACTCAACCCCATCCAGCACCTTTGGGATGAACTGGAACCCTGACTGTGAGCCAGACCTTATCGGCAAACATTGGTGTTGAAGCTCACCAACGCTCTTGGGAGAAAATCCCTGCAGCCAGGTTCCAAAATCTTGTGGGAAGTCTGAAACCGGCTGTTTAAGCAGCAGATGGTTTTGGAATGAGATGCTCGACAATCTTATGAGTGTAATGTTCAGGTGTCCACATACTTGTGGCCCAGTAGTGTGTATAAACAAGTGTTATCTGATTTTTTAATTCCCTTTTCCTTGGGTTGTTTTTCAACCTTCTGCACACAACCCTGGTTCTTTAAAGGGTCAGTTCACCAAAATCACAGAGACATTTCTCTTCGTAGCAGTAGTGTTATTGTACCTAGCCATGCGGGCTGTTTTGGATTTGATTTGCAGCTTTCTGCTGTCAACCCAAAACGATGGAGGTGAATGTCATTTTGTTTAAAAAAATGTAACTTGTCTCAAATAAAACACCGTCCTGATTACTCTGGATAATCTACAGACCTCACAGTCAACAGTTTTCATTGAAGACGAGATCAAATCGCAAATTTTTTAATACTTTGAGGAGCGCAGATTCTATTCATCTCCATTTTATTGGGCTAGCAGCACAAGTTTGAGACAATTTCAAAATCTGAAAGTCAAACTTAGCAGGTAAGACTTTATTATAATGTGGTGAACTGGCCCTTTAATGTCCGCGTTACCGTTTTTACTACAGGCAAATAAAACCACAGCGTTAAGGAGTCTGGTTAGAAAATGAAATCATTTATTTAACACGACCAGATCAGCAGATCAGCCCACACACATAGCATCAGACTCAAGTCACAATCACTCACTTTCAGTATATACAGATAGGCACATTCACATTCGGCATTAAAGCCAGCCACAGCGTCTACTGTAGGTCCAAACCTGTGGCAGGTTTGGTCACTGCCTCTGAGTCCAGCAGGGAAATCAGCCAGGTTAACCAGGGTCCTCTGATCCAGGGTCAGTTTTGTTAACTTCCACAGTCAAGTTTAAAGGTTTGGATTTTTGGGGCTGGTGGCACTGATCTGGTGTCAGAAATCCAGACCAATGTTCTCCGTCTAAATCCACCACCTTTGTTCCTGAAATGTTACACTGCAGTTCTAGACCGTTAAATGCACAGTCAAGTGTACAAAATAACGGGAACACCTGCTCTCTAGATAAAATAAAAGTCTGAAAGTGTAAATCCACTTCAGTCAGGAGGAGCAGCGAAGACGTGAGAAATGTTCATGGTGGGTCAAACTCAACATCTGGAGGGCGTTCCTTATATTTTGAACATTGGTTGTGGAAACATATTTTGTTTGGTGTAAAATTTAGCCAGCTTTACATCTCAGAGTATTCTCCCTATTTAAAACAAGAGTTAATAGGTGATCAAGGAAGAAGTAGAAAAACAAAATCCACAAAATCTTCACTTGATTTTAACTTAATGACACTTGCTCAAATTTATTGAAACAACCAGAAAGCAAATTCAAACAAAACTCAAAAAATAAAGTAAAAAAAGGGGACTGGAACCACATAAATAATAAAAAGAAATTAACAATGGATAGCGTAACTGAAAGAAAACGTGAGTTCATTAAAAAAAAATAAAAAAATTCATATGTCCAATCAATTCTTTATTACAATACAAGTTTTGCTTTGCAGTGCTAGCACTCTAAAACCGCTTGGAAGAAGAATAGGGCACTTATTAAGTGCTCAGTTTTCAAACTAAACCAATATTAAGTTTAAAGGAGATTAAGAGTAACTGAGAAACGCCAGGAGAATACAAACACGGGGACAAAAGCATAAAGGAAACGTTCAAAAATAGTCTGTTGAACTCTGAATAATCAGTGTCCTTCATGTTTTGCAGCTTCCTGCACGATAACCCTTTAATGGACAAGAGAGGCGAGGGCGCAGGACTGCAGCAGGTTTTCAATGAATGACGGTTGAGAAGAAAATGGCACCCATAAAAATCCCATCCCAAACGTAAAGAGGATACAGTCAAACTAATAAAAAGAGAAATAAATAATCAGTCTTTTTTAAAAAGGCTTCTTGGGAGGCGGGTTTTCAAGCTGAAGGTTTCAGTGGGTGTTTTTCTTTCCCTAAAACTACACAGTGTCCCTCTGTGTTGACTCAAATAACCGCCTTGTCTCCGAGATATTTACACTTCAAAGCAACCCAATCTGGGCTTAGTACGCACATAATGCTACATTGCATGGATGAAAGTTCCCCTAATGTCCTATTAAGAAACGCAGCATGTCGGTAGGTTGCCTTTACCCCCGCACCACAGCGAGTCTGACGAGAGATAACACGAGGTTTGGAGTCAGTCCTCTTTCACTGTCCTGGGATCAGTCCTGACTCCTCGCCCTTCTGAGCTGAAGTCCTTTGTGGTGCAACGGTTTTCGCCTGAGAGCAGTACTGACAGAGGAAGAGCAGTGAGCGGGACGATGGGAAGGAATGAAAGCAGCCCAGTTAATGGAGATGTGTGATACAGCAGGTCGCCCTGACTGAGAGGAGGAGGCTGCTGGTCTTACGCTGCGTTCCAGACATGTTGGAAAGTCAGAAATTCCATCTTCACGCAGTAAAAAATGAGACGGAAAGGTGGCAACATTTCTCCAACTGGAGGTTTCTATTATGCACTCATTGGACTTTGACACCTTCGGCGCTACATAGCATCACTTTTAAAATACTGACAATCATCTTAAAAGGCCCTACACACCCACACAGGTGATTTCACTTATTTTACCTGATTAGATCCCTTTAATTGGACTGTGCGGGCGTCCAGGGAGTTTGGTGACCGCACAATATTCCCTGCATAAAGGTGCGGTCACATAACATTCCCATCCCACAAAACTGCCCCACACTTGGCCAAGAAAAAGGTGTAAAGAGCAACGCTGCAGTTTGTAGTCTGGTTGTGTGATAATGTGCTAAATATGGTGATGAAACAGGCTAAAATAACAACTCTGAGCACATCTGCCCAGTTAAAGGGTGAACAAAGGTGAACTCTGACCTGCGAATCCACCAGAGCCGGCTGGAGGTCGCACCGAAACAGGAAACGTGTGCTTGTCCGTCGTACGGGCTTCAATAAAAGTGAAACGGAGCGAATATTCGTGAGACGGAAGTGTGACGTGACCATACCTTTATGGTACAGACCCTGGCTCGTGGTTTACAACCTCACCCACGACTTTTCCTGTCTTTTTGTGCCGCATTTCACCAGGAAAAATCCTGTCTGACTGCAGCCGCCAAACTTTAACCTGAGCAGAAGTCTAACAAACAAACAGGTGTGTGGGTGCGCAACACCTTTACATCTTTAATTCACTAAACCAATATTTGTTGAACACAGAAAGTTACACCTTTGCGTCCATCCAACAGTAGAAGTAGCACTGGACAAAAGTACAGTGTTACATCACTGATGGGCGGGGTCCTGAATCTTTCCACATGTCGCCGTCAGTGCAACAATATTTAGTTTCCATTAAAATAGATATTTGAAGCATAAAGAAGCGGTTACAGTAGCATGATTAGCTGCTAACTTGGGAACAGCAGTGAATCCTTTTACCAGCCATGTTTCTAATTTTTTTTTACAAGCCGAACTACCGACTGCATCAAAGATGGAATTTCCACCCACCAGCTGTGAATTTCCAACTTTGCAGACACAGCATCAGCCTTCCACTACCCTCCTCCTACTCTTCTCCTCCTCAGGGTAGTGGTTCTGGTTTAACCCAGACCCTTTGCCTGCCTTCTCCCTTGCTTATTGATTCTCTTTGTAAAAAATTAAGTTAATCTCTTAAACCCGAGCACTCCACTCCCTCTCTTCCCATCCGCGGAGCGATGGCGAGAAGGACGTGGAGCTGAGAGTTAGCGTAAAATAACTCCGGTCCGTTCGCCTTGTAGCCTCCTGGTTTCTGCGGATAAACTTTATTAAAGCATGATTCTGTGTTGTTAAAAGTTTCAATATTTTTAAGCTTCTTGTCTGAGCCCTACAAACACGCTAGGTGCTCAGAATTGTTGGCGATGCACAACAGCACATCCAATCTTTTCAAAATATCCTGATGATAACTGTTGATACACTTTGTCTTCTACCTGATTTAACTTTGTTTGACCATAAGAACTTCATCTCTTGCTCCTCATCCTCCTATTAATCCCCAACTAGTTCACATCAGGACACATCTGTGCCTGTCCTCTTCCGGGTTATGGCTGGAGGGAAAATCGTAAGTTTTTGTTCTCTAGCTTCATCACCTCTTCCTCCTCCTCCTTGTGAATAAGTAGAAGTACAAGTGTGGGCTGCTCTTCACCACCACTTTCATCATCCTCTACTTCCTCAAGTTCCCTGTCATGGATGCCCCTCACCAGGAGGAACCAGCAAGTCAGCAAGGAGGGTAAGGAGGACCAGACGATAAGACAAGGGAGGAGAACACACACTACTAGCTATCCTCCCGCTTCCTCCTCCTCTGCTGACTGTTCAGGCTCTACTAACAGAGGTCCAAGCGACTGCTACTCTCCCCCAGCTGCTTCACCCGCGTCCTCTTCTTCCTCATCCTCCTCATCCTCCTCATCCTCCTCCAGGAGCTGTTTGTCTGTGTAAATGTCCCTGACCAGGAGGACTCTGGTGAGGAGGCTCTCCAGGATCCGTCGCTCCAGCGGTGTGGAACTGAACCACAGTGGGTCGTCGGGACTGCAGGCCGGATCCGGCTGAACGTAGAAGACATCCAGACGCTCCCGCAACAACGCCGGGCTGGAGGGAGGGAGGACAGAAGTAGGGAAGGAGTGAAAGTGAAGAGAGACAAAACAGGAGAGAAAGACGTAAAGTGAGGAGGAAGAAAAGAAATTGGGGTATGGGATAAAAAAGGAGATGAGGAGGGAAAAATAAAAGACACGAACAAGAGAAAGAGAAAGCATCGTATAAAAGGGAGAAAATTAACATGGGGGAAGGCGGAGCAACAGGAGAAGGAGGTAAAGGCGAGGGAAAGAAAAGTGCAAAAAATGTTGAAGAGAAGGAAAAGAGATGAGACACGAGGACAAGAGGAAGGAGAAAATAAAAAAGGTTTGAAAGGATGTAAACAAAAGAGGAAGAAAATACAAGATAAAAGGAAGAGAGCAAAAAGGGGGAGGTGGGGGGAGAGAGAGAGAGAGAGAAGTGTGAATCTGTTGTTCTGAATTTCCTCTTGAATAATTAACAGATAATTTTATGGTAAGTCCTCATCTTTTAATAGTCAACACTGTGGTTCAGGATGTGAACAGCAATGAGTTATAATCACAGGACTCATAAAAAGTATAATATAGAAATCCAACTGGTTAATTTAATTGGCATCAAACTTTCTACAGATAATCACTGATCGAACGGACGTCATCACATTATTTTGAGATTTCTTCAGTATAAGAAAAAATAATGTATAAAAATAATGTTACTGCTATATTAAACATCAAATAATATCATGTTTTAATTAGAGATTAAACAACGAGTAGATTAACTTTAAAATAATCATTTATCAAGTATCTTTTTATTCATCTTCTCAAAGACTTTCTCTATTTTACATCATTGTAACTTCAACATCTTCTTGGCTTTCTGGATGGTTGGTCGCACAAAACAAACAATTTGAAGAAATCAACTTCATCTTTTCTTGTCAGTACTTTCATTACTCTTTCACTATTTTGTCATATCACAGACTAAATGTTTAACAATAATCAGTAGATTAATTGATAACACAATAACCATTAGTTGTAGTTGTGATGTCAGTCCTTCAGAATTCAAGAGCAAGGCCTTCTCTCTGGAGTAAATTACTTTGAATAACTCCTGGGAGATTACTGATGTTAACCATCGTATGTCAAGTCAAATCAGTTTTATTTATACAGCCCAATATCACAAATCACAATTTGCCTCAAGGGGCTTTATAATCTGTACAGCATACGACACCCTCTGTCCTTAGACCCTCGATGTGCGAGTATCTGAGGTGGAATCTTTATTCATGAAAGTGCTTAAAGTACAGAGGGAAAATGCTGCAGCGAGGTAGATGGTAGGTTAGATAAAGTGTACTTTACTAATGTCAGCCGCAGCAGTAAAGATACTGAACCCACCACTTAGATCTGTAGAGGTCGTACAGTTGACACTCGTGCTTCTTCACCGGGCAGCGTATAGTGGAGCCTCCTGAGTCGTCGTCTGGTTCGTAGTCCTGATCGCCATCCTCCAACTTACGCTTCCTCTTCCTCGACTCTGTTTGCACTGAAGGACCAAAAGACAAAACATTTTCAAGATCATGTGTCTGAGATTGTGAGCAAGATTCAAACCTCTAACAGTACACAACATTCGACTTAGCTTTGACATTATCATTAAAAGTTGCAGATAAAAGGACGTACTCGCAGGGAGATTTTGTGACTTTTCTTCCATTGTTTTGCCTCTGTACTCCAACATATTAGATTTGAAATAAAACAATGATGAGGTTAAAGTGCAGTGCTTCAGGTTTGAGGGTGTTTGTAAAGTTTCACAGCCATAATGGGTGAACAGTGTATGAATCAGCCCCTTTTTACCCCTGATGGTTATCTAACTATAAATGGAAGGAATAGTTGTCTCTCTGTCCTTCGATTACCTCGACGACCATTTGTCCAATCGACTTCACACTTGGTGGATGCATTGCTGAGGACCCAAGGAAGTGCAGTATCGAGTGTGAAGCTGTTTGGATGAGCGGTTCTCAAGAAAGCTGCAAGCAGCAATACCGGAGGCCAAGAAATCGGCACGTTTTGAACGGGAACTGCACTAGTGTATAAAAAGGGCTAAAATCTTTTCACATTACATCCAAAGTGGATGTAAAAACCCTCCAATATTCAGCACATCATAGCGATTGGTTCAGAGTCAGAACAATACTTTGTTTGACTACTTGGATTAATATATATATAGACAAAAGAAGATATTTTAAACATAAATATAAACTGGTAATTTTAGGACAAAATATCAGAACAAAAGATTTCCATTATTTGGAATACTTTGAATCCTCCTGGTCTATTCCCTTTTCCAGTGCAACTACACAATGTTTCCCTGGAGTTACACTGCAATTAAATTCCTTGTTATAGCAGCTCTTTAAGGCACCCCTACTCAGTCATAGATAAACTGTGGGTTACTAAAGGCCTTTGTTCATTTGTGTTTATAGTTTGTATTTATTATGCAAATTAGCAAAAAAATCCATTAGTATAAAGAGATATGTCAAGATAATATAAGTCAAACTTTACAGCTTGTGTTACTGTAGATTTGCACAGACAGGAAACGCCTCAGATCATAGCTGGATGATACTGATCAGCTGATAATCCGATATTGCTAAAATGCATCAGCAAACCGATAAGTGTCCCTTTTATGTGCATGTTGCCAGCCTCACCATGGTGATCCTGAGAGATGGAAGGCACGCGGATGCAGACGGTGGTCTCCTTGGTGACAGGATGGACGGTGTCAGGGCCGTAGACGTTGGCGAAGGAGAGGCGGAGGTGCTGCTCCACGGTGCGCAGGCCGAAGTATTTGGTGTTCAGGTAAACCAGAGAGCGCAGCAGAGCCGCAGGACTCTGCTCCCCGAGCTGCCGGCTGCTCCACAGGCTCTGCTCCTCCACTCGACCCCACAGCGAGCCTGGAGAGAGCAGCAAACACTTTAAAATCCAGTCTAGGAAATAAACCACCCTTAGTCTGAAGCATTAAGTGGAGATTTCTGGACATCTTTCTGCAGACTTTGATGACATACATCCATTTAAAATTAGATTCTTCTACATTCTCACTAGCACTTTAGTCATCTATCATTACGTAGTGTATCAATGTGAACTCATTTTTAATTTTTATAGCTTAAAATGCACCATTTACGTCTTCACAGCTACCAAATGTAATTTTCTACCTGGTTACTATTTGGTTGTGTACGCATGAAAACGCCTGAGAATTTGTTTTAGCTGTTAGTGTTGATACAGCGTCCTCATATGACATTATAGTGCAATCACAGCGTATCAGGATGTGAACAGCAGAAGAGTTATAATCATTGGACGCCGCTCATAATAAAGAGCAACACTACAGTTTAACAGCAACGTGCCACCAGTTGGCACCAACAAGCATACACTCAAACACACTCCTGTGTGCTGCCATGCTGCCACTTCCCCAGTGTCGTCATTATAAGTGATGGATGACTTTCTTTCCAAGCTCCACATTTGTGTAATTAACTTCCTCTCACACTAATGAGAGCTACTTTTGAACTCTTGGTTGTGCACACTTCACTGAGATCCAATTTGACCTCTGAATTGTATTTTAAGGTCAAATTTGTAGTCAATTAAAAAAATCTGACAAAATTGAATATAACAGTAATTTGGTGCTGGACAGATGGTCATATGGGACTGTGTTGGGCTGCACTCACCATCAGGAAGCACACTGGGCTGCCAGTCCTTCAGGACCTTGTTGAGCTCCTCTCCAAACTGCTGGTAGCACGGGTCACTAAATAGGTCATCCTTCCGGCCTTTGGCATGGAGGTGCTTTAAACAAATACAAAAAAATAATAATAATCACATAAAAAAAAAACATCAAATGAATACAAGCTGCAATCTAAAAACTTTAGTGTCCTCATATTTAAATGATCATCACTGTTTTTCAGGATGTGAACAGCAAAGAGTTAAAATCACCGGACACACAAATCTGTTCATTCAGACCCATCTGGAACAAAAAGGTTATTTTAAAACTTGCTGCTAAAAAAGTTCCTTAACTCTGCAAAAAAACACAAATTAGCTGATTTAAAGGAACATTTTTAAAAAAGGAGGCAAAAGCAGCAAATTTACAGCAGGCCCTGAAAAGGTACAAGACATTTTCAAGCGTTTTAAGCCGAGTTACTTGATCAAACTTTACATAAACCAATAAAATCTTTAAACCTTTGTTAGTTAGTTAAACAGATAAAGTCAATCTTACATTTTTCTTTGAGAAAAATCACACTCCAGAGGACTTTGGACAATCCCGCACTCCACTCTGCTGCCATGCTGCTGCTGCTCACATGTGAGAGCAGGAGGGAAGACTGTGCACAAGTAATATCTGTCCTACTGGGAGCACTCACTCTAAACTTAGTTCCTACCCCCAAAATGACTACAGCTGGAATTTTACTAGAACAAAAAGGAAATAAGGCAAATTCTTATTTCTTATATTTACCTCATGTGAATATTTATATTGTCTTATCACAATTTAAAATTAAACTGTTATTTTGTATTATTTTAATAAACTGTGTTATTTTAGTCGGTGAAACGACGATACTTGGAGTGGTAGTGGAGAGGAAGACAACAGCGCTGCTAACATTACGGGTATTAGCAGAGTGTCTTGCCTTTGTTTTTTCATGATTGTTTTTTAGGTATTTTTATGGCATATTTACCTTTACTTGATACCGAAAGTAGAGAGGTGACAGGAAATGAGGGGAGAAACAATGGAGCAACAAAGCAACAAAAGGGGCGGATTCAAACTGGAGACTTGGGCCCAATCACAATGTCCCCCCTAAGGCCGAAGCCCTGGACCCTCACGGACTTAATTGACGTCACCTGGTAAGGGATTGAGTGCGAGAGGCTGCGAGGGCTCGAAATGTTATAAATAGGAATGCGACGGCACTTGGTTTTTTTTTAAATAACAGAGATGCTGACAATAGTTGTATCCTCAAGAATAAAGACACACACAGCTTCTTTCCTGTTCCACAGTGGTGGAATAATTCAATCAATTAGCCATTAATCAATAAATTAATTATCAGTCAAGAAATATGTTGTTCTGCGAGTGGTAGAAGATCTTTGATGTGACTTTGTTCTGATAGTTTTTGCTTTTTACTCCTTGGCACTGGCACACACTCAGACCTCTCCAATATGCGTAATTTACACACAGCTGGGTACCTTCATTTATGTCTACCAGCATGTTTACCATTTTTTTATGCTTGCGGGCTTCCCCTGGTAAATCCGTGTTTAACGTCACAACGCTATGAGCTGTGTTATTCCCTCAGGCAAAGTCAGAAATGTGGACTTATGGAAAGTGTGTATAAAAGGCTCCAAAAGTCTAAGACAGAGCCCTCGTGCACTTGACGATTTGACAGTGGGACAGCTCTAAGCCCTCGTGGACTTAACGGGAACGCGCCTCAAAGTCTGTGAGTCCGTCAGTGTGGACATTGGGATTGGGCATTGCAGTCACATGGTCAACAACTTTAACCCCTTGGCCAACAGGATGCCCCTTTCTTTTGTTTCTAAAGTGTAAACTGGAGACACTAAAAAGGGCTCCTGTTCCCCAGTGTGTTCTTTCGGCAGAATAAAAAAAAAAGAAAATTTCACCGTAATTTAACTACGATTATTGTACCCAAGTCGCCATCTCCTGCCTCGTCATGTTCAAAGAAGATGCCTGTCCACTTTGTTGAACAAATTCTTTTCTTCCAGTGTAGATATAGGAGGTCAAGTAAGAATGTTTCATTTCTTTTTTAATAGATAATAGCTATTGGGTCTTTGCTTCTGTTGGTAGTTGACAAGAGTGACAGGAAATACTGGAAGTAGTCATGCAACAAAAGGTCCCCAGCTGGATGAACTGGGTACACTGCTGTCACATGCTACGCATCTTAGACGAAGGTAGATTGACATGGTTGAGATGGACCGTATGTTCTGCCATGTGGTGCAATAATCAGTGTCCATGTTCAGTGTTATACTTTTTGTGTCTGATTTTCATATCCATGGTCTGATGGCTTGCTGGTGTTTCTGGGGTTTGATTCTCTGGCTTGGTACCAACCTGCTGGATCCCCAGACAGAGGTAGAGGATGCTGTCTGGAGAGTAGCGCTCCCCACTGGGCCGGCAAACCTCCCTGACAAACCGGGACAGAGCCACGTTCAGCTCCTCTGAACTCAGCGACAACAGGTTACTTTTAGACCGGGCTGTAGGAGGTGGGAACAGACGGCGACTACCGTTAGCCAACACAGTCTACATGTTTTCAAATATGACTCATTCTCAGCCAAGCAATGCACGTCGACTCTCATACTCGTAACTACTTAGCTCACCTGGTTTGGAGCCGTCCTTCTCTTTGGTGTCATCTGATTGGTCAGAAGGAGACAGTGCCCATCGTTTCCAGGCATGGATGCCATAGCGAGCTTTGAGAGGCAGCGCCCGTCCTTCTGAGTGTCTGCCAGTTGGATGGGAAGAAGAGGACGAGGCTGGATCTGAGCTCTCCTCCACCGCCTGCCTCTTGTTCCCCTGCAACACAAACACACCAGTTACTATACAGTAAAGTTATATTGGCCAGTATAAAGTTTCTAATGGTTACATGCAAGTATGTGTTTGTGTGAGTGCGTACTTGTCTCCTGGGCTGTGGTCGAGGTGCCGTCTCCTCCGGCTCCTCCTTCTCCTCTGCCAGGACTGGAGGTAGAGAGAAGCCCATGTCCTCGTCCATTCCCTCCAGGACTGGAACAGGGTCTGAGGCTGAGACAGGAAACAACATCTGTTCAGTTATTTTCTTGTTTGTTAATATGGTGAAAATATAAATCCAGTCAGGAGGAAACAAGTAACACTACTTTAGATTTAGGGGTTTAATACATTGTGGCATCAGTGACTCAATGACTTATTGTTAAGACGTTTAGTGTCTCAGCATTTTGGAGGTAAGAGCCTCAGGTACAGTGACACACTATCACAGTCAGTACATTTACATGCACTCAAGTAATTCAGACAATTCAGGCTATGCAGGTAATCAGACAAAAATGTTTACAAGCACTATAATGCACATGTAAATCCACCTGCAGCAGGTCAATGATATGATTTCTCTCCTACCCCAACCTGTGTGTGTGTGTCGAGGCAGACAGACGGCTCAGCAAGGCCCAGAGCAGCTAAAGCTTGCTATACTGGACCAGCGAAAACAAACCAGTAAGAATAAAAATGAAAACGCGTCTTATTCCTGGCCTGGTTAATGACTTCACACTGCACGTCAAACCTTAAACCCCTCTGCCCTGATAGTGGTGATGACAGCAGGCCCAGAAATAACCAGAGGGAGGAATTTTAATCTCAATTACTGTACTGATCCATTACAAACCCGTGCAGTCAGATGTTGTTACATAAGAGCTGCTTCACTAAACAGAATCAATGAGAAGGAACTCACACACAGGGAGAGAGAGTGACAAAGTCAGAGTGAGCGTTAGAGACAAACTGATTTGAATTTTGGAGCATTTCTTCATTTACTTCGTATTAAAACTTCCTAAAAAAGGTTGATTGGCCTAAGAAAAGAGGTGGATATTGAAATCTAATAAAAGTTTTATCAAAGTCAGTTAGTATCGGTTTGACTGTGCCAGAGCCAGTCGATACCAAATACTAAAGAACTATTATCATTTATGGCTTTAACATTATGACAGTGATTGTTGGCCTTGCATCGACAGGTCTAGAACAACATGTACAGTAGGAGTTTACCTTGAGGGAAGTCTGCCTCCAGGTCCAGGTCGGGCTCATACTTGTTGTTGTCGTCGTCGTCATCGTCCTCCTCCTCCTCCTCCTCCTCCTCCTCCTCCTCCCTCTTCTTCTCCTCCTCCTCCTCCTCCTCCTTCTTCTCCTCCTTCTCCTCCGCCTCTTCCTCAGAGTTGCTGCTGCTGGAGGACTCCTCCCCTGCACACTCCCTCTTCACCTTCACCGGCTTCACATCTGAAACACACAGCCAGGTGGGTCCTCATTGTCATCACTTGCTGCAGCGTTCTTCAAATCTAGCTGGACCCTTGTGTTAGATTGGGAAAGTTTGTAACCAGAACATTGTTTTTGGAAAGAGACATTGCTGAAATGTCTTAAGTGTAGGTTTGTTGATGGTTTGAGCAGCACACACTAAATTTAATTCACCTCCATTGCATCATGGTGGTGGCAGAAGTCTCACTAACGGATATCTGAAAACCTCTGCCAATAAAACCAAAGCTATCAGGATGTCTGCTTAAGTAAGCAGGGAAAACTGTTGGATAACTGTGATGTTTTGTAATTTTAAGGACTTTTAATGTGACAGAGCAGGTTTTCACACCAGACTGGCCAAAAAATAATCATTTGGAGTATAAAGTATTTTTTTTATGAAATTTCTGTTGAGCCTGTCTCAGAGAGGTGTTGATTCAACCCAAAAATAAACAGGCCTGGGGGCTGTGCTGTTCCCTGTCATTCTAAAAGTTTACGGTTTTTCGTCAAGAAAAACATTAAAAAATGTGTTTTTCTATGTTTGATGTTGACATGGGCTTTGTTTAGATTAGTAAAATACAAAAAAAATGGGCCAGTTCCCTTTTGTAACCCTCACAGTTACAAAAAAATAAAAAATAAAAAAATAAAAAATAAAATATATATATATATATATATATATATATATATATATATGGTGGTAGGGTGGTTCATTATTACAAGCAAAAAAAAGACATGATTTTTGTTTCTTCTTTTGAATGTCTGACACTTTTCAATATTTAAAGAAAAGATGTTTGTATCAAGACAATCTCAAGAATTTCCATCAGCACTGTATTCATCACATCTCTAAAGTTTTAATCCAGCCCTCTCATGAGCGTACCTGGCTTCTGGTCCTCTGCGATCACCTCGGCCATGGAGATCAGGTCGGCCTCCAGAGGGTCAGAGGGCACCTTGTTTTTCAGTTCGTTGATGGTCTCGACGATCTGCTCTGCACTCTGCAGGGTGGTGGGCAGGAACACAGGCACAGGAACCTGGACGGGACAGGACATAAGGCTCAATTTGCACACTTAATTGTGGCCCATTTTAAGCAGTCTGGCATTATAACATTGATTATACAGTATTATTTATTGTAGTATAATATTTATTGATTTGTCTATGTTAACACCTTCACAAGATAAGTTTTTGAACTAGGGATCATGTCTTACCGGTACAGGCAGAGAGAGTGGGCTGGGAGTGACCTGGGAGTACATATTCATGGGCACGGGGATGAAGACGGGCACAGGTATGGGTACAGGAATATACTCCCTCTTCACACCGTCGTCTACATCTGTGGACACAGAATCATAACATTATACACGCAAATCATTACATGAATTAATAGGTCATTAAATAATGATTTCGGAAGGCTATAGCAAACCTTAGCTGCGCCTTGCATCATATCATTTCCCTCTAACCATGTTTCCTGTCTCTCTCATGTGAACGATCTAATTAATTCAAAGCATCCAAAAAGAAAAGAAATAAAACACTATATATTTCAATTTGTAGGACTCTTCTAAGTAAGATGCTGCGTTTACCCGTCTGTAGAAGTTTGCTCTGCATGTGTGGCTTGCAGTAGGTAGCCTTGGTGAGGGTGAGCGGCTTGCAGAGCACTGCCTTGTTCTTGACATCTCTCATCAAACCTCCACCAGCGTACGCCACAGTGCCCTGGTTCACCAGCTGCAGCATGGCAAAGGAAAATATAAGAATGTACAGGTTTAATTGCAAACAGAAATGTGGCTCTTAACAAACGATCATTTATTATACAGAAACTTCAAAACAGAAACAGAAAATATAAATATCTGGTTAACAAAAAGGTTCCACATTTCAAAGTTTCAAAACTATTAGGTGGTAAATTTAATGACATCTTTGCAGTAAATGCACAAAAAATAATTCAGACAAAGCAACAACTAATGTTTCATAATTTCAAAGCAAACTGTATGATATTTACCCCAAGTTTGGCCCCTTGCATTTCATACCCTGCAAAGAGGAAAAAGAAATGCATCACATCTTTGCCTCATGAAGAAATCTGAGTGACACATAAAGTAACATAGGCAGGCAACGTTCATTCATCCCCCAATACTTCACCCTAAAAAAGTATCTTCTGTTACATGGAACAGTAAGCATGTGGTCAAGAGGGTAATTTGCAGGAAACACACACACACACACTCAGTTTGTACCCAGGCTGGAGTTCTCGGGGCCTTTCTGTGTGACCATGATGGGCTCGTTCTGCTGGCAGTAGAACTTCAACAGACACTCCTGGTCACAGAAATGCTTCATCTCTGCTCTCCACATCACAGACTCCGTCAGGTTACCCTGCACCTTACAGCAGTCACACCTAGCCGCCTAGTGGCCACAAGGGGACAGTTTCAGAACATTTACAAAAAGGTGTTCATGCCTACATATTTGTTTGAATTTATCAACGGGTACACTGAGTATGAGCGGACCTTGTAGTACCAGTCGTGGAACTTCTTGGCACAGGTCTCGCTGCAGAAGTCCCGGGTCATGCCGCCAAGCTGCCGGGTCACACTTCTCTTACAGAGCTGGCTGCAGTGGTTACAGCTGACACACTTCAGACCCAACCGCTTGATAAAATCCTGCTTAAATAACAGCTTACAGCCTGGAAAAAACAAAACAAAACAAAAAGAGAAGGAGAGCAAAATAAAAAAAGAACGAAAGGGCAAAAGGACAGATGATGAATAAACTGGAAAGCAGTCTCATCTGGGAGCAACAAAGCAAAATCCTGGATACAAGATTAAAAACAATAACAAAACATAACAAAAAACAAATACAATAATGGCTAAATAGCTAAACAATTGAAGACACAGCTAGAAACAAAAATGCCTTGAAAACCAATCAACAATCTCTCTGACTTCTACAACTACTACACTACTAAACCGTGAAGAAAATTACTCCGATATATCAAGTGTCCTCGAGAGGAGAGGAGATGAGTACCTTCGCTGCAGAAAGGCCTCTTGACTCCAGAGAACTTGACCATCTCATGTAGCGTCTTCTCCTCTTGGCAGTACTCACAGAACGTCACAATGCAGTGGAGCTTCTTGTAGTCCTCACAGCATGTCTTACTACAGAACTGGTACACCTTATCCTGAAGACAGACACGTTTGGATGAATGTACAGTAGCTATCCTGGGTTTAAAATTCATCACCAGTACGCTCTGCATGCATGAAAAATAATAAAATTGCAGGGTGTTACTAAAGCTGAAACCAGTTGGCTTACACACAGAGTTTGACTTAACTTTAAACTTCTTTCCTGTTCATCTCTGTCCAATAAACAACTCTACAGACTGCTTTGGTCTCTGAAGGAAAATCTTGTCCCATACCAAGGTTGCAACTTTCATTATTGGTTAATCTGCCAATTATTTTTCTCAATTAACTGATTAATCATTTGGTCTGTGAAACATCAGAGAAAAGTCCACAGAAAAAAGCCCATCACAATTTCCCGGAGCCCAAGTTGACATATTCAAATGCCTTGTTTTTTACCTCACATTTTTACCAGATTTTATTATCACAGAGGACCAAGAAACCAGCAAATATTCACATTTGAGAATCTGGAGCCAGTGGATTTTGGCAGTTTTGCTTAAAAGAAAATGACTTGAATGATTTTCTGTGGACTGACTACTTGTTTCAGATCTAAGGCAGACTTAACGCAGTTTTATCGTCTATGGTGCTTTAGATTACTGTAGAAGATTATCTGTGGAAGAAAAAGACATTACACTGTCTGTGATATCTGAATAAAAATTAGGAAACTACTCGGGATGGTCTCACCTCCCACTCTAGAGTTTCGGGCTTCAAGCTGAATGCTCCTCGACAGTAGTTACATTTCAGCTGGACGGTGTTGTTTGTAGTGGAGAGGGGCGTCTGTCCGTTGGTGGCTGTTTGAAGAGTCGCATTCTGTAAAAAANAAAAAAAGAAAAAAAAAAAGATGTCACATGGAGAAAATTAAAAACTTTTGATGACTTACATCTGGTGATAAACAACATCCAACATGTCTAATGACCTTCAATGAGCATCTTGATACTTGATATGTCAAAACACCACCTGGTTGTACTACAGAGGCAATTAATGAAGCTATTAAGACTTTGAATTGCAAAAATCTCTACGCCCACAAATTGTCTTCACACGTGGGTGGTATTATAAGAACTCTGTAACATGAACAATTACAGAGTCATGGTAGTTTTGCTCGTTAATATGTAAATTTATGCAACATGGTGCTAATCAGGTCATGGACTCCACTGGGGGAACCTGTGGTGTTTTATGTTTGTGTTTTGAGCTGCTGTTTTCATGAGGACGTGTCAAATGAGTAGATGATAACAGTTAATTTGGGTTTTATTTTGGCAACTTTCATCCCTATCAGGTATAACAACATTTTATGTCCTTACTAATCTGTAGGGGGCATCGGAAACACCAACTATCAGTACGTCTAGTTTGATCCAATTATCTAAACTATTTATTGTATGCGATTAGTATTTATGTATGCTTATTTTCTGCCTTATCCTCACAGCAGCTGAGGGACTGAAGCTGCACGAAACAATATGGCGTCTTCATTCAACTATATCAAAGAACTAATAATCCAGAACACATCAGAGGGACATAAATCAACGACCAGTGTGACCATTTTTTGTGTCTTCTGGTTTGAAAATGACAAAAGAGTCCCCACCTGGAACTTGGTAACACACTGTGAGCTGCAGAAGTTGAGGATGTTTCCCTCTGGCAGCGTGGCCTGGTACTGCGGTAATGAATTCCTCTTACAGAAGTGACATGTGGGCTCTGTGGCTGCACACACAGACATTAAACATTAAAACTCACACAAAAATGCACTAATTATACATGCTCGTAAGTAACCGTTTCTCCTACTTATGGATACAATGTTTAGTAACGCTACTGGGAGGAATACTAATGATCAGGAGTGGAAAAACGGGTTAACAGGAGCTTTTCTCTGCTGCTTTGCCAAGTCAAATCATCACAACATTCAAACCTGAATATGTTCAGACAGGGAAATCATTTAATTCCTAACACATACAGTAGGCTACCCGGCCCTCACCGTGATAAATGCTCATTATGTTTCTGCTACTGCCCAGTCGCAGCCTGGAGAATATAACCTTGTGTTAGATCTGCTGGACATCTTATGGGACCTGTGGAACTGTGCAGAACTCTATCTGGAGGTCCTATTCTGGTCTTAAAAAATGTGTAACATGGTAAAAGATTGAAAGAGAAAGGTATATTTTAGATGGCTCTGTTTCAAAGTTTGTTAACCCTCTTGCTTTTGCAATCTGGTTACTCACTGATGAAGGAGGTTGACGCCAGCTTGCCCTTGTTCATGCAGTTGACGGAGCAGTAGGAGCCCATGGTGCCGCCCGCTCCGAGGCTGTGGAGCACCTCGCCGGTCTTGATCAGCGTTTTGCAAGTCAGGCAGCTCGCAAGTTTACTGTGAGCCTGGGACAGAGAGGGTAAAAACATCACATCAAAACATCAAGCAACTTCATGTTCAATAATATTATAATAACAATAAGATTTTATTAAGTAAGTGATGAAGCTAATTGAATAAATAATAAAAATCTTTGGACATCAGCTCGTTTCAATGCACAAGGCGCTGAGCTTTTTTAAATTAGCAATTAGTTACGAGTCATTTTATTCACATCACAGTCCGCACAGACACATAAACAGACATAATGACAAAATATCCAAGCATACCATGCACCATGGTGGAGGGACATACAAAATGCACCAAAGAGAAAGAAAAATAGATTATTATAAATTGTGATAAACCCCGATGGATCCACTTCATTGGAGCAAGAGGTTTTAGTGTGTTTGCTGGGAGTCTTCTGCTTCTGGCTTTTATTAAGTAGACCTTAATAACACATGAGCATCAGCAGAGTTAACAGCACAAATCTCCAGTGTACTGTAGCCAATAGTCTATATGTTAGTTTTGTGCTTGGCCACGAAAGCACACAGATTATAATCTTTGTCCTGTTATTATCACAGTGATTAGCAGCAGCAGCACCAGCCCTGGAAATCTATTATTGCATTAACTGCTAAAATGTATCTTTAATATGTGTAAAGACCTGGCACCAATTTCACTTTTATTTAGTTCTTCCTACAAAGTACAACGAGGAAGATGCAATAATACCTGGGGGAAGATAAAACGTAATTTTCCTCAGTGTGCAAAACTGTAACTATTGAATTATTTTGGTTGTTCAAAAATTGATTTAAAACAAAGAGGCGTTACACAATTTAGAATTTGTCTCCTCTCTTCCACTGGCATAAGTTCTGTTCTATTTAGAGGAACTGGTAGTTTGCCGGTCTTGAAGATTTTCGTACTTTTTATAGAAATGTAGACAACAGAGCTGGTCAGATATGGAAAAGATAACACACTTAAATGCCCAATAAAGGCAGGCAACTTTACAGGGTGGCTCATTACTGGACACAGTGGATGTCTGAGAAACACCAGCTCACAGCTTCACTTAACAGCCAGTCGTTTGAATTTTATGCCACTGAAATGAGACAGACCTCATGGTTTCTTCCACTTATTAGTAGAATGCCCAATGAGCTGGTGTTGCCAAGCAACAAATACAATTACAACCTCTAATTTCTGGCCAATATTGAATAGCAACACAATTTAGTTGTAATGTGTTCAGTAAAAGCTGAATAACAGAATTATCAGAGGTTTAAAAGAGATCCAGAGGTGTGCTGAGCACTGAGCTGTGCTGCATATTGCATGTATACTCTGCATTAGTGATATTACAGGTAGAAATAAGATTAGTGACCCGTGTCTCATTAAACCCTGCCTATCATTAGGAGATTCCTAGTGTATCCACACAGCTTGGCAGGACAAGCAGGGACACTTCTGTAACTCGATCAGCCATCATGATCGAGACAGAAGCTTTAGTTTTAAAATGTGAGGAGTGACTAACGACTGATAAATCAATAATACTAATAAGATGCTCACCAGACCATTAGTAATAGGTGGCTGGATGTCATCAAACATGTCCACAAACAGTATTTATCTAATTTAATCCCTTTAATGCCTCACACTGACCACATTTGAAATATCTGGGTTTTTTTCTGAATGTACGTCTTCATCCTTTGAGCAGCTGTTTTATTTTTTGTGCAACTGTGCAAACAAGAGCCCCGGTTCACTCTCATGTTCATTCAAGGACCATTTGCTGTCTCGCTTGGATATTTATTAGCATTCGCGCTTGTGTTACTGCAACTGTACATGTTATTTTCTTGTATTTTAAGAGGGTGAGTAATAAGGCCAGGTTAATCATTTTACTGTATTTACATTTTAGCCAGTTTCCTGGCTGTGAGGAGGAGGAGGGGTCACCACAGCTAAATTAATAAAACAGAAATATTTACGAGGATCAAACTTCTGGCTGCCAAAGCACAGCTGCAACTTTAAATGGATATGGTTGAATGAAATAAATGAATCAATCACGTAGGCTCCAATCAGGCAAATTCTACACACCTGCGGCCTGCGGTTGGGCCTACAGTACCTGCTTGTACTCCCTGATGCAGTTCTGGCAGCAGAAGCGTTTCTGTTGGCCATCGACCAGCAGGAAGTGGTTGGCTGACGCTCGGCTGGGCAGGTAGTCGCCACATTGCTCGCAGCAGTTCATGATCAACCCGTTGGCCCTGCGGTAAACGTTGAAACATGTGTCGCTGCAGATCTTATGGGTCACAGTCTTAAAGCTAACCTCGTGCCGGATCTGTAGACAGAAAAACAAAAATGCAGAAGGGGCAGCAAGAGCCTGATTAACTAAACTTTATATACCTTTCCTTTAAATTGCACACCATTTAGTTATGCATCACACTTTGTTTACTTAAATCTAGTGGAGTTCTAGCTTAGGACAAACAAACTTTTCAGTGGAAATCCAACAGTGCTTCTACTCTAACAGTAACCTGATATAATCTGAGCATGATATACAAGCAAAACCACTGAAGGGCGTGTCCAATTAGACATTTCAATTCATCAGACACCTCTGACAACTGGCAAAGGTGACAGCTCATACAACCACTCATGACAGGCTGTGACACACTGAAATGGTGGCTGAATATTTCTACAAAGGCACACTGTTCCTGTTATGTACTTTGCTAATCATTTTAGCGTAGTTTGTCAGGGGCATTGCTGTTGTTTTTATATGCAAATGAAATCAAGAAGGAGACATAAATAATGCAAATGATTTTAAGATGTCACAAATGCAGATAGTTGTAGTTGCTAGGTGACGGTAGTACTGGTTAGCTGTGGACCACAGTGCTGCAGGTAACAGAACAATCCCACAGCTTAATACTGAATGTGTGAGCTAGAAAATACCCTGAAGGAAGTCTCGCCTGGCTCACAAGTAACTGGATGGTTAGTTCATTTATTTTGGATACTTTAAACGCTAATGGAGCTTGGACCATCTTTTGTGTTACATACCAAATGAATTCAACACAACCTCCGACTAACTAACTAATGCTTCATTGTGAGGTGGGAGGAACTATTCTCCAATTCTGAGACCACTGCATGTGGTGGCCATGGAGACTGAACTGAAGGCCTGCTGGAAAATGGGCCCTGAGAAGCCACACCGAAATGGAGGGATGGAGAAAAGAAAGAAGGCAAAAACGAACAGAACGAGAGAACAGTGAAGGCAGACAAGGAACAAGAACGAGATAAATATTGAATGAAAGTGACCTGAGGAGGAAGACAATAAAGCAGAGGACGAAAGAGAGAGGCTGAGGTAATGAAATGGTGATAAGAGAATGTTCATTAAGAGATAAGAATAAAAGATGGTGAGAAGATGTCCATAAAATGCAACAGGACGTGGCATGTAAGATTCTTTATTTTGTTAAAAACAAATATCCAAGCCAAGGATGTAAATAATGAATAGAAGGTGAAGACTAAGAGTGTACAGCCATGCTAGCAGCTCTGAGTCTCTCTGTGTATTGGACTGCATTACACTGAAAGGTGTTTGTAATGTTTTGTGCACCGTGAGGGAGTCAGAGTATTACAGACACCTCTAGGTTAAATTTACATCATACAGACTCTCAAGGCCACACAGATGCGGAAACCATGAATTGGCCTTTATACTGTGTAGGTGTAACTAATAAACTGGTAAGTCAGTGTACATCATTAAAGCCCCTTGACCTGTTTCCCTCCACTTTTACTTTTTTAATAGTTGCTACTGAATTATTCATTCCATAGGAATATAGTGGCATGTACGTTGTTCTGGTTGAGAATGACAGATGATAAATGGATAAAAGAGGAGTATGTGTTGTTAAGTGACAGACTGACCTCTGTGAGCTTGCCGCAGACAGTACATTTGGTTTTGACGCCCGATTTGGGCGGGTTTTGCTTGTTCTCGTATGCACCTAGGCAGCCCGTGCTGCAGAACTCCTGGAAGGACTCGCTGGAGTCGACCTGGGCCACGATGGTACCCTTCATGTTTGTGATGTCCCTGAAAAACACATTACAGAGCACAGATAAATTGACATCTACAGATTAGTTAAAATAAATAATAATAGCTGTTGTATTTAAATATTGTGTTTAGGACTTGCAAAGATGTGAGTTAAAAGACAGACGACTAACTTAAAACTGCTGGAACTTCACTTAAAAAAACGAAAACTTTATTGTTCAACCCCACACGCTACATATACAATCCTAAATTCAAACCATGATATGTCTCTTGTGCACAATGGGGTTCCAGCACCTCTGGGATGAGACTCACTTTTTGCACATGGTGCAGCTCTTCTTGGGGGCGGGTTTGTGTGAGAAGGCAGAGAGACAGGTGGTGGAGCAGAACAGGTGTGTGGAACCTTTACGCTGGTAGGCCGTCTGGCCTTTCTTCAGAGGTTTTTTACAGTTGGCACAGGTCACCTGGGATGAACAAACAAAACAATGACTTAACGGCAGGGCAAATTTACAACAGCAATAAGTAATCTATTACCTTGTACAACCCCTGCAGATACATTTTGGTCTTGTACAACTTTTTCAGCCTTGGATTTAGAGAGGCTGCATACTTTGGGTCTGTACATTTTGAACACCTTCCTCCAAACAACAGTTGTCTCCCATTCAACTCAACGAAAACACAGCTAACAAGACAGAAATTGAAATAAAAAGAGACAAGAGGGGAAAAAAAGAATTTAAAAAATCCCAAATTTTCTATTGCACAAACTGCTGTTGTACTCCCTCCAAATACAGTTCAACAGTGCAATAAAACAGCAAATTAGTGTTCATAGGCTAACATGGGGAATATACTATAAACCAAAGAAATAAACAAGGTAATGAACACAGGACGTTATGTTTAATCCCACTGTAGAATCGCTGAAGAGGGAATTCTGTGAAAACTGGCTGTGTAAGGTTATGTACAGAAAGTACAGATACAGCAGTTCCAACTACATCATAGCATTAAATTTGTTTCCTACAGCATCACTTTTGAATCTGCTCCAGTGGTGTTTGGTCGTCACAACATGCTTTATACAAAAATATAAAACACAGAAAAAAGATGCATCGACAACTGAATCTCTAACTCTGGATTAAAGTTGTAGAATAAAACAGAATTTACACTTTGTCTGCCATGTTAATCCAGTACATAATGAACTGCACCTAACAGAGGACCTCAATGAACAGAGTGGATCACCTTGACGGTCCTGGGCTGTGGCTGGGAGCCTGAGGAGGAAGTAGATGAGGAAGACTGGCCTGGAGGTTTGGGCAGGGAGGTGGCTGGTGACGGAGAGTCGACCCCTGTCTGCTTTTGGTTGCGGGGCACTGAAGCCGACTGGGAGATCCACGAGTCTGGAGGTAAAGAGAGAAACAAAGTAAACAGCTGTCTCCATCCTACATCTCTTTGTTTTTCTGAGTTGACAATAAAAACAGTGAGTGTAAATTCATCAGGAGGATTCAGTTTGTCAGAGCACGACTAAAGCCTTGTCCCAGTTCTCCCCTTTAACCATTTTTTTTGGAATTGCCTTCAGGTTGGAGTGACCCTCCAAAAAGGAACTTACAAAGGCTAGAGGTAGAATAATGGAAAGGCACAGCACTCATGACTTGTACACAATGTTAGAAGCTGATGGAGAAACAAACACTCATATAAATACTGACACTGAGGGCCATCTTTTCTCATATTTTGCTGGACCAACACTGATTAATGATCGGAGTTGAAATGTCATTACAGTAGTATCGACCAAACAAGTACTAAGCGATGACTCTTGGCGCTGTTCTTTAACATTTTTACAGAAAGCTCCCTGTAAATGCCACCTCTTTGTCTCCTGTCTTAATGTTTTTATCTATTAAATTCTTAAAGTTGGCCTCTCTATTCCAAAATACATTATATGTGAAAAGTATGTGGACAACCCTGTGCACATAGGCTTTGTGTACTTAGGGTCTAGGCCTGTTTTGCATGGTGTCATGCAAGGCCTCTTAGTTTCAGTTAAGGGAAATCTTAATACTACAGCAGAATTGAAACAGCAACTGCATCAGTGGTCATTGTGGCTGAATGGGAACAAATCCCTGCAGCCAGCTTTCAAAATCTTGCGGAAAGTCTTCTCAGAAGAGTCGAATGAGTCCTTCAAAACTATGGATGTCAAGTATGGGTGTCCACATACTTTTGGTGCATTTCAAAAGTGAGTCATTGCATCTTTTTATATTTTATTCATGAAACAACCATGTCTTTCTTAACTTCAAAGGTTCCTTCACTGCATTCCTTCCATGATAACATTTTTAAAGATTATTTATTTGGCGTTTTTAGCCTTTCCAGGACAGATGATGGTGAAGAGACAAACAGGAAATAAAGGGAGGGACAGGGGGGTATGACATGCATCAAAGGTTTTCCGGCTGGAATCGAACCAGGGACATTGCAGGTATGTGGTATGCGCCTTAATCATTTGTTTCACAATCCTGGTAAAACTGACATCCAGGAAATAACATCAGCCTAAAGTAACACAGCTTCACACTTGTTGCATCTTTGGCCAAATCACGTTTGTTGTTTTTGTGGCTGTAAAACTGGATGAGATGCTGTGCAGCAAGAAGTGGCTGCTCAAAATGTGATTCTGATGTACTGGCTTAAACTGCAGACAGAAAACTATGATGCATCCCAAAAAATAATCCCCCAGATGCCAGTTTTAGAGAAAAAAAAGAGTACCACTGCAGTCAACAGCACCATCTGGAGTCTGTGTGGAGCTAGACAGAAACATAAAAGAGTCTCAGGCCCAGTCCCAATGTCCCACCTTATCAATTCACAGACTTAAATGCCAATAAGTCTGTGCGGGCTCAGAACTGTCCCACCGTGAAATCAGAAAGTGCCTGATGGCCCACTTGGGAACTATATAAGCCCCATATGCACACTCTCCATAGGTCTGCAATGCTGCGGGTTTTGCTTGAGGGAATCGCCCACAAATCAGAGCGTTCTAATATTAAAAACCAGTATGACAGGGAAGGAGTTGGCAGGAAAAAGTTAACTGTGTCTGGTTCTTTGTCTTACAAAGGCATGATTTCACAAAATGCCGTCCCATTCTTCATAAAGCATACTGAACCTTGACATCCCTTATTCTCCATCTTTCCCTATTGTTTTCCTCTGGATGAGAACATCAGGCTCTGCTTGGCGTAAAAGAGTTTTTTGTCTTTTTTGACAGAATTTAGACCCACAGCAAAGTCAGACTGCAGTGAGAGAAAAAACTCTTTTTCCTTACTTAAAGGTGCCCTGTGACGTTTGCTTGTAAACAAATAAAAGTTATATTTCCATTCACTGTTATCATACATGTCAGCCGATACTGATCGACTGAGCATTCCTAAGACTGTATCCAGGTTAATGTGCCACCCTCCACGATTCTTCCTTTTTTCTGAGCTAGCATGGGTAGTCCTCATTCCAAATGAGGTGGTAAATTGAGAACAGAGCTAACAAAGTTTTGAACACGAACACAATCAGGAGGGTATGAGTGAGGGATGAAGGACACGCTTGCCAGTACCAGTGGAGACAACATGCAGTTTCCTCAAAACAAAAAATATAAACATATAAAAGTAAACAGAAACATGTGGCCTGCCATCACTCACATGATACAGTTGACTAGTTTCAGGTGACAGTGTAATGGCTGTAAGCAAACAAGGCGCTATTTTTTACCATTTCACCTGTGAGAACACGCCAGGTTAAATTTATTCTTGCTGCATAATGAATTCATTACCTGCTCTGTTGTGCGTCCCCGTGTCTCCATTCTGTACCAGCTGGCCCATGGGGCCTGCACCCCGCCCAGGGTTGAAGGAGGCTGTTGGTCGACCAGGTGGGGTGTCTGGATTCAGGCTGAACGCACTGCTAATCTGCAGACCGTTTTCCTCTGCCTGGCCTTCACCTGCCTAGACAGACAAGTAGCTTAGGTTAGTTTTTCTAACAAAAACATTAGGAAACAAGATGATAAGGAACCCAAGACACAAGGTGTCATATGCTGTGCAGTCTGTAGAACCTACAAGGAGTCCAAACTCATCTGACAACGAGCTGTCAGTGCAACTTGGATGAATAAATATTGGCATAAAATATCAGCTCTCAGCAGCGTCATTACAAAGATATCATTATCCCCTTTGCCAGGAATAAACCTGCTATGCCAAAGAGAACACCTGCTTTCACCAACCAGCAGACAACATCTGAAGAACCAACATTTCCTGAAACCAATGAGAAGGTAAAAACATTTAAGACAAGACAAGACAAAAACAACATAAGAGCATAAATAAAATAAGTTCTGGTGATTCTCACCGCTGTGACAGCCGCCGCCCCGCCCTGCAGTGATGTCACCGAGGTTATCATCAGGTTCATGTCTGCCTGGACGTCCACTGGATGTGGTGGAGTATTTACTGAAACGGTGGAGCCTCCTTTCTGGTTACTGGAGCCCAGTGTGGTGACACTGGCGATCCTGATCTCTGAATCTGGCTCAGTGCTGCTGAGTGCACCTGGCGAGTGGGATTCTGAGGAGCCTCCAGGGTGCGCTGGTGAGGAGGAGGAAGTGTCTTTCTGTTCAGAGTCCTCCTCATCGTCAATGACAATGGGCTCTGCTTCTGTGGTTGGAGGTTTGGGAGGCGCTGCCACCGTGGATGTGCTGGAAGACGCAGGAGAACTGGGGGTCTTGGAAGGCATCGCTGCCGTGGACATGTCTACAGTTGCCACGGCAGCAGCCGGCTCTAGGCAGTCTGTGCTGGGCGTGTCTTGGGAAAGGGTTGTGGCAGAAGGCTGGGGAGCCTCCTCCCCTACGAGAACCACATCATCATCATTGTCCTCTGTGCCACCCTCCTTTGTGGCTCCATCTTCTGTTACCATGGAAACTGCCTCCCCAGCCTCCTCTGAGGGGGGCGTGGTCTGCTGGGGGGAGGGAGTGGCATCCATGGGCTCCACCCGCTCCCCTGCCTCTTCTGCTACGGCAGGGTTTGGTTCTGACTCCCCGTCCATCGCTAAGGCAACCACCTGGCAACACAAACAGAAGGCAGTTAGGAGACAATTAGGCGAAGCTGGCACCAGTGATTGGTTTTATGATGCCTGACAGCTGCCCAGGTAGCGCAGGTATCCCCCTGAGGCAAGCCTCCCCCACATAGCCTCCTCATTGCCATTGTTAGCTACCACCTTTTCTGTGGCTGATTTTTTGGTAGTCATATTCTACCAATATCTATCTTTCCTCGAGTCTGTATAGCCATGCAAATAGTTTGGGTTGCATTTGCCCAGGGTTCCAGATACTCATCTCTGAGATATCTGACATCACTCCAGTATAATGGGCTGTTTGTGGAGCTCACAGATTGTCAAATACAACATTTGGACAGCTATTAACCACAAGATAGGTGTTCTTTTATTTTCAAATTGGTTGAATCGACCCTTTAAAAACGTCCATCTAATTTCCAACCAGGCTTGTCCCAGATATGAGCCTTTCATTTCAAACTACGACCTGTTTCCTCCTGCAGCTAGAACCCTGATTTAACCGGATGCTCTGCTCAGGGCTGGAGCCAAAATGGATGTCGTGGTGATGCTGTGGCAGTGATGTGACCACTTCTGCTGTGTTACTTCACCGCATGTCACTGAGGTCAATCCAAATGTCTCCCTTTTAAGGTGACTTACAATGAGCACACATGCCACCAAGACAGAAAATAGGCCGGTGCTACAAAAAAATAGAAGGAAAAGAAGTACGACACAAGGATCCCTCAATATTTTCCCTGACCTAACTGGGTGAGAACTCCTCAAATGTGAGTCACACCACTCCAGAAAGAGCAGGACCAGTCGTACATTTAAGGCCTCTTTGTTTTCATCTGTACTTGACGATGAGGCTCAAAACATTGTTCTTCTTTTATCAAGTTAATAACAAAAAGTAAGTGTGTTGCAAGTCCTTTCTGAGATATAAAACCTGGTAACACCAGTGACTTTCTTCAGCACTCTCAGTATTCTGATTATCAAACAGAGGAGAATTATTGCAAAATCAGCGCCAGAACTTTGTCATTCTGTCAGACAAGTATTGTATTGATACGGTTGAAGGATGGTGGAGTGCTTTGTGCTCCAGAGTCACAGGAAAACACTATGAAAGGGGGGCAGCTAAGGCTCAACAGATGCAACAGAACGTAGACTCTCAAGAACTGCTACGTGCCTGCCCAGCAACGAGGGCAACTTTGCTCCTCCTCCTCCTCCTCCTCTCCATCACGTCTCTTCTCATCCTCCTCTTTCTCTCCTCCTGTTCTCCTCACCTCCTTACCCAACTACCCGCCACCCTCCTCCTCCTCCTCCTCCTCCCTTCACCTGCTGTCTTTCACGTCCCTCTCTACCTCCCTCCCTGCTCCCCACCCCTGCGTGTCGCTCCACACAGCTTCTCTCTTGTTGCCCCCGGCAACTGGTGAAGCTACACCTTGGTTGCCGTGGTGACGGTAAGGCCCACCACCACCACAGGGACTTGTTCTCTGTGCTCTACATCTGGGTGCTGTTGAGTTGGCCAACACAGTATTTAAATGGTTCAGACATCACCCTGTGATATGATACTGAATTAATAGATGGCTGTTCGGCAATAAAACTGTAAAAATGCATTTAACAGTGATGCATTACTAAATAAATCCAAAAGAGAAGAAATACAATCAAATATGTTGTAGCCTGATTTGATGCCACACTCAGGATCAAATATTATTTAAAGCACTTTTGGGGATGTCTGCACTCTCTGTGTTGATCTGTTTCTGTCAAAATCTCCCTTTCATGTTACATAGCAGTGAGGGTGGCTGTGAGCCACACATCACATCACTGCTGACAGCTGCAGCGCACACACACACACACACACACACACACACACACACACACACACACTCCTGTGCAGACAATGATCTTTTTTAGCTCTATGTTCTTCACCCCACAGTCACCCTGAACAGGAAGAGCCAGAAAGCACCTGAATGCAGCCTTTAGAGCAACAACAGAGCACAGTCTACACCACAGAGGAAGCCAGGTCACTGCCTTGGCGGCCATTTTGGCCCCAGCACTGTGGGGTGCATCCAATAAAAAAAATCACAGCGCTACAGCTACGGTATCCTGGAGGAAACAGGTAAGCCTGTAGTGGGGTTTTCTACATATTTTACAACTTTCACTTTCCCCACATGTG
>NTHP01000210.1:500398-555783 GCA_003416845.1 Oplegnathus fasciatus
CTCTCTGTTGTCTCTCTGCTGGACTTTTTGACTGATTTATACTTTGAGACATTGTTAATTTAACCTTGACCGTGTCCCAGTCCCTGGAAACGGATCGGGGCAAACCCCTCTTGTCACTTTAACCGAACCACTGACACTTTACCTTGTACCTTACATTANNTCTCATTAACGCACATCTTTTGGACTTTATCTTTGCACATTGCAAACACTCTTTATTCTTCAGCTGACTTTAAATACTGTGAACTTTTGCACATTCTTGGCAAATATTTTGCACATTCCTACATACATCTGTACAGTTCTTTCTTTCATTTAAATGACAGTCATTTTGTACATATCTTTATTTTATCTTTATTTTATCTATATCTTTATTTTATTTTATAATATCTTTTCATATTTTTATTGTCTGTTTTTATATATTTAAGCTTCTGACTCGCAGTACTTGCTGTCACCTCTTCCTTTCTTATATTTTCTACTTACTATGTTTATATGTCATACACCAATATATCAAGTCAAATTCCTTGTATGTGCAAACCTACTTGGCAGTAAATTTGATTCTGATTCTGACCTTGTCATTTTGTCTCCAAATGCCTGCATATGCTTGTGTATACTTTTATTCTCGTTTTTATATACCTTAGTTATTTATTCTTTACCTCTTATCTGTACTTATTGCTGTCATTGTGCTGCTGCAGCAACCAAAAGGATAATCTTTTCTTATAAATATAAGTATTGAATGGTTAACTGGTTAACAGTAAGGTGCGCAAAATGAATGGAAACCAATGGCTGAAAAAAATACATAAAATATCTGAAGTTCTACAGCATACGTTCACATCTAACCAGTAAAACCTCCCAAAATCAGTGGTATGGTCCTTTAAGTCGGAAGTCCTTCTTGCATATGCTCACGTTTATGGTAACCGGAAGTAGAGGCAGAGTGAGACCTCTTTCATTTATTACCCTCTCTGACGGCATCCATTCGTATTTCTTAATTTTTTTTTCGCCGCGCAAGCGCAAGAGGAGCAATCAGAGGGTTGCATGGTTGGCAATTAAATTGCTCCATTAAGCTGATTTAACCTCGCCGCTGCAAATCACACCTCCAAAACTGACTCCAGATCAGCTGCAGAAATCAAACACTTTGATCCTGAAAGGGGGGTTTTTTTGGGGGGGGGGTCGAAGCGCTAAAACAAGCTGCATTGAAGTGTGCACAGCTCGGGTCCAATCAGGAGCAAGGATCCGGGTTGAGAGAGTTCATGTTCTCAGATGTGTCCGTGCAACATCACGTAATTTCATCCAGACATGCAGGAGAAACCAGAAAATAACACATAATCCCAGAAGAGTGACAGAAAAACAACATTAAAGTAAATATATAATAAGTAGGATGGCGGTTTCAAAGCGGCTAGAAATACATTCAAGTGCGATAAGATCACTGCTGAGCTCAAACAGGCCAATTATGAGTCAGAAGAAGAAATATCACGGAGGGGATCTGGTGATGTTTCGCATCCGGGAGGCAAAAAGATCACGTTTTTTAATATGGCGGATCAGGTGCGTTCAAAGTGACCACTGGAACGTGCAGATGTGATCCGGCGGTGCGGATCAATGATTTCCACCTCTGCGGCCACGCACGTGTCTTTAGACGCACCAGATTAAAAGGAAGGACTTAATGGAGGATTGGACGGTTTTATTTTTAGTGTGATAATCATCTTCAGTCCGACAGTTGCTGAGCAAAATGTCGGAGATTTCCACCTTGCCGACAAACTCTACTGAAATATATCAAAATGTGACCCTGAATGCAGATTTTAAGAGGACATTTAAGAGGACTCACACCAGAATATGTGTTTTGTATGAAATTACAGTGTGTGTGTTTGTGAGATTTAATTTAATTTCCATCCATGAGCCTCTTTATTGCACTTCTATACATTTACTTGATACTTTTCACTGCATTTCAGCCCAGAATATGTTAATATTTTTCTTATTCATTAATGTGACTGGTGGTAAATCTGCAGCCTCTGTGCATAAATATTAGACTTTTGCAGCGAGGGGAAAGTAACATTTACTCAAATTGTATAAACTACTTAAAGGGGCATCACAGCGATTTAGTGTTGCACCTCCGTAAAGTTGGGTGACTCCTGAGAAGCAGATTAATTTAAAAATGATGAAAATCAAAGCAGCAGAGGCCGAGGTTTTATGACTTTTGAGTTCCAGTATGGGTCACGCTGGATCCTACATTACCCATAATGCAACGTGATGGCATCTTTTGTTCGAGCCATCCGGTAAATGTCCTTCAAACTCCACGGACCTGCTGTGTCAGATACAGTATTTAGTCTCCAAGCAGAACTTGTGGAAACTAGTACATTTAAGTACTGTACTTATGTATAATTTTAAGGTACTTGTACTTTACTTTGAGTGTTTCCATTTTATGCTACTTTATACTTCTACTGTACTACATGTATTTGACAGCTTTAGTTACTTCGTAGATTCAAATTATTAATACAAAATATAAATCAACTAATAAATGATGATCTATTATTATGGATTAAGCTGCCCGGCAGTATATAAAGTAATTAAATGAGCTCCACCTTTACAAGCTGCAACATTAAAGTGTTAATGCACCAATAATTATAATCCAGTGATATATATTACTCTGAAATGGGCCATTCGTACTTTTACTCAAGTATTTTGATGCTAATACTAAAGTACTTTTACTCAAGTAAGGTTTTGAATGCAGCACTTTTACTTGTAACAGTATTTCTACACTGTGTATTGCTACTTTTACTTAAGTTATCTGATCTGAGTCCTTCTTCCGTCACTGCCAGAGCCACAGAAGATGTTATACAACAGTTTTCACAAGCCGAGAAGTATTTCTCATGATGAGTAAACGTATCGTTATAGCTTTAAGATTTTACACGCTAAATCAGCTTATAAAATATACTGCATTGTTATAGATTAAACCACCAACAGTATATAAATAGTTAAAATTAGCTTCACCAGTTTCAACATTAAAATGCTGCTTACATGTTAATGCATCTTTAATAAAAACCCGTTATTATAATATGTAATAATTTAACGCTGACAGGCGCCCTCTGCTTTAAGTGCATGTTGCTGATAATATTTGTTTATAAGTCACTTGACTCCTCTTCCTCATCGATTATACGTTTTGTTTTTGTTTGAGTTCAGATGGCATCTGGTTTCTGTTTTCTGGGGGAGGTGAGAGGTGTTTAAAGGCCTCTTCAGGGTTTTTATGACCTCAACAACCACAGAGTTTGTATTTTTCTCCCTTTTCAGTAGCATTCCTGTACGCAACTAAACTCAACTAGTTGACGAAACAATCTCACCTCAAGGTCCATTTAGTAACGTCTATGTTTTCGATCATGTCACACGAGCTTCATCAGCAGTGCAGGTTTCCATTAAGGACTTCTCATCATGTTGATTTAAAAGCTGAGCTTCAGAGTTCATTCTTGACCTCTCTGGTCTGATCTGGAGCTTCTGATCATATCACACGATCTACAACTGGGCAACTCCAACCGCAGAGGAAGATCAAGAGATACAACAAAAGCTCCAGAACAGCTACTGCATGGATTTAGTAGTAAGATTGTTTTTGATTGTTTTAGGCCGAGACTTGAACCCATAATGTTGTATGTATTGAATTGATGATAATATTAAGTAGAGGCACCTTTGACTGTTTCAGCTTTGAGTCTGTGCACATCTGGACACGGCAATTTTTCAGCAGTTACCAAGTCCTGTCCCAAATTCTGGAGGTCTGGACTCTTCAGCTCAGTGACATTGTTTGTTTGAAGCCGTTCCTCTGTCGCTTTGACTTTTTGTTCAGTTGTTCCACTGCAGACTGCGGCAGGATTTGACCCTCTAACTGCACGAGGGCCTGTTGCAGAGCAGCGTCCCCACAGCAGGACGCTGCCACAGGGCTTCCTGGAGGGGACAGTGTGTGGATTAGTTTAGGTATGATGGTTAAAAACACACAATTGTTCCTTCTTCCACTTTGTTTCAGAGTCTGGTGGATTTGTTTAAGAGCTGCTCTCTCTTTGGCAGCTTCAAGTACCAGTTAAACATAAGTCATAGTTTTATGACGTATTATTTTAATTTCTTTAAATGATCGACCTTTATTTACTCTGAGGGAAACAGTCTTATACCCTTCCTCTGAGTGGAACTGTTGACACTATGTGTGAAACTGACTGACCCTTCCAGCCCTTCCAGATCCAGGTGTATTTAATAAAACATTATGAAGACACACAGGTGATCTCAATTCAAAACATTACGTGACTTCTAAAGACAATTGGCTGCAATAGTGATGATTTAGGTGCATCATAGTAAAGGGAGTGGATACTTAATTATACTATAATTTCTGTTTTATATTCGTATTTAATTTAGATTAATTTATAGAGGTTTGTTTTGAGTTTATTGAATTTTTTGTTTGTTTTCTGTTGAACATAAAAATACTTTTTATAGGTGCTGTATCTCTCTGCTTACCTGTGTTTAGCTTCTTCTTTTATCTTCACCTGTATGTGTAAGGAGGTATTATTATGTGGTTCAATATATACATAATATATGTAACTATTTGACATGTTCATTATTTAAACTAAATATACATTTCATGGCATTTCCACCTTAATAGCCAGCAAAATAATCTGTCAGACTGTGTCTCATCTTCTGATCATCATTTTGTATTTTTTTTTTAGAAGATTTAATTAACAACATAACTATTTAATGAGAAAATAAAGAATATAAGTGATAACAGTCCACGGATAAGTAAGGATATTAAAATGAGTGAGGAAGGCCAGGGGCGATGTGTGTAATTAATTATGTTTTCTTGTGATGTACCACGTTTTTTCATTGTTAGAGTGAAATAATTAGGCTGTAAAAGTTGTTTTGACAGCTTTTGCTGAAATCACAGAAAGTTTACTTGTGATCAAGAAATTATTTGATATCAAGAGAACAAGACAAGAACAGGAAATAACAAATCTACGATTTTAAAAGACACATTTTCTGTCTTTCTGTAAAGTAGTGACCACACCACACTCCATCCTTTTATTTGGGCAAATTGAGATCTGTACGTCATCACATATCCACGTGATGATGAACACTCCTCACTTCTCGTAAACTCTGTTCTGTCCTCTACCATGTAAAGGCAAAAACGAGCACTTGGCTTTTCATGTATACCAACCTCACCTTTCCCACCGGATTAAAAACTTCCCACATGATGAATGAACGCAGGCAGAGAAACCAGTGTGGAAATATATGTACATATTTTTATTTAAGACAGAGACACAGACTCAGGGTAAGCAGTGACTGGCTGCAGCGTCTATACAAACAAAACTGAGATCACGCTTCCTCACACATACAGTGCACGTCTACCTGCAGGAACAATCAGAGCCAAACATTTGTCAACACCCTCAAAGTAAAAGGTGCGTATGGGAGATTCTCAAGGCAAGACAGAAGAACCGTAGTATCTTCAGGAGCGACGGGGATTGGCAAAGTAGACAGAGAACCATGAGGGTTAAAACTGTCAGCAGACAAACTGTTGGTCACCGCTGCTTCTCATAAAACAACCTGTTCACACTGCTCTTAAAGGACCATTTCACCTCAACTACAAATCCTATATATTGCTCATTACCACTAGTTTTGAATGCATGCTAGAAAGTTTCACATTTCTTAATTGATCTTTCCTTCCTTCCAGGTAGACTTCTATTAATTTCCAAGCATTGTGAAAATCAATTAGCAGACTCTGAAACTCGCTACACGTGTGTAATTCATTTTTGTTCAAGCATCATTATCGAGGCGGAGTAAAGCAGTTTAAAGTCCGACTGATTTGAAAAGTCTGTACTATCATAACTTTAAACAGATTTAATGTTCACTGTGATGGCTCACACATCTCAAGCAAGTTTCGAGAGTCTACTGTTGATTTTCATCCCATTTGGCGATAAATGGGAACCAATCACTGCGTGGAAAGTATATGAAAAACTATGAAACAACAAAATGGTTAGTTGTAATTGTAAAGTATGTAAAAAAAAAATAGGCTAAAACATGCAAAAAATCACTGTTAAGGTCTGATCTGGAGTCATCTTTGGTTTTTCAGGAGACCCATGGATTGGAGAGGGCTCGTAATCCTCGAACAGCCCTCCCAATTCCAAAGGCTGGACATACAAGTTTCATATCTTTGTTGTTTAAAGTCCAACACTGGTTCTGATCACAAACCCAGTTAACTATAGAACTACACGGTTCTTGCTGGTCTCCAAAAACCTACACCAAAAACGCAACCTTTCCCACACACTGATTCCTCGCTCTGTAACGAGACATGTACGGTAGAAAAGATGAAAACAAAATCTAAGTTCTCTTTACGTGCTCCTGCCACTTAACATGGCACGATAAAATGTATTGAATGCCTCCACTGAGTGAAGTAAAATAAATGAACAGTTAGGTGAGGGATAAGCTGAAAACTGAAGTCTTGTTACAGAGTGTCAGTATGATTGAAGGTGTTGTTGGGTTAGATATCTGGAGCCTCTTAAGACTAAATTGAGTCCAAGAGCTTTGACATCAGGTAAACAAGAGGTGAGCAGCTCCACAGTGACATGGCTGACAAGAAAATGGTCAGAAAGCGACAGAAAAACATGATGTAGTAAGAAAAAGACCAAAGGTTTCTTAAAAGGAGGGTTGTTTGGAGAATCAAACAGCTGGAGGAGGCGCTGAAGAGAGCTGATTTTCATGCAAACATCACTGAATACATCCATACTTTACCCGTCAGGCATTGAGCTGTTAGTTATAATGTTTTTTAACAGTCAAAAACAGCATATTCCACCTTCACTTTTCGAACTTTGACAGGACTGAGAAAGAAAAAACAAAAGAGAAAACTGGATATTCAGGCAGCATGGAGAGGCCCCATCAATTTAGAAACATTTCACCAGCATTAATCAAAGCTTTAAAGACATATTGCTGCCCTGAGCTGAGTTCATAGGCAATACCACACAGCTAAAATCTAGGCGTGTTCTCACAACATCTGGGTTTGGTATTTTTGTCTTTCTGTAGATCCTTTAATATCAACTACACTTTTCAAATCCTGACGAAAAAGATTGTCAGAGGTGAGCGCGTTTAGATTGGCAGTCCTGCGTTGACAGGCTCGGCACAGTGTCGGTGCCAAAACGTCTGAATTCTGCAGCGATCAGTCGGTGACTCAGAACCGTTTCAATTTAAAAACCTCTAAACTTTACTAGCAGGGCGGTCGATCTAAGGTGACACATTTTAGCCCTTAAAATTAACATCAGACCTTTTTACTGTACACACTAAATAACTTAACCCACTCCTACAGTGGCAAAAAAAACAATTATCAGTCATCAGATGACACTTTATAACCGTATATTTGTATGTATATATTTATATATAGTATGTGAATATGTACAAACCAGAAAATATAAACAGCAACTCTGTGCATGGAAGGCAAAAGGAGCTTTTCTTCATTCAGTAAAACGCACATCTTACTTCGTAATCACCTCATTCTGGTGTATTAAATTTAAGGATGCACACGTTTGAACTTCCTCTCTTTTCTACGTCAGCAAGCAAATGTGACGATTTAAATCTCATTTTGAGTGCAGAAATGTACGCATTCGTTGTCATGATAAGAATAAAATCCTTGGGGGTCAACACTGATACACAGGTTAATACACTGAAATAAGTCCATTATAAAGTAATCTGTTACCAAACACAACATGAGAGGGAAAGCATTCGCTTGGTCCATGAAAAATGCTAAAAATAGAAAAAACAAAACAGTGATGCAAAATCCCCTCCTTATGTTCTTCAAATTCACCCAAAAAACTTTGTCAATCTACACACACGTACACACAAGCTAGGTTTACAAACAACACACGCATCTATCATATCCACGCTGAGAGAAGGTGGAGCTCGGAGAAAGGCACGACCCAGGGGGGTTTCAGGATTGGAAGTTACTCCAGTGAGAGAGGAGTCAGTTTCTGACTGAGGCTGCGTAGCGATGGTTTCACCAACGACGAATGGACGGGCTGCTCGAGGGTTACTCAAGGTTTAATCGACCTCGCGAGAACCTCTGATTCGTGCTGCATATGTAGGCCAACGCAGAGCAAGTGGTCTGGACAGGATTCAGGTGTCGTCAATGAGCTTCAGTCTGTGAGAATCTGCACTGACGTCAGGAGGAGGCCAGCTTTTAATTTCACTTCACGGTGACGAGCATCCAACAAACTCTTCCTCTCTTAGAAGACAATGAGCTTGGCAGAGCATTTCAGTATGTGTGTGTGTGTGTGTGTGGTATGTGTAAGTGTGGTGGTGTGTTTATTTGTGTGTTTTGCTGTGTTGGCCAGGCTCGGTGTGACCTTTGACGTGATCAGAGGGGGCATCATTGCAGCTGGACCCTGTACGCACAGATGAGGAGCTTGACCTGAGCGAGGAAGAAAATCAGAGAAAAAAAAGACACAGTTAGCACGCTGTTTCAAAATTACAAGAACTGTTTGAATGTTTAGCCTCTTATACTAACTGAGGCAACAAAATGGTAATTCTTTACATTTCTGCTTGGAATAAACATAAGAAAAACTGGAGAGCTAAGGAGTGAGGCTGGTTATATTCTATGTTTTTCTTATTGTCAACAAATCCCATGAAAATACCAAAACCAACACTGAATTGATCCCAATATAACATTATCTGTGTATCTAAAGCCTGATATATCTTATTCCTCTGTGCCACAGAGCTCCATTGTTGTCCAAAAACTATTAAAAACACATCAGTGAGCCACACTGTTGCACTGGGTGACATTACCATGAACACACACACACAAGTTTATTTTGAGTCAATCCCACATACACCGTCCTGCTGCTGGAAATACTCACTTGTGTAATCCACGACTGAAAATAGTCCCCAACAAATGCACTTCACTCCTGTTTGAGTAACGTCTGCTAAAAACTACAGTGCCCAGCTATGTTAGGAGTCTTTTTTTAAAAATTAAACCATATTTGTAGCCCGTTTTCAAAGATTTACATCTTCTAGGGGTGAATGGGCTTGGGGCTGAGTGCCTCAGACAGAGTAGGGAAGTTGGAAAACGCTGAGTGACGGACTCACACATTGTTAGTTTTGGTCTTTTCATGGGATATTTTGACAAGAAAGATTTAGAAGATACAAAACAATGCCAGCTTCATCCTTTAACATGAAGAAACAGCCACCATCACTGAACAGGAAAAAGATTAAATTAGAGTAGAACCTAATTTTGTCTGATATATTGACTATAATCAAAATTTCTTCAAGCCCAGATAGGCTGAGAATAAAACCACTGATTTGGTTCATCTCAAGAGTATGTTTCATTTCAGACTGGAAGAACTGATGTTTCCTCAGCTGGTTTTTCTCTTTCAGGACACCTCTTGAGCTCCGAGGGCGCAGACAGAGTTACATGATTCTGCATGCTCGTCAACATAAACTTTGACAGCATGTTATTTGTGGTAGCTAGCTAACCTTAGAGTGATGTTCTAGCCAAAAAACTGAAGAAATGTTTTGAGTTAGAAGCCCTCCAGGCTTGAAAAACTGCATGGTGCTGTGTTGGTGTTCTGCTACAGGTACAGGTAAGAAGATGAAATACAATCCAGAAAGTCTTCTGCGAGTAATCCACCGTTTATAACGCTATGAAACATTTTACAACTCTGTAAAGTTATCACAGCAGAAATAATTTTATCCTCTCTCCACAATGGCAAATAACAGCAGCAGTAGAAGTAAAATGTAGTCACGTTACAAAGTAATCTACCAGGAAATTAACATACTCATTGAAACGTGCAAATGCTGCGGTCTCGTTGAAATGAATGAGGAGGCTGTAGTTTTTTTTGTCTTAACTGGGCCTTCATGAAGCATGGCAGCTGTGGTCAGCTTTTAACAGCTTTTAAGCTTTTAAAGTTTTAACAGATGAAGAAACGGATCAAAAATGTCCATAAAACAAATCTCAAACAAGAGCTGTAACATAATTCACTTCTCCACAGTCCATCTGTATACTCAGTATTCCACTTTTATTACATAACACCCATATTTTCACTAAAGTTGGCTACATACAGTTTCTGCCTCTGTCCTCGCGGTTACTCTGTGAGCTTGCGAGCAGGCACATGTCTTCTGCCTTTTCATTCGTCGAGAGTTCTACCCTATCCTAGCTCACCCATTTCGCACACAGTTTCCTCTTGTGCAACTTTCAAGAATACATCAAAATCTTGTGTCTCTAAACCTGCAGACTCACTGATCATTTATTCTTCCTTTAAAAGGCTAAAAATAACAATTCTCAGTCCTGAAAACAGCTTCTAGTCCGACTGTACGATGGCCTGATTGGCAGCAGAGGCTTTCATGTGTATGTTTAAAATTGTGTGTGTCTGTGTTTGTGTATTACTCTGTGTGTCACCTTGGCTGTTGGTGCCTCTGCTAGACGAATGAAGAGTCTGTTGATGCCAGGAACCGGGCTGAAGGAGTAGATGAAGTGACTGTCCTGAACATTTGAAGAGAAAAAGGAATAAATTAGGAGAAATAAGCATGTCTCCACTTAATATAAAAGATCTGCTGCTCTTTTATATGTTTTCTAATTGTATTTTGCCAACCATGTTTTTTATTTGTTCTGATAAACCACTTGGTATATTTTGCTTTTAGCTAAGAGCTGTGTAATTGAACAGTGCTGTCTGCTGTTTTTTGTTAAGAACCAACCAGGAAGATGGGCAGCTGGAACTTGTCGTTGAGCACCACGGCGTGAACGCTGCAGGGTCCGCAGAGCCTGGCTGTGATTTCACTCAGGAAATTAGCGTGGAAGATGAAGAGGAGGATGCCCGAGCCTGGAATAGGAGGGAGGGACGGAGGTATTGTGGGAGAGGAAAAGAAGGAAAGATAAAAAAGGTACAGAGAGTCTTAGAACAACCAAACTTGGACGGATGAATGACGACGTGATCAGTTCAACAACAGAAAAACCAACCACATCTCTTAAGCTGTTTGTTTAGAAAAGCAGCCAGCTGTTAACAGAGTTGATGACCTCCAAATTGAAAGTTTGTGATTTACCCTCTGGTTGTGGCTGTGACTTGAAGCCAAACTCCATGGAGAAGTCCGGTCCCTCACAAAGCCTGTGGCAGGCCAGAGGGAAGACGGGCTCCAGCAGCACCAGGCGAGACTCAAAGTACGCTCGGATGGTGTCCTCCGCCACACTGGACAACCTGAGAGACGGAGAGATGGGCAGAGAAAAACAGTGTGAATGACTTTATGAGCAATATGCATGTGAGTACAGGATGGATTGACGGAACTTAACTGCCGTCTGACCAAATGTACCTGGTGTTTATTGGTTAGTATTTGTAAATAGTGTGCCATTCACTGACATCACCTCTGAGGATTTCTTTGAAGATTTTTTCAGACACACCTCACTATGGCATTAACAACATATCATAATTCATTGTCTCCAATCCAACACATATAGTCTCTCAAATCCGGCTGCAGACTCCCCCCCTTTCCCCATTATCAGTGTTGAGCGAGGCTGGACGCGGTGGTTAGCACTCACATGCTGATGTGGTCCTTGATGAGGTCGCACACCATCAGGTTGTTGCTGAGCTTGGCGAAGTACATGGCCGTGTTCTTGTGTTTGGACAGGATGTTGCAGTCAGCTCCATACTCCAGCAGGAGGCGCACTACGTCAGTGTTCCCTCGTTTGCATGCCTGAAGTGAAGGATGGGAAAACATTTACCAACACAACCTGTGTCCCACGTACGCTGTAAATCACTCTGGATAAGAGGACCAAAGGTACGTTAAATGTTCTTTGTTTTCATCACTGCCTGTCTCTTTGCCTTTTTTCATCCCCATAACACTTAAAAACTTTACAGATGATGCAGCAACCTCAAAGAAATCATGTTTCCCACCAGTTTGAATGGTGAAATCCAGCCTGATTTTGAGACTCTGATTGCGATCTGAGTTTCAAATATTTCTGACACCACTTGGCTTAGGAGTGAAATGGTAAACAGGTGTATTGCGTCACCTGCGTGCATGTGCAAGTTCATAGAAAAACTGCTCCCTTGTGCTACCAGAGGTCAAAAACTCCACCTTTAAAGAATAGTAGTTAAGAATTAGCCAAGAAGACTGATACCAATTTCATGTCTGTAAGATGACTATAAAAGCTACAGCCAGGAGACGGTTAGCTTAGCTTAGCACAAAGACCTTTGACAGAGCCAGGCTAAATGTTTCCACCCGTTTCTAGTCTTTGGGGTAAGCTGTACCTCCATATTTAACAGACAGACATGAGAGGTACTGATCTTCTCATCCAGCTCGAGCAAAAAAACCAATAAGTGTTTTTCCCTAAATGTTGTCATATCATCAAATGGGTTGTCAAAATCATAACATCGTAATACGATTCCAAGTTGCTAAATGATAACACCAAATTATCATCCAGCCATAGCTTCTATGAAAACTGCAACTATACTACATCGTTTCTATTCATTGGAGTATTACTATAACCCTACAGTGAATACTGGTGCTTGAATTTCAAAGATGCAATAAGTCAACATGATTGTTAAACATGAGTATTTTTTTTTTTAACTCTGACAAATAGCCTGCAGACGATGTGATATCATTTCATAGTTAAACAGAGCAAACACAGAGGCTTTGTGTGTGAAATGCGGCCTTACCTTCATCAGTGCCGTCTCCCCGCCTAGTGTCTGAGCGTTGACATAGGAGCCCGCCTCCAGCAGGATAGCAACAGTTGTCAAGAAATTCTGACAGAGGGTGATAATAAAAGTAAAGGTGTGAGAAAATACACAAAAGTGGTGGCTGTCTGCATTTGAGTCTGTGTGTGTTAAAGTGTCTTACTAACACATTGTGTGTACTTGTGAAAACTGATTTGAAGTGAAATGATGGTTCTACAGTAGAGTATGATGGTGCACCACCAGTGTTTTATTTACTTTAAACCAGCATCAATTCAGCATTGGGGCAGTGCAACAAGCTGCAAACACAAAACTGACATATTGTCACCTTCTTAAGATTTTACGGCTGATGTGTTAGCAAACCGTGGATTATTTAAACATTGAGCAGACATGGAGCAACATTAGCAATATTCAAATATTAAGTCCAATATTTAGTCTTCTATTTTTGTGTATCCACCAACTCCTGAGGGAAATGTCTGAGATATCTATTCTAAACACTGTGTTACCTTTTCAGCAGCATGCATCAAGGCCGTGGTGCCGTTCTTCTGTCGTCCATTCATTTTCACCCCCTTCTTTATCAGCAACCTGAGGATGTCGTCCTGCCCCCCCGCTGCTGCCAGCATGCTCAGGGACATACCACTGACATCCTGTGGACAAACAGACAGAGACAAAGCTCCAATGTCACAGACGAAGGGGGTAAAATCACCACCTTCTCACTGACCTGCTGTGGATTGTATTATAGCTGAAGAGGGGGAATCCTTAAAACTTAAACCAAACATTTCTCCAAGAGGTTATTTTTTAAAATTCTGCTATTTTCTCTTTGGCCCTCAGAAGGCACGATGACGCTTTTCTGCAATGGCAGACAAAATGCAAACAAGCTCATTATTTTGTATAGATGAACTAGAGCACTTTCAAAGCTACAATATGTCAGCGTTTGTGCTGAGCTATTAGGCATGACGTTAGTACTGCACTTGCAGTTGTTTAAGTTCCCACCCTGACACCCGTCACTCATCTTGCTCAGCTGTATACTTGCCTGAGGCTGAGCAAACCAGCATCTTGTCATAGCGATGATTAGAACTTCCCAGATTGGGGTGTCCATCAGTAACAAGATTATGAATCATAATGTAGTTAAGTAATTACTCTTCACGGTTTTACGACCTCATAGTGTACAATGTATTCGGGGAAGACTTTGTGTTCAGTTCAATCAGCTTCTGTAGATGATTTATGGATTCTGAAAAAATGTCTGTATTTGAATACTTTTCCATTAGTCCCTCAGCAGAAACTGATGTGTGATACCATGCGTTGGAGTTACAGCATAGAAGGGGTAGAATAATAATTGTGCACAAAAGGCCAGAAGGTTTGAGCAGGTTTGTTATCGATATTAGTGCTATTCAAAATAGTCACAATTTGAAATTCTGAATTTTAGTTTTTTCCATCCATCCATCCATCTAAACCTGCTTATCCTTTGTAGGGTTGCGGGGGCAGGAGCCAATCTCAGCTGACATTGCACCAGGCCTGGTACACCCTGGACAGGTCGTCAGAATATCACTCGTCACCAGTTAACCTGCCTTGCAGGTCTATGCACTGGGAGGAAACTACGCACTACGACGCCCCTAACTATGGCTTTACAAGGGTGACACTACACTACAACTTGGGTCAGCTACGGAGATTTTTGATGTGACATTTTAGTCAACTTCAGACCAGCATTAACTGTACTACAAATCAACCACTGTTAATGAGATTCCTTGGCCACCAACAGTTTGGTAAATGTTAGACTTACTGCCCCTTTCCTGAAGCCAGTATTTAGTCAGTGTATTAAGATATACAGTATTTGGTTGAAAGTGGCTTAATAAAATAGGAGAAAAGTTTAAAAAAAAAAAAAATAGAAAAGAAAAAAACAATTTAGAAAGATTTTGTCAGTTTGTCGACTGGTCCATCACTTTAGTCACACCGACTGAAATATCTAAACAAATATCGGATGGATTGCCACAGAATTTTATACAACCACTCATGGTGCCCAGACGATGACTCCTACAGACTTTGGTCCTCCCTTGACTTCCTCTAGCGCCACCATGAGGTTGGCATTTGTGGTTCAGAGTGAAATGTTTCAACAACTATTTGACAGACTGCAGTAAAATTTGCTACAGATATTGAAAGGTCCCTTGAGGATACATTTTAGTGATTTTGATGATCCCCTGACTTTTCTACTAGCACCACCAGCAGGTCAAAACTTTAATTTGTCCAATACTTTGGTTTATGACCAAATACCTGCATAACTAATGGCATTCCCATCAGCCTCACTTCTGCTTTGACTTTGCTTTTTAGCAAATATTAGCATGCTAACATGCTAAACTAAAATGGTGAACATGGTTAGCATGCTGACATTGGTATTTTGATCAAAGCATCACTGTGCTTAGATACAGATAGGTACTTGGCACTTTATATTAAAAAAGTCTAGGAAATCAGATAAAAAACCTTTTACATTAAAAAACAAATGCACAAAGTCTTTTTCATGACAACAAAATCTTCAAATTTTAAGCCAAGAAGCATTTTATTGTACAAGCAGGAGGTACAAGTTCCTTACAATACTTGGTAAGAAGCATTAACTGAAGGCAACATGATTACAACAGGATGAAGAGTAACACGCACTGTGTGCTTATACAATAGCAATAAAAGAAAGCTATCTACTATACAAGAAAAAATAATGTTGCTTTGCAACACCAAACAGCAAGGGTAGTGTCTAAAAGATCATATATCATTTGTAGACCTTGAACAGATGTATTTTCCAAACACAACTGTATCTGGGGTGTAACCGTAACTACTGTATATACTGTAACACAGATATACCCATTTCACAAAGAAGCAACGACACGCGAAAAACCAGTTTGCCGTTGGTGTGAATGGTTTCTCTACACAGGTTCACTACAGCTGCTACTGAGGATAACACAAAATCAAATTACAGTAGTGCTATCAGGAACTCATAATAACTTCCGCTCCTTTAGATCACAAAGGAAATTGTGAAAATTACCGTAGACTGTATGTTGTTGAAGGTGTCCTAATGAAGACATCTACAGAGTCGACTGACCCGAACAAAATAACAGATGGTCCACACCCCTTGTTGAATATCCAGTGTTAAATAAACACTGCAGTGACCAATTTCTGAAACAAAATGTGACGACCCTGTTTAGCCAAGACTACAGTCACAAAGCCTGTGACCAGCAGTCTGCTATTAGTAAGTTTAATACTCTGATTTAAAATTTCAACAAGGTTTGTATGTGACAGAAACAAACCTTAGGCTGAAAATGAAATGTGTATATTTTTTTTAATTACTAAACATTGCAAAGGTGATAATACTGGGAACAATCTGAATTTAGTTACCATCTTATCCAGAGGGAAGGAAACTAACCTTTTCATCTACTGCCTAATGTCTGGTACACTCAAGATTTCACCAATCTATGCATATCCCTTTATATTTAAAAATGTAAAAGGGATATCATTTTCATTTTTGATCTTGTTTTTAATTCTTGTCGTGGCTTAACACCCCCCCATAAGCTACGGGTTTACGGTGGCCAAGGTGATTAGTCATGATTGACAGCTCACAAAATTTTTCAGGATCGTACTTACTATGCTGTGTTTTAAATTCAATCAACATGATTAGGAAATAAATGCAATAAAGGAAAAAACTAACATATTAAGGCAATCTGATCTTGGCAACTGGATATAAATGTCACAAACATCATAATAAAAGCTTTAAACGAAGTAATACAAATGAGACAAGTGCAGTGTATTTTACCTCAAATTAGTGTACATAAAATATGATAAAGTACTAAAATGTTCTACACAGTTGCTGTATAGTGATACAAAAATACAACCAAACCTTTCGGCAGCTTGTTAACACACATGAAAAAAACAAAACATATAAATGAACATTTATCAACAAGATGCTCAAAGAAAAATATTTGTCTTTAATACTTAAGTGAGAGGTATACACACGGAGCTCCTAATTCTCTAACATCAGCAAGGAAGGTATGCCATTACTGCTGCAGGCTATCAGGGGCCATCTACAATATAGGCTACTGGCTAAAGCAAGACTATAGTACACTTGGGCCAGGCATTTGGGAACTATGTAAAGCAAGTCAACGCACATCTATCATGTTGGAGGGATTGGCTGCAAAGATTTGCTGGTAGGTTTCCTATTCCTTTTTTGATCATTAAAAGTCATAAAAATGCTACTGAAAACAGTACAGGCAGAAAGATAGATGTCGAAGTAAGTTTTTAAGTAAAGAAGAGTAAAAATCCCTCGAGAAATGTACAGTCACTGAGGCTACCTTTGCTCAGTGCAGGGTGGGAAATGCCCTGGTCACGGTGGCTGGGGAGTCCCAAACAATTCAGCCATTGCTTTCATCATTTTCACAAATATTGTGTTTGAAATTGTGAAAGCATATTCGGGCGTCACAGCCGCTGCCTGCCGTTGCAAATCCTGGCAAAATGAGGTTCACATTTACTAAATGATCACACATCTAAAATTAGAACACTTTCTAGAGATAACCTGTGATGATCTGACAAATTTACAGTGTTACATATTTGACTGTTACATACGTATATGCAATCTAACCATATTAAACATTAATATCTGCATTTTCTGAGCCAAAGCTACAGTACAAATGTCCTTAGTTCCACCTATTTAGTGTATATTCATGCAACAGTACACCAATAGCTTGGTCTGGTGGACTTGATTCTGAATACTTAGGAACTTTTTAAAAAGTTTGACTAAAAGAATGGCAGGGCAGTCTGCAATCGCTGTCAAGGTCTGTGTGGCTACTAAGACCAAGGTTCACCGACAGTACATTTTACAACAATTCACGTCTGCTGAATTCTTTAGCCCCATACAATTTGAGGTTAAAGACACAGCCCTCACACACCTCTAAAATCACACTGACCACTTAGTGTTTTCTAGCAAGTCCATTACAAATATTTACAGGGACAGATAAACGGGACCATCCCATTCTGTGTTTGGATTATGAGTCTCTGGTTCCTGTCCTCCACTTTGTTTGGAGGCGACCACATGCCCTCTTCTTTTCAGTGACTGAATTGAGTTATGTACAAAATATTTGACTTCCCTCCATGTTCTGCTGTTTAAGGCAGGTTCAGCAGCTAAACATGCATCACAATCCTTTTTGCCTGGCACTTTGACCAGTTTACAGAAGTCCCCAAGCTGACGCCTCACCGCAGCCTGTTCCTCCTCACTCCACAACCTCTTGTTTCTCTTTTGAGGCTTGACAGCTGGAGTGACTCGTTTTCCTGCAGCGGTGATACTTTCCTGCACAACTGGTGTTCTGTCAGGAACACTGGGTCTATGAATTGTTGGGACAACCTGTGCAGTTGTAGGGGCCCTAGGTGGTGGGCTTGTGGGGTACGCTGGTGTACCTGAATGGTTCAGAGGTGTGAATGAAGAAACGATAGGCCTACTTCTGTCATCTAGTGGTGAGAATGCAGGGACCATTGGTGAACTTGGAGTATTCAATGATGTGAATGTAGGAACCATTGAGGTGCTCGGAGCGTTAAGGGAGCTAAAACTGGGAATCATTGGTGAACTCGTAGTGTCCTGTGGTGTATACACAGAGGATGGTGCCATACTTGTGACATTCTGTGTATAAGAAGCAGACATTGGCATAATTATGTTGTTCTCTGATGTGTATGCAGGAGGCATTAGTGCATTTGTAGTGTTGTGTGGAGTAAATGTAGGAACCACTTGTGTATCAGTAGCATTTAGTGGTGTGAAAGTAGAAATCAATGGTTGACTCGTATGGACCATATTTGTACTAGTAGAACATAAGGATGCATAACTTGAAGTCATCTCTTGAGGGAATGGTGTCGTTTCTCTCAAGCTGGTTGGTGGTCCCATTGTCATACAACAATCTGAACTTTCTCTCAGGTGATCTGGGTGCACTGTTGTCATATTACAGACAACGTTTGCCTCCTCTAAATCTTTATCTGTGATTTGGACTCCAGCTTTTGGACTCTCATTTAGATTCTCTTCAGACTTGTGCTGGTTATTTCTCCTCCGTATTGTTTGTAGTGTGTTGTGCACATAGTTTTTGACATCTGTCCAAGATCTTCCACCAAGATCTGGTTCAGCAGCTATGCAAGCATTGCACTCCTTTTTGCCTGGAACCTTCATTCCTGTGATAAATTCACACAAGTAACGCTTCACCGCAGCCTGCTCCCTCTCACTCCAAGGTCTTCTCTTTAAAGCAGGCTTCTGTACACTTCCTAAAAAAATAAAGAGCATAGAGAACCATGATTATATAAGTCTAAATCTTCATCCAATAAAGAAAGCAGTAGTCTCTCAATTCAAATTGATAAGACAATGTTAACTGTAGAGCTTCACAGTTAATCTATGACCTTTGGAAAAAGCAAGATTTTGTTCTGTCACCAAGACCATTTGATACTGTCAAAAGCTCCAGAACACACTAGTAAGTAGACATAGAGTGGAGACTGTTTGTCAACTGCTGTTTCAAAGGTCAAGAATGAACTGTCAAGTCCCGAAAGAGAAAAAAAAAAGTTTGAACATCTACTGTTTCATGACAACTGAGAAAATGTCAAGCAAGTGAACATGGCTGCAAATAGCCAGTGCACTGGCCTGCCATCCAACCTTTGTAATCAAAGAACACATTAGTGCAAAGGGATCCAAAGGAGCAAGAGGTACCCACCATCTCTTGGAGTGCTGAGTGGACTTGATGGCAGTGTTCGATCCATTTTGAGAAGTTGTTTGCTTACTTCCTCCAACTGTGATGCATTTTTTGAGAGCCTGTAACATTCCTGGCTGCTCCTTTCCACCAACTTGGCCACTTGATCCAATTCGCATTCATTGAGGCTCATTAGCTGCCAGCAGCTGGCAATTTGCTCTCTTAATGATGAGGACAGAAGTGCTTCTGGGTTTTTAACTCCACATTCCATTGCTGACCTTCTGAAACAATCCAATCCTCTGATAAAAGATGGACCTTCAGTCCGTGCAAACAGGTATGGGTTAGTTTTTGACACACCCGCCTGTTCTCGATTTTCAATGAGTAAGTCGATTGACAAAACCATCCCTTCTGTTAGCAGAACCAGCATGTTCCTTCCATACTGACCCTCTAGTTCCAACCTGGTGAAATTGGAACCAAGGTCCAGCTCCAATTTTGTACTTTTCCTTATTTGGTCTGCAGATGGCACAAATGTTCCCCTACTCTTTTTGTGAGTGTAAGTTTGCAAGAGCATTCTACCAATATTTCCTACCCTCCCTCTGTTAAACAGACACACATCTGCTAAAGTGGCCTCGCTGAGCTTTTTCCATGTTGACAAACTAGGACTTTCTTTCAGCTCCTTTCTGGCTTCATCTTCTTCCCCTGTGATAAACCTGTGGAGTTTTATCAAATCTTCTGTCACAGTTGATTTGTCTACTTCCACTTTCTTGACCTCTTGCTTCAAAGATAATGCAAGAGCTTTGCGAGAAAAACACTCATTCCATTTTGTATCAAGAAGATGTATGAACTTTTTCACTTCACTTTCAGTTTCACTGTCCTCTGTCATACGACTTTCCCCGAAAGCTATTTCTGCAGCTCGTTTCAAAGAATAGCCGATCTTTGAGACAAGGGAAACAGTTTTAAACTTACTGGAACTGGGATCAAAACCACTTACTTTTTTGGCCCCTTCAACAGCTAATTCAAATCTGGACGGTAGACATATTTCATGCAAGTACTTCACGCTCTTGTCAAGCTCATTTACAGCGACCACAAATCTACCAAGTTCCCTCATCTTTTGTGCAATATAAGCAAACTGAGACTTGTCATTGTCATACTTAGCAGACAAGGCATTGCCATATTTACAAATAAGTGGGTCATTTCTGATATGCCTCGAGATGTCATCTTGATGCATGATATGGATAATTTCCTCGCAGCCTCCAGTTAAGAACTCTGACATTGGAAGCAGTCGGGAGGCGGCACTGTGAACTATGCTTTTTTTTGTCCTTTCAGAGGATTTCTGATCTCCCTTTCTGGCCTTACATGACCGCTCATGTCTCCATAAATCAGTTTTGCGATAAAAAGCAAAGCAGTGCTGGCAAGGCAGGAAGTCGCGAACAGATATGCTGGGATTTTTCACCTGTTTCTTGGTCACAATTTCCCCCTCACCACTTTTGAGAACTTGGCAATTATGTTCATAATCTCCTTTATTGCGAATTTGGTCAAGCAAAGTCTGTCTTACTTTGGAACCTTTGGGAAAGTGTATTGCATGGGCAACGTCTGTTTCCTCCGCATGTTTCCTTTCCAAATGCTTTGCAAGCTGGGTAAAAGCCATTTTGCAATATAAACAGAAGTGCTTTTTGCATGACTCTTTCTTCTCATCATCTGCTGTGCTAGGTTTTGTTTCAAGCACTTTCTTACAGGTCCTTAAACTGGATCGCGTGGGTTGTTTTTTCTCCATACTTTTCCTGCGGCGCCGTGATTGCGTTTTAGCAATTTCCTTTGTGCCTGACTCAAATAGAACTTGATCTGTACTATCTGACTGACCTGCCGCCACATCCTCTGCCTCATCACTTGAGCCATTTGCTTCCTCGGGGGAACTTTGTTCATTAGCTACGCCCTTTTGTTCTGTTTTGCCATTGTCCCTTGTCAGCATCCATTCTGCATTTCCGGTTGGACTTGAATTATCAAAATTCAAATTCATTTTACTTGATAAACCATCTTTTGTGCCGTCTGACATCTTGTCTTCCTGTGCTTGCTTCTGGTCTTCCTTTCCTTGACTTTCCTGCTCGGTAGCTGAATCACAAACAGTGTTTTTGGATTCAGTTATATCCTTCCCACCTTTTGGGATCTTTTCAAGTTCCCTTACTGTCTCTTGCTCAGTGTTTGTACTGGCAGGGCAGCTTGGCATTTTTTCGCCATCTTTTGGATCATCCAAATCTTGTGAGATATTCTCTCTTACTCTTGGAGTACCCTCTTCATTTCTTGCACTGTCAAGGTTAGAAGTCAACCTAAGAGCATCACTCGAACTTCTCTCTTCAATCAAGCTCCTCTCTCCTTCAAATGACCTCGTCTCACCAATAGTACAAGCCTGTAAAAAAACAAGTATATGTAAGACTCAACGCCAAATCAGACCTCATGAATTATTTGATTGAGTGAACTTAAAACACACACCCATTAGGAAATAATAATAATAATAAAAAAAAAGCTAAAATTTGCTTTGAATTTTGGTTGTTAAATGGTGATGATTAGTCAAGTAACATTTTCTTTTGGTAGTGCCTTTTCAATATCCTTTGCACATTTCTCAATTGTTGTTTTAACGCATCAGCACCTTGGCAATGCCCCACCAAGATCCAGGCTCATTCAAACAGAAGTCAATGTGATGGCCACACATCACTTTTTAGCCCAACATCCGTATCAAAAAACCCCTGACACCTCTCAAATCTCAAGTACAAAAACCACATGTGACCCATTCGAGAACAGTTAATGGCTTTATTGGATCAAGCAGCGTTTTGACATTGTAAATGTCTAACCAAGTATATGTAGTCATGGGGTGTTGGATGAAATGCTACATGGAGAGAACAGAATATGCGCTGACACTAGACCTACATGCATGGCTTGCAATCAAAACAAATAATTATGTTTCTTCTGATGTCATGTACAAAAAAAATTGCCTTAGCATAGCTATGTTTTTACAGTAAAATCTATGAAACTGGTGATTTTACACAATATGTATTCACTGTGGCCAGGACCAAGCCAGGTACAGATGCAAAACATGGGAACACTTTAATGGTGTTGAGCCATTCACATAATAATATTAAGTTTAGATGTCCTCTATGCTTTTAAATGTTTGATGGTAAGATAAATACATGATAGTTACTGGTGCATGCTGGCTGCACATGTTGTGCTATGATTATGATGATGATACATGTTCTGAAAGCATATACAGTATGTACCTGCTTCAAAGGGCTCATCTTGTCCTATTACTTCATATGTTCAGTGTCTTCTTCCATTGGCTTGTTCACTGCAAGGAAAGACGACAACACAGTCTCTAATGTGCACACAATATGATGAATATATAATGGTAAATGAATAATATTAGGTCCAATGTACAATTACGCATAAAGTAAAGAGCCATTTTAAACAATTTTATGCTTGATACAATAACCTAGCTTAACTTAACCTACTAACAGCAGCAAGTAATTAGAGCAAAGAGCATTTTCTGTAATGCAGTCGACAACAGAGACGCAGTAAGATCTCATAACACAGAACTCAGTAGAGATTTTTACATATTCTGCCCACATTAGAACAATACAGTTCAGGTTGAAAGTAAGCAACAAGGCCTTTTAAATCGCAACACATTATAGGTATAATTTAACTTTAAACCTGCTAATTACCACAGTTTTCACTACTTCATAAAATACAAACAAACAAAAGTTGCAATCAAACTAAATGACTACATTTTAAAATGTTTACACTATATCACAACATTGCTTTACAAGTATATTTTTGTTTCCATACAAAAATTAAATGCCACACTCTTACCTGGGTTTGTTGCAGAAGCAAAAGGTGCATCTTGAGGCGTTGAATTATTAGTAGACATGAAACAGTAAAGTCTGTGGATGTACATCTTGAAGAGACAGATTCCTTGGTGCACACTTTTTTTCATCTATAAGCGCTGTATGGGTTAATTATTAAGGTCCTTTGAATGTCATGAATGAAGTCATCTCTGCTACATCATGTAGCCCTTGTGAGCTATTTTCCTAATGTTTGTTGTTCAGTATTTTCCATTCCTGCTGATACTATTGTGTAACTTGCAAATTTATTAGAGCGTTTCTTAAGATATCCTAAAGAGGTTCCAGAAGCCCCAAATTTGATCAAGTCATATCACAAACAGATGAATGTATCAGACAGAGACAGAGAAATTGTCTACAAGCACCTGTTATGTAACAAATACCACATTGCCATTTTGTAAGGGTTTAAAGATCGTGCTTAAAACAGCTAGAACATATTCTGGACCACGTTATTTATGTCAAATGCTTTTCAAATATTTCCAACCATGTTGCTTCTCCTTCCGCAAAGTTTGGTGTAATTTTAGTGCAATATCAGTTCATGCATTTTAATGCAGAGGACTTGGCCGGGCAAGTATTCATCCTCGTTAGTGCCGTTTTTGACAGACACAGCATTGTGTTATACTGGTCATCCACAAAATTCACCTTTTTTTATACTGGACAGCACAAACACTCCCACACATACACACTGGGACAACCAAGGTGCGAGCTATAACATTTGTAAAATGTGCTTTTGTCTTGGAATTGAAGGTTCAATAAGCCTTGAGATATATATAATTTAAAAATAAATATAAAACAAAATCAAATAAGGCACAATCTAGTCATCAGATAAAAATAAGATGGTTTGGGTGCATTGTTTTATAAAATTTACTAAAACAAAACATTTTGAAGGGGATAGGACATACCTCTTGGTCCAGATTGTAGTCCTCTTTGGAATTAAGTGCCAATTTTACAGCCATGTAATCTCCACTTTTCACAGCATCCCGCAACTCACCTGACAAGAACAAGGTAAAGCAAAATAAGGTTTAAAGAAAATATACATTATAGATCTCACAATCAAACATACTTTACAAGATACTGAAAAAACGAAAACACTTAACACTTTACTCAAAGAATATAATCTTCTTCCTCTAAATCTTTATATTAAAATCTCTTTTCTCTGCACAACATTTTTGATGACTGGCGTTGCACTTAAGTGTGAATACATAAATCTATCCAACCAAATATGATTTGGAGCTACAACCTAATCCAGCTCATCATATAAAACCGCATTTGACTGTTAGTGTTCGTGGCTTGTTGTAGCTAGCAGAGCAATATCATGGGTCAGACCTGTGTGTTTGGATATCAGTTGAGAAAAACTTTGTTTACATTTCCAAAAAAAGCACGGTTTTGCTCGGGGTTTTGTCAAAATTCGAAGTTCAAAATACTACCAATGTGTTTTTTTGAGCATCAAACTCCTTGAAAGCTAAATGTAACACTTGTGAGTTGGATGCAGAAGTGTCAGAAACAATATAGATGTTACTGTGTCAGAGTAAATTCAGCTAGAACATAGTAAAAAAATGTAAATTATAATTTTCGCCTAAAAAAATCCCACATTATTTAGAGTGAAAACCGCCTCTGAATGACGGGATAATAGCCCAGAACCTCCAGGGAGCCATACCACAATATCTGATGAGTACCTTGTGTCAGGACAGATGCTAATAAAGTGAACCAGAGCAATTTTAGAGATGTTTTAGTACAGCTAGGTCCAGGCGGCCTCACCAAATGGTGCCATTTGGGTACCTTCGGGTACCATCAGTGCCATTTCACCTTTCTCAGGTACCGGTCTGTAAAACTAATTTGATTTCACTGACATATCACTATAGGTATTCATTCTATCCAAATAAAACTGTTTTTGACTTGTTTTGAAAATTCACCCAGACCTCTATACATTTTCTCATTCAAAGAAAACCATACAAAGGAAATGAAATTTGACTCCAACTGGAGCAGATATATTTTAAACATCAGACCAGCAGAGAATACAATGAAACATGCAATAAAACCACACTGTAAAAACAACAATCACTTTTTAGATAAACACAACACGCAGGCAAGAACTTTGTACATCAACTATATTTACACTAATGTCTGTCGTGCCACTCCTGGAAACAGTTCTTTTTTGAAGTGAAGCACAAAAGGACCTGGCACTTCCTGCAGTACACAGGTGTTTTGATGCCAGCATCATGCCACCTCCTGCAGTACCTCCTGGATTGGGTAGCATCTGCCCCATTGTACATTGGTATGCAGGTGAGTGGTGGTGGTGGTGAGCCTTCAGCAAATTCCAACATTTCTGCAGCAAGCTGCTCCCTGAAAGTCTTCTGGGTGTGTGGCTTTATCATGGTGGGGTCATTCCTTATTTTATACAGCTCCCTTGTGGAGAAGGAAACTGTTCACCACTGAAATGTCCACAAAATGATAAAAAAAAGTCTTGTACCATTTCGTGGTTTTTGGTGGACGCTGTAGTACCCAATCAAAGCATTGGACAAATCCACACTGCCCATGCTTCGATTGTAGTCGACTATAGCGTCAGGAACGGGAACAGTCTTAGTCTGCCTCACACCAGCCTCTTTCACTTTTCGTTTGACAGACTGTCCACTGAGGGCTTCATGCACTGTAGAGCACATGGTCACTTCACGGGTTTCCATCCACTTCACAAACAGGACTTTGCCTTTCCTTATCCACCGCAAACCTCCCCTCTCAGCCTTTTTGGGTAGGTCATTCTGCTTCTGTGGAAAACCAATATGATTCTTCCTAATGGTCCCACAACAACCAATGTTTTTGTTGGACAAATCCTCAAAGAGTGCAGGGCTGGTGTAAAAGTTGCCCACAAACAGTGTGTAGCCCCCACCGAGCTGAGGGAATGGCATAAGGTCCGTTACTCAGGAGTAACTCAGACCCTGGCCTGTGGTGAACACACTCTTACCCGTGTACACAAAGAAATTCCAAGTGTATGCTGTTGAGGCGTCCGCGAGCACAGTTTGTACCCCCACTTTGTGGGCTTGTCCTTCATGTACCGCTTCATACTGATGTGGGCCTTGGACGCCACCATCCTTTCATCTACGGAGATGTTTTGGTGCGGCTGGAATTTGCTTGGCAGGCAGGCATTATCTCAGTGTACAGGGGCTTCATTTTGAAGAGTCGGTCATATTCATCAGTGTTCCTCATCTTCTTTTGGGTTGCTCAGGTGCAGCGACCACAAGATGGCTTCAAAGTGTTCCTGTAACATTTTTTCACTGGGGAAAACGAAGTTATATGCCCATTTCTTTCTCCAGCAGTTCGCTCTGTGATGAACGTGTACAAGGCCTGAGAAAATTATAGTGGCCATGACAAATATAAAAAACCCTCACCGTCAGCGCTTTCCAAACAAACTTCCTTCCAGTCTGTAATCTCTTGACGGCGTTGGCATTGGTGTTGTCAATGAGACTACAGAAGCGCTAAAAAAAAAGTAGGAAAAGAGAAAGGGGAGACCATGATGCGGTGGTGTCAAATGTGGGGCCAAGGACCCTGGCTGGCATGAATCTGAGTGGGTCTGGTCTTTTGTCTTTCTCCTCTCTGTTGTGCCACCTTATTTCTTCCTCTGTCACTCTTAAAGAGGCAGACCCACCTCGACCACACTTCTTAGGATTTGCTGATATGTATGACGCTTTCCCTTTTCTTTTGGACTGTGTCTCTTCAGGTGAGTCTGAATCCGATGAGGAAGACCATGGCTGAGGAGGGGGGGCAGAAGCGCGTTGAGTGGAGTGGCCTTGCTGGGGCTGAGAGGCGGGGGTAGGTGTTGATGGCTGTGGCTGTGAGGGTGGGGCAGATGGTGGTGCAGAATCGGTCGACGTAGATGGCTCATAATCATCATCACCATCACTGTGGAAACAAATGTGGAAGAAAAACAAATATATTCATTCACTGGCCTAGTTTTGAAAATGTAACTCCAAACAGACAAGTAACACTATATGGATGTTGGGGTAAACAGCCCTGTACTGGGGAATTCAACAAACAAATATATTCATTCACTAGCCTATACTTTTGAAAATGTAACTCCAAACAGACAATATATGGATGTTGAGATAAATAAGCCCTGTACTGGGAAAGTCAACAAACAATCCAGTTTGCACCAGTTTGAGTGTGTGAACTTACTAAATTCACTGCTGGATAATAAGGTAGATAGATCTGTAATTTTACACCAAATCAATAAGTAATCAATAACAAAACAGAGATTACATACCTTTCCGGTGGTGGAATTAGACAATCTGAATCACTAGGAGGCCCTCGTCGTCTGGCGAAGAGTCCACAGGAAAAATACCGGCCCCGCTATCGGTAGCTAGAATATCTCAGTCGTAAACATTTCCTACCTGCCATTATTTCTTCGAAAAAAATGGGTGGTGTGGAAAAAGAAAAAAAATGGCAAGAGTGGATTCTGTAGTCAAAAAATGGCAAGAAAATAGAAATGAACAATAGCGAAATGCAAAGACATCACCGTAGCTGCGACCTGCTGTGCACTCTGCGCTCTACTGCATAATGGTGCCTGAGCTGATAGTCAGACACCATAAGAAACGCAAGGTGATATCTCAGGAACCCATTGGTCAATTTGGGTGATTGACACCTCTATCGAACTGTCGGAGCCAATAGAATCGAGTGGCAGTCCTGTAATCCATGTCAACAAAACCACTGGCCAATTACAATGAGGCAAATACATTGTGTTTCGAAGCGGACGCCCTTGCCTACTCCACATTAGAACCCTCCTCGTGGCTATGTAAATACACAGGGACTGTCAGGAATCATTTCAAAGTGACACAGAGACATTGGATTAGCCATCAGCAGCGGTGTTATGCCCTGGAACACAATGTTTGATCACAAAACAGCAAAGGTAATTTATGGTTATGGGTGTATAAAGTGAAGTTTTTTGTTGCTCTTCTTCAGCTGCTAGTTCAGTGAGTTTTGGTCGTATAGTGATACGATTCATACCGTTGGAATCTGTGGAATCTCAGCTTTCACATGACGTGACATATCCGTTTGTGTGGATAGCATGAAGTAGCAAAATCGCTAGCACCACTAATGTGCGCATGCACCGTTAGCATGTTTTTGCTATGAGCTCATTTAGTTGCTTGGTGTTGGAATTGTGTTTTGTTTAGGTAAAAATGGTTATCATGGGTTTTTAGCCGAGTTTGTATGCCACATGAACATGTTGCTACATGTTAACATGCCCTGGGATGGTGTTTCTTGCAAGATAGCGCTGTTGCCCTGCTACCGGGGGCGATCGTGCTTAAGAGGTTAAAAAATGACTCAAAACGATTAATCAATTATCAAAATAGGTGGCGATTAAATTAATAGTTGACAGTCTATTAATCGACTAATCGTTGCAGCTCTACAATAGTCAGCTAATTGTGTAAGATGTAAATGGAAATACTCACTGGGTGATAACGGTGGACCTGACAGGATCTCATCCTCCCCATTCAGATGTTTCTGGAAGTCATCCAGAGTCATCCAGTCCAGGTTGAGGTCCATTCCTAGACTCAAAGTGGCTTGGCCCTTGTCTGTACAACACATAGCGCAGGGAGAGATACTTCAATAGTTGGTAGGCTGAAGCCTTCCATACTGCAATTAAAATGACCTCCTATTCTCTATGAAAATCTTGCTCACATATGTTTCAAACCCCAGGTAATCAAAAATCAACAAACATCTCATTAGTGCAGAGGGAAATGTATAATTTGATGTGAAACAACAATGTGATATTTGGAAGCAGCAAAAGACCAGCATGTGCTCAGAGGCCAATCAGAAACATACCAGATTTGTCAGCGCCCTCTGGTGGATCCTGGGTGTCCTGATTGTCATCACATGCCATGAAGAGTCTGGGCTCACTGTCCTCTCTTCTCTTCCTCCTGTCGTCTGTTGGGGTTCTCTTCTCCCAGCCGGGCCGCTGCGCCTCCTCCGGCTTCTCCCTCCGCTCCCGTGGCTCCTCTCCAGGCCTCAGTTTTGCTGTAGATTCCTCTCCTTCCCTCTCATCACTGTCTAGACTGAAGCCGTAACTCTGCCCAGGTCTGGAGACTAAAGGCGGAGCAGACAAGTAGTCAGATGTCTTGCAAGATTTGTCATTAAGAGTCTAGATGTTATGTTAAAATGGACTGCACCGCATGAGTTTGACTGGCAAAACAACTGAAAGGATAGAGGTACATGGACCCAAAAAACTCTTCAACTGGTGCTGGACCAAACGGGAAATCTCAAGGCAAAAAACAGCAGAATCCACAAATTGTTTCTTTGCTCCCTCAATTAATGATCATAACTAATCATTATGAGATATGTACATTAATGTGATGCTTGTGAAAATATATTGTGCCTGATTAAGATCTGTAACTGATCAAATTATTATAACAGTAAATAAAAAAATATAGTGGGATCACAAAAACATTGTGAGGATACTACCTTTTTTCTTTGACTGACAAAATATCAAGGCCACTAACAACCTCTTTCTGCAGTAGCAATTTTACATACCTACATACCATTTAATGCTTCGTAGCTTTTCATGTAAACATCACAAAACCATAGTTAATGGCTTAAACTGAAGAAAACATTTATACCATTAAATGTTTTAACACAAATGACTGAATTTAATAATCTCCATGAAAATATAGGACAGTGAACACACAATTTAGTTGGAAAAAAAACACACTTGATTTTTTTTTTNAGAGAGGGATTATGATGTGTTGTCCTTGTTACACAGAAGACGGGCGAGTTTTGATCATAATAAGCTATGAATTTGAAAGTAATCATCCGCAATGCACTGTTTTTTGGTTCACTTCCTGTATTTGGTTCGGATCGCGTTCTCACCTGTAGCGAACTGAACTCTGGTGCACTTGGAAGCGAACCGAGACCCCCGTTTTCAGGCGGACCAGAGTTCGGTTGTTTGGTCCGCACCAGAGTTCGAATGAGCTTTCACACCACCCCAAACGAACCGGACTATCTGACGAAACGCACCAGGGTTCGACTAAAACGGACCAAACAGCTCAGGTGTGAAAGCACCCTTATTGTCCACAAGTGTACCAAATACATACAAGGCAATTAATAAACAGCGTCTTTAGGCGTCCTTTGGTGTGCCAAACCTGTCAAAAATGGCTAAAACATGGTGTTCAATATTTCAATTTCAACTTTTTTTTTTTTTAACGGATAATCTCTTGGAGCAAATGACAAACATATTTACAAGTACTAACAACTCAATTTCATATAGAAAATGGACAGTGGATATTTCCATGTCCAAAAACCGATCTGGAATGTGTTCAAACCACTCCAAACAACGATATGAAGCAGTACTGTCCATTCGTAGCATTGTTTGGGTGACTTTACAACTATTTACATTATCTGTCTGGTATGGATGAAATTCCATTCTCCACTCCTCTTGCCATCTGCTGGTCATGCCAGTCCGTGAAGCAGAGGCGATCTGGTATTATGCACACAGGGACACTTCAAGATGGGCACCTGAAGATCGTTTTGTTTTTCTTCTTCAGGCCAAAGCAGAGAACACAGTACTTCCTGCCTGTTGTTGCCTTGTCCCGACATTTTGAGGAGCTCACATCAGTGACAGTTACAGGAAAACATCCATCAGGCCTCTTTTCAACGGCCTCCACCTGTGGCTCTGAACGACACAGCAGTTTCAGTGACATCGCAGCACCATAACCAACACGAGAACTCACACGGGCATGTGTGGTTTCTTGTGTACCCTTTTAAGTACAAGCACTTCCATGTTGCACTGTGATGCCGCCTTACTGTATGGATTGTGCCTTCTGACTGGACAGCGTACAAACTGCTACCAGTGCTAACAGCTACAACACACTACGGTTTACTGCACACAATGAGAATGAGGAAAAGACGAGTGCTATTACCGCTGTCAAGACAGTACCAATACTTCACACACAACAGAAAAAGAGACTAAAAGTGTTAGAAACTTGAATACTTATGTGGAGAGTATCTTTTCCCTACAGAAATGTGTGCTCCTCAAAAGAGGCGATCCTCTAAACATCAGAGCCTCTGTCTCTCTCTCTCTCTCTCTCTGTCTCTTAGATACATTCAAAAATCTCCTTCCAACACCTCCAAAGACAAACTTTTCTTTTCCATGCTTTGTGGTGAACAAAAAGCTAACCAAAGTTTGGATTAGGCACACATCCGGGGTAGTGTATATATATCGTTGAAAAGTCCTTCATTTTGGTGAACGAGCAACTTGTTTCACATGCGAACAAATTGTAGACGCCGGTGTCCACGCGCTGAGGAGCGCTGCACAAAGAGGCTAAAGGTACAATCGCACCTAGACTTTGTTCTCACTGGTTTTACGTATGATGACCTATGACATGTTCTTACCTGGTGTTAGGTTGCTCTTTAACTGAAGTCAGTTTGGGCTGATGTGACTATGCACACGTTCAAACTAAGAACATCAATAACTAAATGTTTGATTTGATTTTTCTGTGCCTGTGTGTCATGCATACCATCTGATTGCTTGGTCTTATCCGTCTTCTCAGTCTCTGGTTTCTGAGCTGGAGACTCTTTGCTTGACTTGGGGATCTTCTCAATCTTTCCTAGTAGCTAATGTGGGAAAGGAAAATACAATGTTAACACCTTGCAGTTTTCCACGCAAACCACTGAGCAGCAGGATCCATCAAACAGGGCAAACATTAAATGCTGGCTAAGGGAAATGAGATGTTCAGCATTTGACGCAACTCTTGCTTATTCTGAAAAAATAAGCATGTCGTCAATGTGGTCATGTCCTCACTTTTTTTGTTTTGTTCAGCAAATTTCAATCAAATACTGTGTGTTAAAATGGAAATATTCACTCTTAAATGCTCATCATTTCAGAAACGTCTGACAGTATGCCTGCAGGTGACTCTGGTGATACTCCACAACTGCCTTCAAATAGTTCTTCAGGTCTTCTCCTATGACTTCCATCTAAACCAGTCTTGTCACTTCCTCTCTGCAGTAAGCTCCTCTGTGCTTTTGGCCAGCCGAAGAGGTAAAATATTGTTTTACTGATTTGCTGGTTTGACTTTTTATACGGTATATATGTATTTTCCTCTAAACTGTAGACTAGGGGTGCACACCGATACTGACCTAATGAAGCGGATCGAGTAATTGTCAAACTCCACCAATCCACATTAAATACAGTTTTCTGTTGTACTCCGTGCATTTACAGTGGTGAGCTAACGAGTGTTCAGTTACCACTCACGCTTCTCCACTTCCTGCACGTGTTTCATAATAAATGCATTTTAATCTGAAGGTTATGGCAGGCCTTTACTGTGAAACCTGACCGGTTTTCACTTGATATTACCAATGATTTACTCCATATAGTACATTTAGGCATTTTCTTCACTTTTTGTCGGGAGGTCTGAAACTTTGCATGGATGGAAAACGTATTATTGCATGTTTAATAAAGCTTGATGAACTACAAAGGCCAAGGTAGTGATGATTAATGTTACATCTTATAACAACAAACTTTTAGCAACTGGCGTTAAAAACCCTATGGAGGAGCTACTTTGTTTGGCAGGTTGGTTTTGGTCTGGGAAAGAATGGATAATAGGTGAAGTGGTTTGTGAAGAGATGTAGAAGCATGTAATTACGCTGAGAGAAGCCTTTTCCATGTGAATGCACAGAGGACAGCAGTGCAGCATTTCTGATCACTGTTTATCACAGCAGTTCAGTGCTGTTTGTAAGTTCTGCATCTGTACACAACACTGATTATCTTAAGAACTGGGTTACATGTATGAGACAAGAAAATGATGGCATGTATGTTGTTACGAGGTTGGTGTATTGTAAAATAAACAATATAGATTACATGCCCATAAGTATAAAAACCATGTATGTGTAGGACGTCTCCACTTATAGTTAGTTATAGGTGTGCATAGATGGAAAAATGGGAAGAGCCCCAACCAGGCAAAAGACACAAAAGTTAAATCAACATGTATCTCAGCTTCAACTCCAACAATTTACATCATACGATGCAAAACATTGGACAAAATATACATAGCACTAATACTGTACCTTTGTGGGTTTGCTGCTGCTGCTGCTGCTGCTCTTTTCTGGGGTGGGCTGATGCAGTGGCTGTCTGCGGGGGGCGCGGTCCTTGGCCTCGCAGTTTAACAGGAACTTCTCAAACAGGTTAGTGGAGCCTGCGGCGCCCTTCTGTCCCAATATCTCCTCTTTTGCCACCTCGTCCTCCTTACCCTTAGTGCTGCTAGCTGCTGTGACAGAAGACGAGGAAGACGATGAGGATGTGGAGGAAGACGGGACTTTGGGTGGTGCCGACGTGCTTTCCTGCCCTTTGCTCTTGGCTTTCTTATGTAGTGTGGAGCTATCACTGGAGTCTGAATGTGGGGCAGCTTCCTCCTTCCCTTTCGAGGTGAGGCTCTTTAGTTTTTGGAGGCTGCTTTCTTTCTGAGTGGCATCTGGCTTTTTGCTCTTTTTGTCATGGATGAGGTCCTTAATGCCCTGCAGCTTTACTTCCCACTTCCCCTTCTTTTGTTTGGACTTCTCGTCCAAACGTGCCTTTTCTGCTGACTTTGCCGCATTATCCGTTGATGCAGTATCGTCCATTTGGGATTCTGATGGGCCGTCGCTCAGGTCGTCTTCCAGAGGTGCAGCAGCCTCGTCTTCAGATGTTTCGATCTTCCTTTCCTTCTTCCCTTTCTTTTTCTTCCCCTCCTCTCCCTTTTCTTTCTTATGCTTTCCTCCCTCTTTTCCCTTTTCCTTCTTGTGTTTTTTGGAGGGAACAGGCTCATCGTCCTCCTCTTCAGAGTCAACCAGCCGCTTTTTTGTTTCAGTCTTTTTCTCCTTGGGAGGAGAGGGTGGAGTCGGGGGTCTCTCTTCTTCTTCTTCTTCTTCTTCATCTGTCTCTGGTGCAGGTAGAGGCCTGAACTCCTCCTTCCGTTTGTCTTTCTTCTTCTTCTTTTTCTCCTTTGGAGGTGGTTCCTCTTCTTCCCGGATCTTTGTCTTTTTCTTCTTCTTGGTGGGTGTCTCAGTTGGACGGTCTTTGTCACTGTCGCTCTCTGAGTCTGCATCAAACACGTCGCTCTTTGTAGGCAGCAGTTTCTAATAGGAGAATGGGACAAGTAATGTCACATTTTAGGATTACATATTGTGTTTTTGCATTTCTGGCTTAAGGTTCCCTGTGGAGTTTTAGACCTATAATACTGCTATGGAGCTGTGTTTCTGAGAGTCAGTCCCTGTTTTGTTTATCACATGCTCTCGTACGAGGTTGTATTTGCACGCGGGTGACACGACAGTCATATTAATGATGTCACACTAGTCCATTGATCTGCTGGTAGCGAGAACAGTATGTAGTAATGCAGCAACAAAGACAGGGAAGAATACGGCTGCAAGCTAGTAAACATGTATGTAAGCAATGCTGGACTTAAAATACTTAAAAAATTGGCTTTGCAAATGTTTCAGGAGGAAGGAAATGCACTCGACACGTTTGTTAAACCTCATGGATACACACAATGCATTTGGTGAGTAACAATGAACTTTTGTTTGTTTACAGGAAAACTCCACAGGGCCCCTTTAAGTTCAATTTTCTGATAATTTTTCATAAGAACTTTAGTGAACATAAAACCCAGTGTTGTTCTCACAACATATTTTAGATAGCATTTGGTTTAAAATTAACCTGATGGCAAACTACAGCATCTGTCTCATAATACAGGCAACAACAAACACTGACCACCATGGATCGGATCACTTACACTTCAGTGGGGTTTCAACAGAAACTCCAAATTATAGCCTAATTTTATTCCTAACACACTCATATCCAAAGAGACACTGACTGTGCTCAGAAATTGTAATAACCTCACCAAGAAAGATGTTAATTGTGAGCTAATTGATTTAGAAACAACTAAGTTTGTTGTTATGTGCAACAGCTAAATAAAGTGTAACTTGAGGACAGGGATACAGCACATTTTTGGGTCATTCCAACAAGACGCAATGAGTAAGAGTTAACACTGTACTCCATAAATGCTGTACCTACACCAGTATTATTGTTCGGGTGAATGCAGTATCAGTAGTATTCTGTATACCTGACACAATCTGTTACTCAGACTTACCACAGTCTTCTTGGCTTCTGCCTCTTTCTTGGCCTTAGCATCAGCCATGGCCTTCTTAAAAGTCAAGAGGACCTCGCGACAGTCCTCTAAATGGGCCTCGGGCTCCCAAGTGTCATCATCAGAGCAGTAATTCTTCCAGCGGACTCTGTAGAGGACTTCACCCTGAAAACAGAGAGATAAGAAATGAAGCTCAAGTATTACCTCCACGCGATCCTGATACAGCGGCTGGAAGCTGTCAGAATTTAACTGCTGAGTATTTCACCAGCCAACAGAATCTGTAGAGCAACGCAAGATTTCCAATTGATGGCTGCCAGCGTGCAAACATGCCTGACAGAGTATTTTGGAGGTGGACATTTTTCTTTGATTCATTGGTTGTATTCACAATAGATGATACACTGTACAAGACAGCAAGAGTTCATTGAGGAGAAAAAGCAAAGCACTTAAAGCTGCACAAGCAAACTGCTAGAAAAATGTTAACATCCACACGCAGAAAAGGCAACATCAATGACTGCTCATTGCAGATACACATATTTACCAGCCTGCACCATACTGTAAGCATTTAAACAAAGGGAAACAAACGGGACAAGCTGGAAAATATTTCATCGTCAGGTCCAGGGTTTCTGATGTGATGCATATACATGCAATGAAGTTTTGCGGTCAAGTTTTGATTTGTAATTTTCACCAATTTAGCACTTGCAGCTCCAACATATATTAAGGGAGCTCCAATATATCTACATCGACTTGATTCACAGGACAGCCCAGGCTGGGCCCTTTTGTTGAGTTTACAAGAGTAAGCACAGCCATCAAGAGAACAAAGCAATGCTGGAAAAAGTGTGAAACAACATTTATCTTTATTGTGCAGTGACCAGACGCTGGTTTGATACTTGGTCTAGATCTATATTTTAAAAATGTTTATGCTTTTTTAAGTCAGGACATTGTTTTCAGAAAAGGGAACCGGTTAGTTGAAGAGCTGCAAATGATTTCTGAAGCCTGGGCTAACATCAGATGACCCAGAATCAATGTCATTAAGTTAAACCTAAATAAACTCCTGTACGTCCAGAACTCTGCTGCTCGCCTGCTCACCCACTCCCACGACTACATCACCCCTGTCCTCCAGAACCTCCACTGGCTCCCTGTCCCACAACGGACCCAATTTAAAGTCCTTCTCCTCACTCACAAAGCCCTCCACAACCAGGCCCCCTCCAACCTCACCGACCCACTCAACCACCACACTCCTTCCCGCAGCCTCCGCTCCTCTCATGCCAACCTCCTGTCTCCATTCAGGACCAAGCATCGGACCTGGGGCGACAGAGCCTTCTCCACAGCTGCCCCCTCCCTCTAGAACTCTCTCCCCAAACACATCCGAGACCGCCCACGTTCAAATCATGAGTCAAAACCCACCTTTTCAGAACTGCTTTTAATGTGTGCTTCTAGTTTTTTTCTCAGCATTAGTTTTGGTTTTAGTAATGTTTTAATGTGCTGTGTAATATATATTATTATTATAGTATTATTATTATTGTTATTTAAACAATGTTTTTCCCCTTTCATGAATATAAAGATGAGTGTTGTCATACTCCAGGTAGGTAGACCCTTATTTTCTCAAAGTCCAACATGTATTTGTTTGCAAAACTGCAGCAACATTGAAACATTCTGTTTCAATGGCTGCATCTTCCTGAAGAGCTGCCAGCAGGCCGGGTTTACTTCCTTACTGTGTCTGTTTTCACTCTCCTCAATGTTCCTGAGGTTTTCTACACATGTGGTACAAACCCTGGAAGCCTCCCAAGAGACTCTTTATAATCTAAGACCAGCAGCAAGCCAAGCGTAAAGCAAAGTGTGTTAATTGCTCACTAATTCTACTATTAGTTCGGCTACCTCCTTGACCAAGTGACCCTCATTTTGCACCTCATAGTGGTCTCTCATGTCTCCCTTTTTAATCCATCGTTGAGTTAATTTGCCTAAGCTTTGCGGTTCTTGTGATGTAGGGGAAATGCAAACCATAGGGTGCTAAAAAAAACTAACTTTTAAGTTCTTGTTTCACTTTCTGGCACTATATGGTTGAAGAGCCCTATTGGTGTATTTACAAGTGTATTTAAATGTATTTTAAATTACGTTTAAGAATATGTTAAGTGATGCTGCAGTGAGGATAGCTCTGCAGGTGGATCAGGTTTTTTTTGCTACTGTGAAAGTGTAAAAATAGCTTACTGTTCAGCCATGGAAACAGACTCCTTCAACAGTCCCACTTTTGACAGGATGATCAATACAATTTTGCTCAGTTGGATACAACATCGCACAACTTTGAGTAGTGACTCTCTTTTCTGCCAAGTTGCTACTCCAGCAACACTTTGCTTAAAGCTAATGCACATTCTTAAAATCATGGCCAAATAATAATGTTTCTCCAGGATAAATTCATCTATGTTAACTCAGTTTTTCTTAATCCTTTAATCTCATAAATTACTTGCTAGTTTCAAAGGCTGAGGAAAAAAATCTGATTATTTAAACTGATGTAAACAAACACAGTGAATGTGAAGAATCCTTCAACCTCTGTAAAAAGCCCTGGCACTCAAGGTAAAAACAAACACCACCCCCTCTCATACACACAAAAGCACCCCCTCCATGATCAGTCACGTGAAGGGCTAGTTAATATTTAAGTGTGAAAATGTGGCACCATCTTGTGACTAAGCATGGCTTTGTAAACACAACATGAGAAGAAATAATGGGAGAGGGATCACTACTGCAAGAAGACAAACAAACTGTACAAAAGAAGCTGTAATTAACTGTTTAATCACCCAAAGAGCTGAAACATAAGCTGGGACTATAAAACTGAACACATGCTTTTGTTGTGTTCGGCAGTACAATGTAATCAATGTGTCACACTGTGATGTACTTAGTTTGTGTAAGATACAGATGATGAAAAATCAAGAGTGTAAGTTAATTATTAGAGAGTTAGTTACTTAAAATTAGTTATTAACGTTTAGGAGAAGCAGGACGTATCGTTACTAAGTAATTAAAGTAAAGTGCATGTTGTAACACACATTAAAATCAGTGGTGGAATGTAACTAAGCACATTTACAAGTACAAATCTGAGGTACTTATACTTTACTTGAGNTTGAGGTTTTGACTGGACAAAAACAAGCGTTGTGAAGGTGTCACTTTGGGCTCTGGGTAGTTGTGACGACATTTCTCACTATTTTTAGACTTTTTACAAACCTAACAATCAATCGATTAATGGAGAAAGTAATCAGCAGATTAATCCAGAATGAAAATAGTCATTAGTTGCAAAATAGTTCAAAATGAGCTCCACCTCAACCAACTCCAACAGTAAAATCCTGCTTTTACATGAACGCATGAGGAATAATAATCTAATGAGAGAATATAGAATAGTACAGCTGCAGCGATTAGACGATTAATCGATTAGTTGTCAACTATTAAATTAATCGCCAACTATTTTGATAATCGCTTAATCGTTTTGAGTCATTTTTTCTTAAAGAAAAATTGTCCAAACTCTGATTTCGGCTTCTCAAATGTGAATATTTTCTGGTTCCTTTAGTCGTCTATGACAGTAAACTGAATGTCTCTGGGTTGTGGACGAAACAAGACATTTGAGGACTTGAGGACCATTTTCTGTCCCAAACAACTGATCGATTAATCGAGAAAATGATCGACAGATTACTCGATAATGAAAATAATCATTAGTTGCAGCCCTAAAAAATAGTATAACAGTCACAGGAGACATTTTCCTGCACTGAGTACTTTTAATATTTTAAGTACATTTTGCTGATTATTACATACTTTTACTTAAGTAACACTTTAAATGCAGGACTTTTACTTGTAGTAGAGTATTTTAACAGTGCAGTATTAGTACTTTTACTTAAGTAAAGGATGCCTGATTAAAAAAGTGAGATAAAATTATCAGTTGTAGTTAATTATAATCCAGTGTGGCATTTCTCAATAAGGTAAAAAACAAACACAGGTAAGTTGGTCAGTTGATGCATTTTAAATACGGCGGCCGCGAGCGGAACGTAGCGTTAGCAGGCGTTAGTAAATTCACTTTGGGAATTACGTTAACTGGCAGTGAAATCTCCCCATCCAATCTTAGTTGCACACACAATGAGACTGGTATCATATCGTCGGGATTAGTTTGATGTAGCTGCTCCGCTGGACGAGAGCACCCGGGATGAAAATATGTGCAGGCTTGCAGAGCGTCCGTCCTTGGCCCCAGCAGGGGAGAGGCGAGCGGACATCATGGGAGAAGTTGTACAGAAAAACGATGCTAACCTTTATGTATGGACGAGCGGGCGACAAGAGAGTAACCGCGCATGACTAAGTGGCACAGGAGGAATTCAATGCATTAAAATACACTTAAAATACATTGTTTTGTTAGCGGAAAGTGTCTGTGCACGGTTGTAGGTGGGCTATGCGTCGTGAGAGTGGAGTGAAAGCAATGCCAGCCATGTTTGCCCAAGCTAGCCAGGCGGCTACGTAGCTAGTTAGCTAGCTTTACCTCTTCCACCCGCATGTCAATGATCCTCTCCACTTCGTACACATCTTCTTCTTCGTCCTGTTCGCTGTCCGCAGGCTCCACCTTGTCGGTCTCAGCCGCCATGGCTGCGGGGCTGGTGTCGGTTTGCTGGAGTGTGGCTGTTTTATTTAATTTATTTTTGATTCAGCGCTCGTAAAGGCCGCGCTAGCTGCTGTGTGTTGGGAGGCAGGACGCTCCCGTACCTGGCCGTAGTTTCTGCACTAGCTCTGCAGCTCAGAGGGTTATCGAGCGCAGACCAGCTACCGCCCGCTCTTACAACGCTGCGTTCAAGGCTGCTCCTAATTTACTGCGCTATAAAAATAAAATCAAGACGGTCAGCAATTTAAAATAGTTTTTGTCGAAGCTTGTAGGCGAGGAAAACTAATTTGTACTTTTTTTATACGTAGCATTCAATATTTAAATTAAAGAATGAAGAAATATGCGATATTAATCATTTAAAAACAGAAACACCGATTTTTACCTCCTATGTCTAACATGGATTTGTATTTTTTTCCCCTAAAGACCTGTCTTGACTACATGGATTATAGGACTACAAGGTTAAAAAAACCAAAACGTTTTTCCCACGTGTAAAGTCTATTATCACCCTACTGTGTCGTTATTTCAGACACTGAAGCTCAAAATTCCCATGTTTCTTAAAGGCAGCATGGACATAAAGCTACACACTGTGTAAACGAGCAATGAAAACATGGAGGGCTGCTGGAGCAAGAAGTCAAGATAAATCTGATTCAAAACATAAGTACATATTTATAAAAGTATAATATTATCATCTCCCATATACTGTTATGTTTAAACACACAAAACTAATTCAAAATGAACAGTTTTTTGGTCATATAGCTAGGTAATATTAAACTATTTATGTGACCAGAATATATTTTGAATATATCCACAGAGCATATGAAAATCAATCTGCATATTCAAATACAGGAAATACATATTTTTTTAAAATCTCTAATATATCTTAATACTTAAATCCATTTTTCAATTTACTATGCAAAGGGATTTATACAGAAAGCAGTCACATTAACTTCCATAGCCTGAATTTATTTAAACATCATAATATCAACACAGATACGACAATACACAGTACTTTAAAAAAAAAAAAACAGCTTTAAAAAGGACTCAAAAATAAACTCGGCTACTAGAAATTTAAATTAAAAAAATCAGAAGAAAAAAGAAAATCCTCTTTTCAGTTTCCCTGTGATTTAGCGTAATAAAATAATAAGACCTTGGAAAATAAATCTGAAAATATGACTAAATTATTTTCAGCATATGACATAAAAAAGTGCTGTAAAGCATCAATCAGGACCAAAAGACAAGGAGTACAAGAGTTCCTAATATGTGTGTCTCACTCAGACACAGACAATAAATATATTTGTAGTTGCATGATGACCGTAGAGTGCATAAACATGGAGGAATTTGTTGTCTAGCTGTATGTAACAATATCTGCAGTTATAGTCGAGGTCTCAGGAAACTCCACTGTGTTTATTAATGTTAAAATGTTGTGAAGCAAATCAAATCTGCTGTTTAGTGCAGCTCCGCCACAGTGCTGCAGTGGCTGTTGGAAGTAAATGCTTCTTACAAGCAAACAGGGTATCTACAAGTTTCAAAATAAACTATACATCGAATTTGACATCAATTGAAATACTGTTAAAATAAATCAGTTAAAAGCAGCACATATCTGAGTGAGCAGAGGTAATAGCAGCTCTGAAATTAGAGACGTACAGGTAAAGAAAAGGAAAACTTGAGATAAAACGTTAAGGCACATTAAGTCCAATAACATTTTGTAAAGCAGTTAAGGAAAGCAGGATATAGATCAAAACACGTGTCATTACATGGTGGAAAACAAGCTCTTAGTATCTTAAATTTAGGTTATTTATTACCTCAGTTTTTTTAGGTTATTTCAAGATTTTTCAGGCTTATACCCTGACTTTTGAATATGTGTATGATTGAGCAGCTGTCTGGGGTTGTAGCTGTGGAGTTTGACAGTGTGGCACAGCGTCCTCAGTTCCCTCCCATCTCAGACACCAAAAATGATTCTGAGATCAGCCAGGGAGAGTTTGGTGAAGGTGCTTCCTGTTCCTGACAGCACATTCTGGGCCAGCTCCTTCTTCTTCACCTGCAGCGTGGAGATCTTCTCCTCCACTGTGCCTTCACACTCAAACCTGGAAACACACGCACACGAACACACAACTGTTCATTAACTCACATACACCAAATTATAATACACCAATGACAAACAAGGCACGCCACATCCTTCAGTAAAATGAAGTAACAATGAAGATGAACACAAATTAAGTTTTGGAAAGATTAAATTAGGAGCTGTTTATGAACCACTTCACTCAGAACAAACCTGAACAAAACATTTCCCATGAATCTGTGGGTTTGTTGCCCACATGACATAAATATTTGAATTTGATCTCCGTTTTAGGCAACTTTAACTGTATTTTAGTGTTGTATTCTGTCACTTTGTAGCCTCACACATCAAATGTCCTGCTGATTCGTTACCTGTGGATGGTGACATCTTTAGTTTGTCCAACTCTGTAGATTCGGTCACAGGCCTGATCCTCCAAAGCTGGGTTCCTGTCAGAGTATTCAGAGGTTAAAAACTCAACCATTCTTATACTGAACATGGCAAAGATTTTCTCATTTCAATAGTAGCATCACTCATTCATCTGTTGTGTATGTGTTTGTTTGTGAGAGATTTCAATTCTTAGAGAAGTGTATTTTATCATATTTAATCATGCAACATATAATATACTGTATGAGGGTGCTCACTTTTGCTGAAAATTACAATTATAAACACTGTAAAAAGGTTGTAAGGTCTTTAAATGTTAATAATTCTTTGCTTGTAAAATGTATGTATGGGAATAACAATTGAAATTGAAGCGCTGAAAGGGGTTGAAGAGACAGTTGAAGTGTCAGTGGAAGTGTAAACACCAGAAGGAGCTGAAGTTTCAGTTGAACTGAAAGAGCTAAAAGCAGCTAAAGAGTCACCTGATGTGTAATAATAACAATTTTTCAGATGAAGTTCAGTTGAAGGTCAAACAAGGAGCAATAACAAGAGGTAAATGTACTTCAGGAACAATAGCATAAAAGGAATAAAAAACAATAATTCAGACAGATTACATACTGTATATAGTATATAATTGGCTACATCAAGCAGAAGGAAGCAATCATCAGCGATTATACTGTTTTGGTTTTGTGCGTGCCAGTTTGTCTCACCAGTGCATGTCAATGAGAAAGAGGTGATTCCCACCGATGAGATTGAGTCCGACCCCTCCAGCACAAAGAGAAACCAGCATCACCTTTGGCAGAAAACCAGAAATATAAATCCATATATACATACACTGCATATTTACTCACAATATGTTAAATGTTACACCGGTCTAAGTCCAGTTCTGAAAACTGATTCTAAGCAGTCCTCTGGGGGCTTTCACTGGAAACCTTCTTCCACTATGTATTTAAGGTTGAGTGACAAAACGACGGGCTTAAAGGCATATTTCTTACTTCTTTCATATACATTTGAAAAACAAAACAAACACCACAGGTGTTTGTCAACTGATCATTATTGAAAATACAGTCACATTTTTGATGTATACAAACCTTTAACAGCAACAGAAAATACTAACTTTTTCAAAGGTTTAATTGTTGTCCAGTGTATTAAAATACTTTCTAATTAATATAAAAGTAGTAACAGGTTTAGGTCATGTGTTTTGTTTTTAGGGTCGAGGGTTTTGGGTGAGATTTACCTGCGGTCCTTTAGGGTTCGTGTTGAATTCTTCCACCAAGTCCATGCGGCGTTTGGGGTTGACAGTCCCGTCGATAACGCCGTATCTCAGGCCCATCTGCCGCAGATGAACTGCTACAATGTGGAGCATGCTGGTCCACTGGGACACGATCACACTACACATTGCCAGAGAGGAGATACCATGTGGATTACACATATGATGATGATGATGATGATGGTAACCACTTACAGGTTAACAGATGTTAGTAGTTTACAGGTGAATTAATGTATAGTCCTTTCAAAGATTATATAAACAGAGGTGCGTCAGGAAGGTAAATATGTATGACGATGAACAGACGATCACACAGTCTTCCTCAGCAGATGGATTAAGTCCTTAAAATGCTCAGAAAATGGAAATTTGAACATCAACATTTCCATGAAAACTGGGTAACTCCATCTGCTGAGGAAGATTATGTGACGCAGTTGAAAGCTCCAGAACAGCTTCAGAGTGGACCTTGTGGGGAGATTGATTTGTCAACTAGATTATCACATTATTTGACAGATGTGTTGGACTTTCTGCTGAGAAGAAAAAAAACCCCCTCAAACTGAAGCAGATTTAGAATATAACTGGGGTGAGTCTGAGGTGATTGTGAGACTTTAATCTTTTACCTTTTCTGATCATCACTCTTCTGTCTGATTGCTTTCAGCTCAGAGACAATAGCAGAAATCTGGAAAATTGAGGTTTAAGAATTAGTTCATTTGTTGTTAAAAGTTGCTAAAAAATAACACAGGAAAATATGTAAATTTTTGTACTAATAAACAGACTTTGATATGTTGTATCACACCCTGTCCTGTCAAACATGGAAAAACAAAGTTTTCTCACCAGGAACGTTGTATATTTTCCCTGGACGCTTGACAAAGACAGATTTTAACTTATGACTTATGAAAGTAAGCAAAAAAAAAGTTACTTCTTCTCATACTTTTTCTAGATGTTTCAAAACTGTGTAGTGGGCTGAGAAAGACTAAAACTGAGGGCATCCAATCCCTTTATAATAACCTGTGACCCTTACTGACCACTAAAAACCACAACTCTGATACAACCATTTCTCCTGCCATACAAGTCAGTTGTTATTTTGATCTCGATGGCCTCTGGCAAACAAAAACAATTTTGAACAGAGAGAGTGGTCGATTTTATTATTTATTATTATTCTATCTTATTACAGCAGACACCAAACAGCCTGTTCTCACATTCAGGGGGTAAATTGTGATGTTAGGATGCTGAGCACAACAGTAGCCCACCTTGGTGCTCTCACTGGTGTCCTCAAACAGCTGCGATGCAAAGCGGGTGCCATTAAGGGCCACGGTGTCTTTGGGGTCAGGGCCCGATGGCGAGGGGCTGGAGGAGAGAGACAGCGCATTGAGCTGCTCCTCCAGAGACAAGACAATCCCATCACCCTGCAGCTCCGACGAGTCAAGCGTCTGAGCAGAAAGAAAAAAGGAAATCAGTGCTTGTGTATACTACGCAGTTGGTCTTTGTGTGCATCTATGTGTGTGAGTGGGTCTTTTTTGGACAAAACTGGTAAGCCTAGTCAGAGCATGTGTGTGTACCTTCTTAAGAAGTGACAGGTGACAGCAGCACTGTCGGAGGCGCAGCAACAGGGACAGGATGTGGACGGTGCTGGACGCCTGTTGGGGCTGCTGGGAACTCGACACAGCAGGGTCAGTCTGGGACATACCAAACTCTTGGGCAACTGGGGAGGGAACACACACACTTTTGATACACCACCATTAGTAAGTAAGTTTGACTCAAGAGGCACTATCAGACTTGATTCACCCCCAATGGAAAATTCTCATTTCTATCATTTAATTTTTTTTTTTTAAACAATTTACAAAGAATTTTATACACGCAGCTTTCTAAAAACACCAATCTGAAATAAAAACTGTTGTATACACACAAAAAAAGCCATTTTTAAGTGCATATTTGGCAAGGCCAACATGTGATATAGGCAAACGATATATTCTACTTCATTTACACACTGCAAAATGTCAGAAAATATCATCTCATTTTATAACCCTACGAGAAATTAGAAACAAAACAGCCAGATAAAAAGTTACTCCAAGTTTCAGCTGTAATTGTGGCACATCCTGTCACATCCTGTCAATCAGGGCAAATCAGTAAAACTTTGAGTCAGAGGTCATTATTGTGTGCTTATATGGAGAATAGCAAACAAGCAAATACTTTATTTTATTTATTTATCTGAGCATAAAATAGATTTGTCAACAAAATATAATTTATCTGCTTGGAATAGATCTTTTTCTGTGATCAAATTATCGAATGCTCATGACTGAGGCACAAATATAATAACATACAATCACAGTTACACCTCTCACAATAATTGGGGCAGTATTCATGACACACTCTGCTGCAACCAGCTGACATCTCACCTTTGTCAAAAGGATTGGAACTGGAAGCGTTTCCCTTGTTCACATCATTGCCTTCATGTCTCTTGAGGTAGTTCTGCAGAGTAGATCTAGAGGAAAAGAGCAAATCACCATTATAGTGTCAGCTTATGTTTTTTATTGATCTCTCTACATCTTGTTTTAATGCAGTTACACACATCTAGACCTCGGAGATGTCGTAAGCACCCTTGATGGTAGTCAGAGAGTAGTTTAAAGGGGAACATTAATAAGTCCTTATTTCATTCCTAGCCTCTTTTCTATGGCCTTAATGGAAAACATCATGAGGTCAAAGAAAGTAGGAAATATCATGTGTTGTCTTTAAAATATTAATGAAACACAGAAGTGGAGGATGGTACTATCTTCTTTCCTTCCTTTAAGAATGGTCCTGTGTTTCCTGAGATAAAGGAGGTGGGAAATGAAGCAGTATACAACCATTCCTTAGCATTTTCTTATCATGGCTGCTCAGTTTGAAACCTTCCTAACCAAAACAGAAAGAGCGAACACAATGTAAAAGACTAACAAAGGATATGGGAGATCTTTTCTCATAAGACAAAAAAATAAAAATAAAAATAGTTGTTGTGTCACCTGGATTGGGCAAAGACCACATCATACACAGCCTGTTCATCCTGGGACAGTTTGAGTCGATGCACCTCGCAGGTCCGATCAGGAAGAGACACCTGGAACATTCAACACTTCACTTCAGTTGCAGCTTGCAAAGAGTCTGATCTGTTTTCCTGAACCAACCAGCGGCTAGCTAATCCTCTATTTGTTTAAAGACAAAATCAAAGACAAAACTTGTGGCCTTCATAATGAGTGTTCTCTAACGTTCACATAAGCATAGAAGTCCAACGTTGAGTGTCCGTCCCTACCAGTGGTTTTCCTGTGGAGTCCAGCTGGTCTTTGGTTCGTCGGAGCAGCAGAGTCCTCGTCAGGATGTTGAGTCTCTCTCTGCCCCTCTTAGAGCCGTTGTCCACCTGAGCTTTCCACAGTTTGTACTCATCAAACGGAGAACAACGCAGAAACCTGAAGACGGACAAGAGGCAGACAGTGAATGAACAGAATCTCATTCCAGTTAACCATCTTTTCTTCACTTGACTGCAGTGGAGATGTCGTTAAGTTAGCAGTTTCAAAAAACACTTCATGGTCAGAATCCTTTTCAGTGTATTATCAGGGGAAAAGCAACATTTCACTCATCAGTGTCGACTCAGAATAAAGGTTAATAAATAAATATCTTTCTCCAACTCATAGTTTTGTTGACACCACCGAGGATCCTGTATGTTTGTTTGTTCGTCTGATATTTTTCGAGGATATTTCAAAAAGTATTAAACAGATTTCAATGGAATTTGTAAAGTTGAGGTTAATCTATAGCGCCACCTTGTGGTCATTTCTAAAGCACTTTTCATTCATAACTTCTGAACTGTGTGGAAAAACTTTTTCCTGGATTAAAGACAAAGATGGATCTATTAGTTGTAAATTTCCACCTGAACAGATTATAAATTAATTACATGAACATTTATTATTTGCTTCATTTTGTGCAGCTTTAACCTGCTTGCATGTTTTATTTTATTATAGTATATTTTCTGTTTTAATTTCTGTCATTTTACTGTAATGTAAAGTGCCTTTTACATTAACAACATTTTCTATATGAATTAAGTGGTCACAAAACACCTCCTGTAATCATTTAACCTTTCTGTAATATACTTGAGGTACAAGGTAAATAAAAACTGTGTTTTGCTAAACTAAACACACCAGCATCACTGGAAATAAAGCGCCTCTCGTTGAGAACCTCACATGTCCATCATGTAGACAAAACAGAGGAAGCATTTCTACCAGGTAAGATTTTTAATTCACAGCGTCTTAGTCTTACTTGAGCAGGGAGTACATGTCCAGCAAGTTGTTCTGGATGGGTGTGCCAGTGACAGCCCAGCGGGCACGAGCCCTCAGCTGACAGACGGCCATGGAGGTCTGCACTTTTGGGTTTTTGATGTTGTGGGCTTCGTCCAGAACCACCCGGGCCCAGGCCACCCTCAGAAGAGGAGCTGAGTGTGATGGCTGAGGAAAACAACATAGGGAGTGTGTCAGAGTTTTTTAGTTTTGGTGCCAAAGATTATTGGCGCCAAAATGGAACAAATAGAATCAAGTATCTGCTGCCAGCATCTTCAGTGTAACCATGTCTGTATTCACATCTGACAGCATTGAAGCTGATAAATGATAAAAGTCAGAACTGTTGCTTGATGTCATAAACATATATTACTCACCACATGATCAGCATCTTTGCTGGGTTTCTCAGCCTCCTCCTTCTGGACTGGGATCTCCTTAGAGACCAAACTGTATGTGGTCACCACCACATCATGATCTGCCAGCCTGAGGGACGGACAGAGAATACTTGGTTCAGTTTGACTGTGTGTGCTTCAACAATCCTCTAAACTGTGTTGAAGCATTTAGCATGTCAACAAATATTGTTGTCCTCGAGTTCTGAGTTGAGTTGAACCGAGTTCAGTTTCAGAATATGAAATCAACAGCCAATTAGGGTAATAGTTCAATATCAGTGCTTGACTTTCATTGAAATGGTATAGTGATTATTTCATGCTGTGTTAACGTTTTGCAAAATTCTGCAATTAATTTAACAATGACTCCAAGCAATTTATAAGTAAAAACTAATTAAATTATTATTTGAAGTGTTTATTTATAAAACTGAAAATAAAATATATAAAATAAATTTATATTGTCAAAATGTTCAAAATTTCTCAGCGGGCGCCGGGCAGACAAGTCAACAATGTAATTGTGTGCAATATAACTGTGTTCCTGATGTGTTTTTGTAATTGTTAGGCATAAAGGAAAATGAAGCCAATACAAAACTACAACCCAGGAAGCTTTAATTTGTTCCTGGCTTAGACTAAAGACAACAGGGTGTGACTGCACCTTTAATAATAGAGACAGAGTGCAGAAAATAGAAAACAACAGTGGTGCGTATGTGTGTCAGTGAGTGCAGGGTTCCCTCACACTTTGGCACTTTTCTCGCGGTTGGGGCCGTGGTACAGGTACACAGTCAGCTTGGCTGTCTTGACGTGTCTTTCAACCTCCCTTTTCCAGTGGTGGATCAGGGAGGCAGGACAGATGATCAGAGTGCCTTTAGAAACCACGACGCTGGAGTCTGGATGATCAATAAACAAACAAAGTAATCACAACTTGCATACTCTAAATACTCAACATAAGATTTCACCTGCAGAATTCAGACAAAAAAAGGTATTTAAATATGAACTGCATGGACAGTATTACATCAATGTATTCTGTCATGTCAACTGAAAGAGTGAGAAAAGGTTCTAGTTACCAGTTTTGGAGATCCAGCCATCCACTTTCTTCTCTTCCTTCTTTTCATCTTCCTGTTTTGTCTTGAGTTTCTTGGCCAGTATGAGAGAAATCATGGTCAGGGTTTTCCCCAGACCCATGTCGTCCGCTTAAGAGAAAAAGAGCGAGTAGAACAAGAAGACATGACGAAGAAATAACAGTTATAATGTGAAGCTTTTCTGACACCCTGTAAAGAAGTTCTCTGTTCACTGTAGGTTAATGGTACTTGTTTAGTCACGCTCAGATCACATTTCATTTAAAAGAGCTTAACAGAAATGTATTTTTTCAGAAACAATTTCCTTGCTAGTTCCTGGCTAACCAAAATGCTTGGCTTGATTTTTTTTGAAAGAGATTTTATTTTTGAGGTGAGTAAACATTATCTAAGCACGTTGCAGCTATATTTTCTTTCTGTCCCATAAAAAGTTTTGAAAAAACAAATACATTACTCAATGGTTTATTTTCACCTCTGAAAAATTAGTATATCGTCTCTATCTCACATCTGTCATCAAGATTTCTTATCAGTCTTCAGTGTAACTTCTTTAATAAAGTTCATGTAAAATAAAGACAAAAAGTGGTGAACATACCCAGAATTCCTCCACAGGGATTCTGGGTTTCCCTCCAGAGCAGCCAGGCCAAAGCTCTCCTCTGATGGGCCAGGAGCGACACCTGACCAACCAATCACAAAAGGACACTGTTATTAGAGGAACATAATGGACCAACCAAGAGAGGACATAGAGGCTGTTTCTACAGCCAATTGTCAGGTGCATTTTAAGCAAAAAAATCTTTCTTAAAAAACGGCAAATATACTATGGCCAAAAGTATGTGGACACCCATTAGTCTGCTGCTATAACAGTTTTCACTCTTCTGGTTTCAGGCTATCCACCAGATTATGGAACCAGGCTGCAGAGATTTGTTCACAAGCTGGGAAAACCATTTCTCTACTCTCTACAGGTCAGATTAGGGTACACACGTGGGCATGGGTGTCCACATCTTGGTGAATAATTTTTTATTTTAAAACATATGAGAATGCAACAATAAATGCATCACTCCCTTACGTTTTGTCAAAATCTCATTAGTGGTGTCAGATAATTTGAGTGAAGATCTGATGAAAAACTGAAGGAGTGTGTAACCTTGATGCCCTTGGGGTCTGGAGCCTCCGCCTCAGCATCGGGGCAGGACTCCAGGGATTTGTGGAGATGGTCGATGGCCTCGCAGGTGGCATTTTTCACCGCCAGCAGACGGTCCTCAGTCATCCTGCCACCGTAAAAGTTCTGGACCTGTGGGTTTGCTAGAAACATGAAGGACTGAGAGTTAGGGTGTTTGCACAAGTGATAAAGAAAAGCAGTGAAAGAGAAAATAGTTAGGATGAAGAAAAACAAAATCAAGGTGAAAATAAGAAATGCAAATGACATCAAACGTTGGAGAGGAAGGATAGCCACCTCTTGCCACAAGCTAGCTTTTCAGACAGATTCAAATACACAAGTTTTAAATTTTAATGCTTCAAATAAAACTGACAGAATTCCTAAAAAGAACCCAAAAAAAATTCAGAAACGTCTTAAACCTCCCCGTTCTGCCTACCTCCATACATCTGGGTGTGTCCCTGGCTCAGCTGGAGCCCCAGGGAGCTGCCGGAGGCCTGGTGTTGGTAGGGGCCTGGGGCTGGGAGGACGGGGAGCAGGATGGTGCCGCCCTGCCGGCTGAATGGGTTAACCTGGCTGCTACCCGGACTACCATCACTGCTGTCACGTGCACCCTGGGACTCTGAGAGGGATTCATACATTACAGTTGCAGTGATCAGAAGCTGACATTAATGTACATTCAACTGTTTCACCATATTTATGATATTATAGAGCTTTTCGTTTTCTCTTGCACTTTGTTCTTCACTTATTGACATTTCTCATTCTTCATCTCTGTATTTTTTGCAAGTATTTTAAATAAAGTTATTTTACTTCCCTGTATTGTTGTGTTTCATTGCATGTAAAGCACAGTAAATTCTTGTTTCAGTTCATACAGGGAAAAGAATGATGCAAAAACAGGGCTTGGTGTCTGCTACGGTGTTTCACACTTTGACATTGACCCCATTAATTAGGAGCCAAACTGGGAGTCTTAGCAGAATGACTGAGAAACTTCACATTTGTAATTAAAAACACGCATTAATTTCTACAACAGCAGAAGAATTAAAAAACATTATGCATAATTCCTATTGTACAGTGAGAGAGTTACCAGGCTGAGAAGCAGCAGTGAGGCTCAGAGACTCCAGCGCGTCCTCCAGCTCTTTCACCTGAGTCCTCAACCTCTCCCCTTTATCTGGCAGAGCTGCCACATTCACCACAGACAGAGTGGCCTTAACATGAGGAAAAAAGGACAGACAGATAAAAATGGATCCATAGAAAAGATAACCTAAACCTAAGAAAAACCTCTCTTTCATTCATTGGAAAATATAAATATGGGGGATGTACGCTCGAAAGATATAATCATAAGTATGACAACATTTCCACCTGAACCTAAGTAATAACAATAATAGGCTAATTCAATGAATATCATATTACATTGCGAATAATATGAAATGTTATGAACTTAAAACACATGAGCCCACAGTGGACACTGGGCTTAAACTACAACAATAAGGTACATTAATATTTCATGTCAGCAAAAATATGTTAAATCCAGGCTTTTTTGACAATGCATCTATTTTACTGCAACATATTGCATTATATCATCTACATTTAATGCAGAACTTCTGAACAAAAGTGTTACAGATTCTATAATAATTGATATATGTGCAATAAAAGTCATTTATGAGACTAAAACAATGAAAATTAGAGAGGTGTGGTGCTGCTTCAGCCCCAGTCTTGAAGGGCTGCTGTAAGTTTTAAAATCCACCAAATGTCAGTGTGCTTCCTGCGTTTGAAGCTTCAAATCTTTTTTTCCGGCACAAATAGAAAGAAAGCCTCAAAGCTTCATCACTGCTTTGTTTTACTAAATTACAGAAAAATTAACCAGTGATCAAACTACACGCCATTGTTTGATTTGAGTTTAATGAGATAATTCAATTGAACATACAAGCTGCTACTACTGCCCGTCTGCCCAGTGAGCTGATTATCCTGGAAAATGGTGCCAAAAGATTTGTCAGATGGCATGATTAGCTAGTAAACACAAAACACCTGCCAAGTTTAAGATTTAAAAAGGATGAATATTCTGAGATTTCACTGTCTTGTGTGTGTGTGTGGCTTATTTATTATTATTTAATTAAAAGTAATGATCTGTACAAGAGCCCGACCGTTACATCAGCATGGCCAATCTTATCAAATTTTAGTGTATGACACATATTTTGGTGTATATGTGCTGACAGGTCACTAGACATTGTAGTAAAGAAATGTTTGATATGAATATCTTGATCAGAATTCTTTATAACTAGATTGGTATTAGCCTCAAAAATCCAGTATTTGTCCAGTTCTAATCTGTACTGTAAAAGTCTTCAATCATGTATCATGTCTTTCACAGTTACTCACCTTTTTCTGTTGGAGTTGAGCAGTGAGCAGGCTGTGCAGCCCTTTGGGATCCCCCTGCTGACCTTTGACCTTAGAAGCTGGCTGGAACCCAGGGAAGGTGGTCAGGGTCTTTTGGACAGCAGCAACAGGAGGAGTTTTCTGGGTAGCAGGTTTCACCGACACTACCACTACATCATCATCATCATTGTTGTCCTTGTGGTTTTTGGTCTGACTGGACTCTGCTTGTGTTGGTTTGTTAGTTGTGGAGTTCCTGGTGTTATTGTACTCTCTGGAAACCGGGGTGCTACTACTGGGTGCAGATTTAGAGATACTCTCTTTTACAGTAGGGTCAGTTTGTTCCACCAGATGGGTTTCTCCATCGTTTGGTTCCTGGGACGAGTCCTTTTGAGCGTCCTGTGAGGTTTGATTTATTTTCTCAGGACGAACAGCCTTGACACCGGAGGTCGGAATCGTTTTTTCTGCTTGTCCCTGCTTGGTGTGGTTCTCTTTAGTCTTGTCTTGCAGCTTATCTGTCATTTTTTCCACACTGTTAGCTTTGGGACTGTTTCTCTCCTCATCTGAAACTCTCTTCTTTACCTTCATCCCCGGTGGAAGTTGTTTACCTCGGTAAGTATCCGATGAATTCAGCTTCCCTTCCTCCTCTTCTTCTTCCACTCCTGCACCTACGCTCTCCACATTTTCTTTCTGACAACTTCCTCTTCCTTCAGCCTTGTGACTTTCCTCACAGTCTTTCTCCTCACTTCTTTTCACATCACCTCCACCACACGGCATCCTTCTCAACTCAGAGTCCTTGTCCGTCTTTCCAGGGACTTTAAAGGGGTTTCGGACAGGTGGTAGGCAAGAGGGTGGTAGCTGTGTGTCAGATATAGGGTTTCTCTTTTCTTTCTCTAGCTGCAATGATGGAAGACAACACACATTTTAAAAATGGGTAGCAGACAGTTTTCAGGTAAGTGATTAAAAACAATCGATCTCTGAGAGGCGGAGACTGAAGTCATATTTATTTGTAAAAGTTAAGAAACTACTTAAAGTTAGAAAAAAATTTTTTTCACATTGTTTGACTATATTTTACGTAGGGCTGCCAATGACAATAACTCAACGTAAAATAAGGTTGGTGTATGGTGAGATCTGTGACAGGTGCTGGCTTACTGCAGTCCAAGGCACGTTTCCACACCACTTCTGGCCTGCTTTTTTACCCATAATACAGCGGTAGAACAACCTGGAAAAGGAGAATGAAGTTAGAGTCAGAGATCCAATCCAACCAACCAGGCGTGTGGGCACCTAGAGACAGGTATCCTGTTCAAGTGGCTCAATTTAAATGAAAAGCAGCATCAAGAATGACGTTTTGTTAATTGTAAATCCATCAATCATATCCACCTGCTCACCCACCTGTGGCTTTGCTGTTGTTGACTGTAGGTGAGAGCTTGGAGTTCCACCATCGAATCCTCATGATGGAGGCAGTGGGATGGTGAGACGCTGGAGGAGACGGTAATGATGATGCAAATCAAAAACAGGAATATAAATCAGTCAAAACATTCAGTCAAAACATTCATCAGCCCAAAGATTTTTGCGCCGATGAATGTTTTGACAATGGTCAGACTCGGACCAGAAGATGAAGAAATGGCAGATATTTGCCTAAGAGATAGTTAAGACTTTGGCAAACCAAACGTATATAAAACTGCATTTTACTCTAGGGCTGCAACTAACGATTATTTTCATTATCGATTAATCTGTTGATCATTTTCTCGATTAATCGATCAGTTGTTTGGTCCATAAAATGTCAGAAAATGGTGAAAAATGTTGATCGCTGTTTCCCAAAGCAACGTCCTCAAATGTCTTGTTTTGTCCATAACACAAAGATATTCAGTGTACTCTCATAGAGGATGAAAGAAACCAGAAAATATTCACATTTGAGAAGCTGAAATCAGAGAATTTGGACACTTTTTCCTAAAAAATGACTCAAAACAATTATAAAAATAGCTGGTGATTAATTTAATAGTTGACAACNAATCGATTAATCGATTAATCGTTGCAGTTCCACTTTATTCCATAAGCAATACACAGAAAAGTGACAATCTAACAGATTTGGTAAAAGAGAGGGGTCTACTTTGTGGTACTAGACTTTTAGACACTTCTGGGTCGGACTACAGTATTCCCAATGCCTCTTTCTTAAGGAACCTGTAGATTTTTCACAATAATGAGGATTTATAATCATGTCACTGCTGTGGTGGGTCGCCTTTGACACCCTCTCACAGTGTCAGACACAGGGGGATCAGTGATGTGAATACCTGGCCAAATGACTGAAATCACAGCCCTGCTTGTCAACGCAGACGTAGAAGCTTTTGCCTTTATTTGGTCCGTCTTTTACGCCTGTTTTTAACATACACACGCTGCCTGTATGGGGACATAGAGAAAGAGTTATTTAGCAAATCATATAAACTTTCTAACTGCAAGTTAGCAAGAGAAATGGG